>JAZHYW010001044.1:0-490992 GCA_037355805.1 Ixodes ricinus | reverse complement strand
GCTCCGTTCGACATAGTGTCACGTCGCGCGCGTTCGTAAAACGACTGATACACAAAATATATACGTACAACAAAAAGATTATATATATACAACACGAGAATAAAAGACTATAAAACGATGATAAAATATAAACAAAAGAAATAGAAGATGAGAAGGATAAATGGCAAAAGGAATGGGAAAGCTAAACAACCGAGGTAAACGAGCGAGCAGACGAGCGAGCAGACAACGGACAGTTTAGCCTCGTACCGGGCAACTGAGACCACGAGTATATTAAACAAATATATCGCAAAAGATGTGCGAGATATACACGTTATAAGCATTTTTTCTAAAAATAATCGCTGTAAGCATTGTGTTCAATTGTATTTATATTATTTATAATGTTTTATTTCAATTCGCGGAACTTGTGCTGACCGCTGTTGACGAGACTACACATTTACGAGCTTTAAATGAGTCTGGGAGAACTCAGTTGAGCTCGAATGTCATTTAAGTCAAATGTCATTTAAGTTCCCGTGTGACACTGCCTAAATGACATTTACACTGAATGTCATTCGGGGTAAATGTCATTCGAGATGCCCGTCTGACAGGGGTATAAAAGATACCAAGAAAATATAACCATGAGAAGAAAATATAACCATGAGTAATGAAAAGAAAATACGTGTGGCTATCATAGACCGAGGTTAACTGTGCCACCTATACGCACAAATATAGATGCTAGACGGGTGTTCACAAAACACCCAGGAAAACAATAAAAATACTCAAAGTGCACAACAAAACACCCACAAAGAAAAAAATCAAAGAAACTAGGCAGTACTACAACAGTCATTGCGCTCGGTGATAAACACAATAACGCAGTTGTGACGATAAGTTCCCGCAGTCTCTTGTAGATCACACTCCCGCAGCCAGAACACAGTTACACAAAAACGCTACAGTCCTGTGTTCTTGCGGAAATGTCACAACAGCTCAAGCACACAGTCTCAGGTGGTCCACATGCTCACGGTAACCGGAGGTGGACCCACCCTTCTGTCGCCATGGGGGACACCGTCGTTTTATGCGCGTCACCGCCTTCCGGGTTCCCAGGTTAGCACCCCACGGAGGCTCGTGTGCTGAACGCGAGACGTCCCCCCTACGCTCCTGCGGGCGGCCGAGCGGTGCTGTCGGGTTCCCCGAAACGCAGGTCTCAACAAACGTGCCGCCCAAAGCTAGACCGGAGTCGTGGATCGCTGTCGCCAATGTCGGGTCGTCCCTTCGTGTTCCGAACAACCCTGACCGCTGCTTCGCTTTACCGAGAGTCGGATCGTTATCGGTCGTTTGCAGCAGGGCGCGAGAGGTTCTCAGCTGACCGGCGTCATAACAATTTAGCGAAGGCTCCGCGCTGTCCAAACGCCCTGTCCGCCATTTGGGCCGCACACACTACCTTGTCGGAGTGTGTTTTCCCAAAGACGTCCGCTCTCATCCCATTCGTGTCATGTCGCGCACCGGCGGAAAGCGCTTCCCATGCGTCTAAGGCAAGCAAGCAGTCGGTGTGCGGGGCGAGATCATTCGTCAGGGCACACATTACCGACACCGTCACGCACACCTCTTCGAGCGCCGGAGCGTCCGGTTTTATCAGAGACATAGGAAGAGCGACCAATTTGGCCTTCACCCTTTCACCGAAAGCGGACTCGAGCGTTACCGAACCGCTGGGCTCGACCAGCGCGGTCGGCAAAAGGGACTCCCGAACGACCGTGATCTCGGTGCCCGAGTCCAAGAGAGTCCGAATCGCCCGTCCGCCGCACGTCACTTGAACGTGCGTCGATGCAGAAGGCGTTGGCCGCTCCTTCCATACGCTTGCTACTCTCATAGTCGGCGGGTCCGGCCCAGGTTCATCCAAAAGAACGTGTCGCACATTCGCGTGCGACGTCGACGCCTTCGTTTCGCGTGTCCGTGTGCATTCCGCCGCTCGGTGTGAGGGGCTACCACACACGTGGCAATTACGCGGGGGCGCGTGGGGTGGCCCTGCGGGGGTCCCCCGTCGTGGCGGCGGTTTTCCCCCAGGACCCTCTCGTTTCTCCCTCTGCTGGGCCTCGCGCGGTGCCCTTCGCTGTGTCGTAGACCGCCAAAAGGTCGGCCATGCCCGCGGGGTCAAGCCAGTCCTTACCCTCTCGGAGGGTGACGTACTCCCGCGCGCCCTGCCCCATTGACTCCTTCATACGGTCCGCAACCAATAGTGACGACAGCTGTGAGAATTCAGCCACGCCCTTAGCCTCCAGATAATACTGGAGGTAGCTAGCGGTTCTGGTGGCAAACTGCTTCCACGTCTCGTCGCGTCTCTTTGACGCCGCAGTAAACCTTTTGTGATACTCCTCCGCGGAAAGTCGCAGTTCGGCGAGCACCACAGACCTCAGGTGCCCGAACGTAAATTCGCCGTCCTTCATGCTCGCGCAGAGGTACGCTAGGCGAGTGGCGATCAAAGGGTAAACGAGATGCGCCTGAATTTCGACGGGCACGGCATACCTCTGAAAAAGGCACTCTACGGTTTCAAACCATACCGGCACTTCGGCGTCGTGGGGAAATTTTGGAATTGCTCCGTGGAGCATTTTGGAATAGTGCTTGAGCGCCTCCCCCTTTCGATCTCAGGATCCCGCTCAGCTACGCCCAGCCCTCGCCCCACTGCGAGCGTTCAGCTCGGCCAACTTCAACTGAATCTCCATCTGCCGAAGAAGGATTCTTTCCCTCTCAAGTTCTAGGTTCCCGTTCGTCCCCTCTACTTGGGAGTTCGACGACGAACCCGCTCCCCTATTCGCCTCCATGTAACTGCTGTCCGCAGCACTAGGCGGAACAGTGGAGGTTCCACTTCTCGTTTCGGGCATTATGCCTTGCTCAGACGGTGTCCCCCAAAACACTGACAGAGAGGCGAGACCACCTACCTGAACTTAGTTGCCGCTCTCGGAGTGTCGTCGCCGCTTGTCGATGGGGATGTCACCATGGGTTCCCCCGCAGCAACTGCCAGCGTCGTCTTCTTGGTGGCACCTGATGATGCTTGAAGGTGCCGACGACGTCCACGATCCTGTCGACTGCGCCAGTAGATGTTAAGGGAAGGTTGTTTTCCCCGACCTCGATGGACCGCCTTGAAGTTGTCGTCGAGGACCAGGGGATCGTGGATGAAGCTAGTTGCTGGAGGGCTGGATGCGTCGGTGGTGATGCAGAGGCGACCGACAACTCGGAGGGTTAACGAGATCAACAAAACTTTACTTCGATAAAAAAAAAGGATGAAACAGTTACATAAAAGACAAGTGCGAACTGTAATAAACTGCCGCGCACGGCTTACAGACTGCACAGACGCCTCGGCGTCGGATGGTCCTACCGCGCACGGTAAGGACGGCGACTACCTTGTAGCCGCGAAGACGAAGAAGCTGTCGCGCACGACAGGTAACGCGGCGCACCGCGGGAGCTGAACGTCAGTGGGGTCGCTCACGAGCCCGTTCCAAAACTCAAAGATTCCCCTGCCCAGCCAGGGTCTAAAACAGCGTGCTCGAACCCGTTTAGGCCAATCAGCGTTCGACCCTGGTCCCATTGGCTAGAGGAATCAAACTACAACGCCTACACACAACGCACTTTCGACCAATCGGGTGAGAGGTCATTGCTCCGGGAGTGAACCAAAAGCCAAGCCTTGGTTCTCAGAAGCGGACGATAAAATACGACTTATGGCTTTCCTATCTGCCACAGAAGATACACATTCGCGAACGGCGAGAACCACCGAGACATGTCGGCTGGGGCACGTCTATGCCACCGCGAAAGGCCGTTGGCAACAAAGTAAAAAGAAAGGCACGCCAGGCATATGCAGAATATATGGGGAGCGCCTGGTCCCCGGGCGTCACGGAAGAGTTCCGAGACCAGACTCCGAGAGCTCTGAAGCACTTTGTCTCCCAGCAAACGACCTGGCGACCGGTGACGTGTTAATGTCTCGGCCGTGGGTTGCCCGGCAAACCTTTACGTCTGGCCGCGCGTTTCAGGGTCAAGGAGTAGACGCACGCGGCGCTGAGACAGCAGCCTCTCGTCGGCAAGTTAACTGTTTTCACGTGGGTTCGAAAACCGGGGTTCCGCACGAAATGCAACGAAGAGGGCGACATGCCCGCGGCCATTTCGCCGATACCGGGAAAAGCTCATAAACAAGCAGAACTCCGACTCGTAACGGCACGGGACCCCCTGAAACGCGACACTCGTCTCCCAAGGCGCTTCCCCATTCCCGACCGAAGCGCCGACAGGCAGATAAAGAAAACAGAGCAAGGGATGCCGTCCTGGCGGTCAAAAAAACATAATAAAGAAAAGCGACCACCTCTACAGCAAGGAAGGTCATCGACGTCCTCAAGAGTATGCTTGCTCACGGGATCCCCAAGACTGTCCGGTCTGATAACGGTCCCCCATTTTCGTCGCGGGAGTTGCCGGATTCGCAAGCTCCTACGGCTTCGCACACGTAACCACTAGCCCAAACTTTCCCCAGTCAAACGGTGAAGTGGAACAAATAGTTCGAACCATTAAGTACCTCTTCCGCAAAGCCAAGGACCTGTACTTGGCGCTCCTCAGTTACAGAGACACGCCAAGTGTAACTGGCTACAACCCAGCCCAGCTGTTGATGGGCCGCCAGCTTCGAACGCGGGTCCCGAAGAGGAGGAGAGCCGGTGCAGCCTCTTAGCCCGGGACGAGACCTGATTGTCAACCGAGATTCGAACTACCGTAGGAAACAGGCAGCAGACTTCAACAGTCGTCATCGAGCCCGTGCTCTTCCAAGACTTCATCAGGGCACTCGAGTTTGGATTCAGCCCGACAGGCTGCTCTGCACTGTCTTAAGCATGGCTCAACGCCCGAGGTCTTATGTCGTTGAGACTGACAACAAGGCAGTTCTGAAATGGAACCGGCGCAACTTGGTGCCCTACAGTCGAACCTCGGCTCCGCCGTCTACGTACGCTTCCAGCGACCGGGATTCTCTAGATAGCAGCGGAGACCGCTCAAAGAGTCGAAAAAAGTGGAATGTCATCCGAATTACGGCGGCAGCATGAGCTACGTTGTTTAGAAGATCATCCAACATATCTAACTACTCTTCTGGCATGCATTATGAATATGAAATCGCCAAAACTTACCTAAACGTTCATTAGACCCACGCACGTTGGGAGTCCTTTGTCTGTGCACGGACCAACGTTATTAGATTACCTCAGTTGTGGAACCCCCGCGGAATGGGGTAACCCCCCCCCCTTCCCTCACTCACTTCACTCCGCCTCCCGTTGTTTGAAACGCCATCTAGATTTTTGTCTCATAACTGTGTGTACCACAGAGGACGATGGAACGCCATCTAGGCGCTGTGCTTCAAAACGTACGTATTCCATAGAATATACAGCAGTTACCATAGGAGCCGTCCGGCGCGTCGAACGACGGGAGGCGAGTCGTGGTGAGTGAGGGGAGGGGTTACTGCTCGTGTACGCGGCGTCTATGAGCAGTTCCGTAACTGAGCTAATCTAATAACGTTGGCACGGACGAACAAGAATCCAAAAGCTGCTAGCGACTTTGGATTGAAAGGGAGCACTGGATTGAAATACGACTGGCATAGTTTCGGTTTCTACGCTACTCTATTACAGTTTATATTTCTGTGGCCGATGTCACTACCCTGGTGATTACTGCAGTTATCGTGTTCTTTACGGACTTTGAAGTCAATTTTTGGGTGAGCAGACATAATACCACAGCTCCTTCTCGTGTTATATGTTGCGTGATAGACTTTGTTTACAGATTGAAATGTATATCAACTTATGTCATCTCCTCCCTCAGACATAGGGTGTTCGACATCTTAATTCATCTTGATTTTCTATTTGTGAAGGCATGTATTTGCTTAATCCATCACTAAATATTTGTTCTAAGTTTTTATTTTTTGAAAAAAAAAAAGTATTTTTATTTATTTCTTATATTTTGTCCGGTTTGGTCTGAAATACAGACCGTGTTGTGCGGCTCAGCAAAGCGGGTTGTTTTAAGATTTTCGAGATCAGGTACAGATGAAAATACACCAGTGACGTAGATAGAAAGGGGACGGGTGGAGCTTCCAGGGCAGAGCCGTATATGTAGGGAGTTTGGCCATTCGTTGGGAAGTAGAGGAGCCAAATGTATAGGAGCCATTGGCCGAAAGCGGGCTGGGCGTGTTCCAGGGCGTCTTCAGAAATTCGAATGTGACCAATCAGAAGCCGGAAATATTACCCTGGCGGTGGTCGCAAGAAACAAACCTGATAAGTGCAACGGAGTAACTCTCGGTGACTGAAAATATGGTACACGTGATGTTTCAATCACGCTCATCCAAAATGATGGTGGAAGAGTGCGACTATCGGAGCGATCGACAGAATCCTTACGCCAAGCGCCGAGGGCCGGGAATCTGCCGTCCAAGCGGTCACACTCTGCCCGAGCAAAACAGAGTTGAGCGGCGCATTCGTTTCTAACATCTTTCTGCGTGATCATGATCGAAACATCAAGTGCACCCTATTTTTGAACCACGAAGAGTTACTACACTTCACTCTTACGCGCTTACTAAGACCATATACGAACATATACCTTTGATCAGAACTGTTTCTCGCTACCACCGCTAGGGGATTCTTTTCGGCGTCTGGTTGCTCAAGAGAGCATGCCAAGCCTTCTTTCCGAGTCTGGAGCACGCCCTGGCTCTGCCCGCGCCTCCCATTGACCAAACTCTCTCTATACACGGCTCTGTTCCAGGGTAGAACGACCCCCCCCCCCCTTTTGTGAAGAGGCACTACGCTTTTTGCCTCATAAACATAAATACGAATCGAAGGAAGCGCACATTTTGTGTTTGGCGTGGGATTTGCTAAACATGACTATCAGTTTTGAAATGACGCGCGTTAGTTGTTGTCCCCGAGCGGGACCGATGGCTGCGCTGCGATCGCTCTACCCTGACGTCGGATGAAGGATCACCTGATAAGGCCAGCTATTCCGCCTTGCTTTGGTCGGGGTTTTCGGTAACCTCGGTACTTTCGCATTTTCATTTTTTTCTGTGTTTGAAGCCTGATCAGTACACGCGTGGATCGGCTTCGGCAGCTGTCGAGCTCAGGCAAGCAATGGTAAAGTACTGTTTGGTGCCGCAATGCCGCAGTTACACGACCGACAAAAACATCAGCTTCCACATCTACTCCACGGAGAAGCAGCTGCGCACGGAGTGGCTCGTGAAATTGAAAATGGACAAATTAAACTCTAAGAGTTCAACAGTGTGCAGCAAGCACTTTCGAGATGAAGGTTCGTGTATACGGTTGGAGCCAAGATGTTCGGTAGGTGCTCCGAAGTAATCTCCGTGAACGTCTACAAAACTGTGTGTGTGTGTGTGTGTGAGCAGGGGGGGGGATTTGTTAGCGCACGTCAGAGATCGACGCTATCTCACGACACGAAAAGTTTCCGCAGAGAGTGATGCCACGCATCCGTCCATCGCATCATTCTTCCATTCAGTGTTATCTCCAGCTCGTGCATGTCCGAAGTGAGTGCCGACGTTTGGAGAACGAATCCAATGACCGTGTAGCAATCCTTATCCAGCTTCTTGATGCTGCAGGAGAACTCGTGTCCCGCTTCAAGAACTGTTTCGCCATCGAGCAACAGCCGGGATGTTTCGTGGCCCTTGTCCACGTACGCATTGATGCTGCTTGCAGTTAGCACAACTGGCAAAGGATACACAGTTGCAACAAAGTGCTCGATTGAATCGAATTAAAAAAATTCGCTTACCTTCAACGGTAGGTCGCACTTCGTCAGCATCTATTACGACGCACAAAACAGTCGCCGAGAAACGACAACAAGTTTGTTGCAGCGACCGGTTCCCTACTCGCCTGCAACCGGCTAACCGGCTCCCCGGAGGATTCGTACGATAGCCGATATAGGAACTTGACGGGGTCGAGTATTGAAACGAAAAATTGGGTTAAAAGAAGCCTTAAATACCCGTAGTAATAAAAAAATAGAAGACCGAGACACTCCACCCTTGACGCAGAGTGCAGGAAACGGTCACGTGATCCCCCAACCTACGTCACGACGATAGGCCCGTCAGGTGGCGCCACGCCATGTTCTCGGGGCTAATAACAGGTAGTGGAAGCTCCTCCCATCCCTTTCCACTTTTGCAGAGTGAAGGCTCGAGAGGAAGCGACCTCCTCCCCATCGTTTACTTTTAACCTGTCACTGACTACGGCGTTTTTCTTTGTGGGCCTTCAAAAACGCTAAGCTCGCAATGCATACAGAGGTGCAATTAGGTTGCTAACTTGCTGTGCGTGTGGAAACAGAAGAGTTGTTCCCCTCCGGAGCCATAGCTACAGACTGTTTTCAGCGCACGCGATGAGCCCATTCAGGAAAATATAAGAATAGGACCACGAGGCTTCGTGTTACTTCTCATTTTCACGCGCTCACCCGAGCTTTGACAGAGCTGAAGTCCCGGAGAAGTTACGCTAACCTTGACAACGTAGCGCAAATTAGTTCTCAACATGTCGACGCGTGCACCGCCGAAACGTGCCCCACATGTCCTACACTTCGTTTCACGATCAGTGCGAGCGAAATCAATGTGAAGTCGATGTTGACAATTCACGAGTTCTTCTTCTCTCGCATTCATGGTGAAAGAGAGAATAAAGAGTCATAGAACAAAGAAATTATAGCAACATATTTTCTGTTGGGCAATAGATGGCAGGGTAAATCTATGTTTTCACCGCTTGAATATTGGGATTCCCACCTCTCAAAACAGTAAAACCAAAATGCCGTTCACAATAAAGTATAAAGTGCATGAAAACGATTTGGCGAGCGACTATAGAGATGCGACGGCGACCCGCTTCGCTGTCACTTGGTCAGTCGCGGGACGAGGCAAACCGCATGAAAGTGACGGGAGCAAGCGACCAAGCCGATGAGCGACGACTTCTAGAAATCCGAATACCAAGCGACCTGACGAGCGACCGTGATAAATCTTTATCTCTCGTCGCTGACACTCATCGTCGTCACATGTCTCATCGCTCGCTAAATCGCTTACATGCGGTTCAGCCTTAACAAGCTTTTTCTACAGGAGGATGCCCATGTGGCGTTGCCAATACTAAGCCTATTTCGAATCTCTAAATTCTGACAAGCATGAGTCCACGTGGAACCTATTCAAACGAGGATTAAAATCAGGCTTGCTTACTTTTGAAGTGAAAATAAATATATAAATAAATATTTAAACTCGCGGTATCCCTTATTTTCTTTATATTCCTTATGTTGTACGCAATAAGGGAATTAATGCGATGTACCGCGGAATAAACTTTTTTTAATGTACCTGACCACTAGCGCCACCTGGACACAAAACGTTTGCCAGCGCTTTACGCGACGCGTGGCCAAGCCTTTCGTAACTTTGTGGACCGAGCACACTAGTGCTATGGTGCCTGGAACGCATTTCCGACTGGTATGCTTACCGGGTCAAGTCGGACCGAGCACGACCCTCAATTTCCGCCTTACGACGTCATAAAAGGGTCGTGCTGTCGCCGGTCGCGATCCTGGTGGTGTTCTAGCAGCGGTGGTTGACAAGGCAGACGCCTGTTCGGCTGCAAGTCGCTACCCAATGTGACAGTCCACGGAAGTTCAGGCAGTCAGAAGCTGGGACGCCGTGACCACAGCGACACTCGCGTTTGCTCGTGCTTTTCGCCAGCATTCTTACGGCCAACCGCCAGGATCGCGACATGCAACAACATGACACTCCGGTTTCTGTAACGTCAATTGCTGCCACTTCGGAACCACTTTTGATGTATGGGCGGGATAGGGCGCTAAACATACCGGTCGGACACGCGCTCCAGGCATCGTACTGGTGCTACTGTTGCGCGTTGGCTGGGTGCGTTGGCTGGTGCGGACCGCATTCCACGTATGGCAGTGGTGTCGAGTGAGTCAGATGAATCATTCCCACTTTAAATGAGTACTAAAAATCAGTTTCGCATACTGCAGCACTAAGTATTAGCGTAAGTGCAGCTAGAGCAGTCTCGCCTCTTGAACTTAGAAATGCCAATGAGACTTTTTGTGTCCCGTCAGCAAATAAGCCTTTCTCGTGTGGAAGTTTCGCGTGTCGCGTTTCATTCGACAAACATGTCGGTTTTAGAAAGCATTTTTCGAGCGCGGCTCTTAGGTGCCCGTTTCCGGCTTGAGCGGCGTCGGCGTTGGTGTTGGCGCTGGCGTTAGTGTCGGCGTCGGCGAAACTGCGATGGGCATTATGGGACGTTTCCCATGATGACGTCACAGGTGACGCAACGTGTTACGTCACGAGGGTCACGAGTGACGTCACTCGTGACTTCACCGCGCGTTGCATTACGGGTGAATTTCCCCGCTAAATTTAGCGGAAAATTTTCCGCTAAATTTGACAGGAAAAGTTTTCAGCTAAATTTAGCGGGGAAATTCCCCGCTAAACGTAGTGGGGAAATTTTTCTGCTAAATTTAATGGGAGAATTTTTCCGCTAAATTTAGCGAGGAAAATTTCCCCCTAAATTTAGTAGGGAATTTTTTCGTTAAATATAGCGGGGAATTTTTCCCGCTAAGCTTAGCGGGAAAATTTTCGCACTAAATTTAGCGAGAAACTTTTCCGCTATATTTAGCGGGGAATTTTTCCAGCTATATTCAACGGGGAAGGTCAATTTCTCGCTAAATATAGCAGGGAAATTTTTTCGCTAAATTTAGCGGGGAAATTTGCCTCTAATGCACCTCAAGGTTGACGTCACGAGTGACGTCGCCGATACGGGTGAGGAGGAGGGGCCATACCCTTCTCTCCGTACCTGCCCCTCCTCCTCCTCAAAAGCTACGCTCTAATTCGGTGTTACAGGAACCTGTAAATGACTTTCATTTTTTATTCTTGCAGCTTCTGAAGCAAGTTTTGTTTTAGCGTGTAAAACGGACCAGCAGGCTGCAATTTCATAGCATGTGAAACAGATTTTCGTTATTAATTTAGAGTTGGGACGATCAGTTTGACTCAAGCACCCGGTCATTCCATTTTAGTCTCTCTTTGTCTGACTCTTTCGTATAATTTTGGAAATAACTCGGTGTCTGAGAGAACGGAAAAGTGAACTCTCGGTGTTCAACGCCGCTGCAAGGTATGCAGATTTATTTAAGCAGCATGTTTTTTTTTTTTTTTTTTCACATTATTTTTCTTGAAGCGCCACCTGATGGTGCTTAGTTAATTTGTTATATTAAACACCGGCCTCTAGAGTCTGATGAAATGTGTTTTATTGTCTTTACTATTTCACAAATGCAGTGCTACAGTTTCTTGTTTTCGGCGTTTTTCTGAAATCAGAGACATGGGGCGGTTTTACGGACCTTGATTGCGGTTGCTATGTGCCGTCGGCACGGGCGTGTCAATAGACCCCGACGATCGCGTCACGCCAAGAAGCGCAATATTCTTAAAAAAATAAAAAGGAGGCAACCGGTTTTGGCCAAAGGTTTAAGCGCAGACACTCGTGGACGGAGCTACATCACGGGCATTATGATAGTGGCCTAAGAGTCAAATTTAGGCACACGGTAGACAAACATATTTTAAGTTGATGTAAGTAAAAGTGGCCGTATCGGGTACTTCAGGGTCCGATGAAAAGCAAGTTACAGCCAAGAAATAATAAACGGCGGTAGTTGCCAGTCGTTCCTTGGCGTACTCAATCTTGCAAAGCCAATAAAAAACACCCGAACCACTCCGTGGCAGTTCCGTGGAACCCTGGGGCCAATGTATACAGTGAACTGCCACAAAATCCTTAAATGTTGGTGGCCGCCTGTCTAGCTTGGTCGGCAGGGACCAATAAAATACAAGGAACGCCAAGAAAATCACTTTCCTGGCAGTTCCGTTGAGTCCTGGGGCCAATGAACACACTGAAGCGCCACTAAGCCTTCTAATGTTGGTGGCCGCCTGTCGACCCTGGACGGCTCGGACTAAGAAAATACAAGGAACGCCAAGAAAATCCCTTCCCTGGCAGTTCCGTGGAGTTCCGGTGCCCGAAAAATACAGTGAGACGCCAGGCTGGCAGTTCACCGAAATCCCTGGGCGGTCCCAGTCCAGTCTAGTACGACCAAGGCCCAATCCTGGCCCCAGCTAGCCCAATCAAGTGTGCTGTCTGGAAACCAGCACATTCCTTTCTGGAGACCACTTACCACATTTCCAGCGTTGGTGCATTGGTGCGGGATTTGCTCGCTTTGTGAAGACAGGAACACGTGTGTGCTGGGCCGTAGGTATGACAACATGTAAACACTGGGAGGCGGTTAAGCCTAATATTGTTTCTAGTCCATTTGAACTGTCCGCGAAACAGTAGCCGACAATGCTCGTTGTAATCGTGTTGCTTACCGAAACGTCTACTCAGGCACCTTTTCTTATAATCGGACGAACCACCGCACCTACCGCGCCAACCGGCGTCTGTCATGCCTTCCGCCAGCGCGGAGGGCGGCAGTGCGTGGATATATATATAGCTTCTTAAAGTTCGGGGCAAAAGCTATATCACCTGAAGGCGGACAAAACCGATTTGGGGGAGCCGTATGTAGGGCACGACCAAGCACAACTCATCGGTGAGCCAACAGGACATGGTGGACGGGTGGAGCTTTGGCAGCGGCGGCGGCACGGAGTGTACACCACGCTAAGAATTGTCTTAATTACGCACAGGTTGGTTCTTTTTGCGTACTAGTGTGTGTTCCGAACTTTTTTCTTTTACTTCCTTGCTGCTGCCGCTGCTGCCATATTGTTGTTCGCTGTTGGCTTTGATGTACAAACATGACATGCTTGGTGTGTAACGAATCGTTAGCAGAGGATAAGTTTTATCTGACTTGTGTAAACTGCAAATACCAGTATCACACTGGTGATTGTTCTGGCGTTACAAAGACAGAATACCGGTCAAAAGGTGCACCTTTCCGCCAGGTCTGGCAGTGTCGAACGTGCGCCACGGCAAGGGCACGATGAAGCCAACGCGAGAAAGAAATGAACGAAGAGATCGGTGTGGCGCGCATGCTTATTGCTATAAACAAGAAACTGGACAGTCTTCTAAGCCTCAAAGAGACAGTGGTTGGCATCGAGAGCTCTGTTCAAATGATGTCGAGACAATACGACGACCTAATGGTACACGTCAAAAATCAAGACAAAGAAATGAAGGACCTAAAAAAACGCGTAGTTAACATTGAACAAGCTGAAGCGGCTTCTAATGAAGAAATGAAGTCACTCAGGACCGAAGTGAACGAATTGGAAGGGCGCAGCAGGCAACTTAACCTCGAGGATTCCGAGTCAAGAGGTCCAACGCGTCAAGAGGTCCAACGAGTCAAGAGGTCCAATATTGGACCTCTTGACGCGTTGGACCTCCTGACACGTTGGACCTCATGACTCGCCGTGGATCTCTTGACTCGTTGGACCTCTTGACGCGTTGGACCTCTTGACCCATATTGGATCTCTTGACTCGTGCCTCGACGAGTCAAGAGGTCCAACGCGTCAAGAGGTCCAATATCGAATATCTTGACTCGTTGCACCTCTTGGTGTGAAACACGTACAGGCAAATAAAATAAAATAAGTGCAGGCAAAAAAACAACAACAAAACTACAAGGCTATTTAAGTTTTCTCTTATAATGTGAGAATGCGTGAGCACTACCTTTGCCCGAGCTGTGTTGCCGCAACGGATAGCGCTGTAGTTTCACGATCAAGAATGTCTAGGTTCGAAACCAGGCCTAGGTTCGAAACCAGGATGGTTTCGTGCTCACATAACCAGAGAGGTCACGTCACCAGAGTTTTTTTCGGCTTGGTCACGTAACCAGAGAGGTCACGTGACCACAAATATTTTTTGTTTGGTCACATGACCAGATAGGTCACGTGACCAGAGAGATCACGTGACCAAAGATATCACGTGACCGGAGTTTATTTTTTTATAGTGTTGGATTTGCTGGACAAGTCACGGACTTTGACGACGACTTTTTCGCTGACTGAGCCAGGCAATGCTCACGCATTAAAAAAGCAGACAACAGAGATGCTAACCAAATAAGGCGGAAAAGAAAAATGTCGGAAAAGAGAGCAAAAATTCAAGCTGTGAAGACTTCCACACGGCAAGGGGGATCTCACGAACACGGCTTTGATACATCGTTTCTGGCCGGTGATGTAATCAGTGTTCTTGCGTGTGACCCGTGATTTGCTTGGTTTTGAACTGAGAAATACGCGCGCGCTGGGCTGTGGGGATCGCATGCTGGGCACTGGATTTGTAAACACCGGAAATCATTGTTGTTATAAACTGTCAAGCTTATAGCAACATTGGTTTGTTTTGGGGACCTGCAGCCCTGCAGGGCTGTGTGCCTTTGCTTTTTTACCCCTGACTACAGAGTCGTAAATCTGCATCGCCCGTGTTGCTCTCCCCCGCGAATATCGAACACGTCACCGGAAAGGTCTTAACATTCAACGATTTGAGATGCCTTTTTTGTTTAGGTAGCAACTACTTCGAGATCCGGGTTCAAAATGACTGTAAAACTACTTTGAACACATATTTCGTTACATACGAAAGATATGTTCATAGTTATTTGCTATTTCGACGTCTACCATCACACTAAAGCGCTATTACGCCTAATGACGTCAGGACAACTGAAGTATAGTTTTTTTTTTACTTTTTGTGACATTATTTTTAAAAGTTGTAGTAATTGTTTAAATTTGTTCACGTCTCGTCAAAATAGCTTCCTTGATATTTTGAAGTCCTTGGTCTTCGAAGAACTTGAAGAGACAGTTTGCCCTGGCGCAGCATGGCATGTAAAGTTAGTAATTTTTCCATTCGCCATGGCCTAGCACTAGACACACTAGATCTATCGGCTTCAGAGATTGACGTGCTTTCCGACACAAACAGTTCTTCAATCGACTTCAATCTCTATGACCCAATTTTCTAAAAATGATTGAGCAACTAACCCTCCATCTTACAATTCCACACGACTAACACATCGCATAATGTCGCCTAAAAATAAATGATATCAACAGACAAGTGTTCGGCAATTCGTGTCAAGAATGCTTAATCATAAAAAGTTCCGTTTCATGGTTTATTCCACAGCATTCTCAAAAATAAAGAGCAGTAAAGGAGCTACATATCGCTAACATAAGTATTTGTGGCTGCTCCGTGCTTTTGAGCAAGCCAACGGCCCAGATTAACCCGCTAGCTTGCAGCGGTCATGACGTTACTAGGAGACAACGCTCGCATTCATTTGCAACACTTATTTGACGCCAAGTGTCGTAATTTGGGCTTGTAGACGCCCTCCAATGATATTTGAGCTTCTTCCCATGTTGTGTTATTTACCTCTTTAGTGATTCGTTGAACTCAGGGAATGAAAACTCAAGCATAAAATAGTAGCGCATCATATTTTTAAAGGAGCGGTGCAACGATACTCAATTGGAATGTTTTCTCTTTACACGAGCTTACTGGCACACCTGGGACTCAAGGATACTCACACGCAACGCCACTGGCCAAGAAACTCCTTTGTTGCGGTGTAATTTCAAGGACAAAAGCGATCATTTTCATTCAATCTCTCCTTTGCAAAATTTGATGACGTAACGTGGGGATCGCAGTACACCCATATGACGATATTTGAATGCGGTTCATAGATTGGACCCGAGCATTGCGTGGGCACTCGATTTGGGCTCGTGATAATTACTAGCTCGAGAAGCACTCGGGTAGTGGCCCGTGTCCAATCGCTGCAACGACGACAATAGCCGAGCCATAACAATGTCTGGAACTCAGCGCGTGTCCTGTGCTTTGCCAACCCCAGCGCGTGGCCATGAGCAACATTGGCGGCATATAATCCGCTCCAGATCACGTGGCCGCTTGTTCTGGCTGCGAGTTGAGGGGGTCAACGCTGCTCGTTTTTCTTAAGTTTTTTCTGGGACTTCTATTGCGTGGGGTGAAAAACGAACGCGTGTTTCACAGGTCATTAACGCCAGGGATCCGTTTTAAGCGGTATTTGCGGAAAGTACAAAAATTGTTGCATCGCCCCTTTAATAGAACATACGAGAACCCGGGACTGGACAAAGTTACCCGAGGAAGTATTTGCATTTACAAATACTGAGATACATGAAAGGGAAGGCTAAACGCGTGATGCAGAGGTACATTTGTATTTTATATCTCGGGAATTTGAAAGCCACTTCCGTAGAAATGGCATAAATGTGCCCTAGAACAGAGAGACTGGAACACAGATACTAAGTTCTACAAGTCTATGTTGTCCAAAATCATTCAAATAGGTCAAACAGTCAGTAACCGTAACAAGAAGCCATTTATTATAATTATAAACAGAGAAGATAAAAATATGGCTCGATGGACCTCTTGACGCGTTGGACCTCTTGACGCGTTGGACCTCTTGACTCGTTGGACCTCTTGACGCATTGGACCTCTTGACACAAATTGGACCTTTTGACTCGTTGGACCTCTTGACGCGTTGGACCTCTTGACTCGAATTGGACCTTTTGACTCGTTGGACCTCTTGATTCGGCTGTCACGTGGCTATTGGACCTCTTGACTCGTTGGACCTCTTGACTCGTTGGACCTCTTGACCATAAGCGAACCTCGAGGTACATGGCGTCCCGTATTCAGAAAGGAGGACCTGCTTGCCAAGCTAAAGGTGGCCCAAATGATTGATGTGCGACCACTGACTATAAATGAGGTTACTGCCGTTCACAGACTTGCCGCTAAGCCAGATAGAGTACCTGTTATTATTGTAAGATTTTTGAGGCAGACTACTCGCAATCAGTGGTTGCACAACAAGAAAAAGCTTAATCGAGACAACATCTATTTACTGGAAAATATGACAAAGCAGAACAAAGCACTACTGTGGACGACAAAAGAAGGGTCGAAAGAGAAGTCTTATCAGTTTGCTTGGCATGTGAATGGCAAAATCTTCGTGAGACGAAAGGTAGGTGATCGGGCGGTTGTGATTGAGTCTGCAGATGCTCTGCTTAAACTGCGTTAGATGCCACTTGAAAGATTAAAGGAAGGATCCATCTTTTGTAATGCTTTATCATGATAATGTGCTTCCTCGGGACCTGAAACAGCTTCTTGGTCACGAGGACGAGTGTTTTTTAAAATGTTTTCACGTTAATGCACAATCTGCTAAAAATAAAGCGCTTAGTCTAGAAGTTCTTTTTTCACAGTTTCAATTTTCATTCGATATAATAATGCTAACCGAAACGTGGTATGCAACAGAAACCGAAGTACTTCAAATGCCATTATACTCCGGTTACGTTTTGAATCGCACATCTCGTCGCGGGGGAGGTGTGTGTTTACTTGTAAATAAATCAATAAAATGTGAACTTTGGGATGATTATTGCTGTATCACTCAAGACTATGAAGTGCTTTCTGTGAGAACCGGGAATACTGTTATAAGTGTCCTTTATCGACCACCAGATGGCCGCAGTATTCTCTTCTTTCAGTTTTACGAGCGGTTTTTACAGGTCGTAAATGATAACCATTACGATTTAATTTTGGGGGAGACTTTAATATCGATATGTTGAAAGATAGCGCTTGTAAGCGTGAATTTAATATTTTAATCGAAACAAACGGACGTGTCAGCGTTATTAAATCTCCCACTCGAGTCACAGTGCGTAGTGAAACAATGATCGATCTTTTTATTACGAACGCACAGCTTGATAAGATGACATCCGGAACGCTAAGTTATGATATTAGTGACCACCTTCCAATATTCCTATGCTTAAATACCAAACCATGTAAAAACGTTAGAAACACGGGAACATTTGTATTTCAAGACATAACAAACGACAGATTAAATGCTTTTAAAGCAGATATCTCTGAAATTAATTGGAGCCCAATATGCAACTGCGAGGATGTTAATCTTGCGTATCATACATTTTTGGGGGAATTTACAACTATCTACAATCGTCATTTTCCTTGGAAAACCTTAAAAGTGTCTAAAAAGATCCGCAAGCCATGGATAGCGCCTGAATTGTTGAAGAAAATTGAGAAAAAAAATGCTATACCAGAAATTCCTTAAAACAAGAGAACCGTCTCAGCTTTTAAGTTTTAAGGTATATCGAAATCAATTAACAAAAATACTACGGAAAGCTAAGACAGTGTATCATACAAACTCTTTTCAGGCGCAATCTACACGTGCGGATTATGGCGCACCGTGCATTCACGAGGGCGCCTATCAAACCATTTAGCCGTCTTGGTCGCTGGGCAGCTATTTAGTTGCCTCGCCTCAGACACGATCACGTGGTCGTGTCGCCGCGGGGTCGATCGGGATCTCGAATTCGGCTCCCGACGGGCCGCTTTCTCTCCTAGCCACTGGATGGCGCTGCGGACGCCCCCATGGCGGGCGAGGAGAAAACCTCCTCGCCCATCGGTCGATTTGTCGGGTAACCGGGAGGCAAGAGTCTCTTAGGATTCCGGCCGGCGCTCAAGAAAGGCGAGTGCTAGCAACTGCTCTCGGGCAATAGCGGGACACGAGGCCTAGAGGCCCTCTTTGTGTTAAGCTTTGGGCTTAACGTACGTTTGTAAATATTTGAGTAATGTCGCGTGTGTTTGTAGTATAGATTGAGTGTTTTGTAGCGTTGTGTTTTTATGTACCAATAAACGGGGAGCGGAATCCCGCTCCCGTGAAAGAACCAGGCTGGACTCGGGTTGTTGACGGACCACGTGGGGAACGGCGTATCGGCGGCGGTACGCGAATTCCCACAAATGTACGTTAAGCCCAAAGCTTAACACAAAGAGGGCCTCTAGGCCTCGTGTCCCGCTATTGCCCGAGAGCAGTTGCTAGCACTCGCCTTTCTTGAGCGCCGGCCGGAATCCTAAGAGACTCTTGCCTCCCGGTTACCCGACAATATCGACCGATGGGCGAGGAGGTTTTCTCCTCGCCCGCCATGGGGCGTCCGCAGCGCCATCCAGTGGCTAGGAGAGAAGCGGCCCGTCGGGAGCCGAATTCGAGATCCCGATCGACCCCGCGGCGACACGACCACGTGATCGTGTCTGAGGCAAGGCAACTAAATAGCTGCCCAGCGGCCAAGAGGGCTAAATGGTTTGATAGGCGCCCTCGTGAATGCACGGTGCGCCATAACTTGGATGGTAGTTCTTTAGCTAACACTTTCAGTGACTACTTTGCAGGCTTAGTTAGTGAGAATACTACCACAGATGCGCTCTGCAGTTACTTAGAGTATAGAAATAACTATTCTATTTTTCTTGAACCCGTCACAATTCCTGAGGTTTGCTCCGTCTTTATGCAACTGAAAAATAGCAGTAGTTGTGACTGTGAAAATTTGCAAATTCGACCTATTAAATACATACTTGACTTAGTAGCACCCTGTCTGTGTCACATTTTCAATCTGTCCTTAACAACGGGGTTATTTCCTGAAAAGATGCAGATGGCGAAAGTGGCAGTGTTACATAAAAAGGGTGATAAAAATATTCTCAGCAACTACCGACCCCTTTCTATCCTCCCGTTGTTCTCCAAAGGCCTAGAAAAAATAATACCTACTCGTCTAGTTCAATTTTCTGATAAGCATAACCTGCTGACTCCCGCTCAATTTGGTTTTAGAAAAGGTCGATCGACCGAATTAGCATTACTAGAGCAAAAAGAATATATTTTGAAAAATTTCGAGGAAAAAAAGCAGGTTCTGGGTGTATTCGTGGACTTCACGAAAGCCTTCGATTTTATCAACCATAATATCTTACTTAAAAAATTTGAGCGTTATGGTGTCCGCGGGTTACCTTTAGAACTTGTACGCTCCTACTTGCGACACCGTTGCCATTATGTTCCTATTGGCCAATTATCTTCTGACGTTAAACCTATTCACTCAGGTGTCCCACAGGGGAGCATTCTTAGACCGTTTCTTTTTAATATGTACATTATTGACATTGTAAACACAAGTCCTGCAAAATTTGTCATATATGCCGACGACAGTAGCTTATTCTTTTCTTCAGATAATAGCGATGATCTTGTCACAATCGCCAATGACACTTTGTCCAAACTTGGGGCATGGGCAAAAGATAACTATTTAAAAATTAATACCGATAAAACTAAAGCTATCATATTTCGACCCAAGAATAAGTGCGCAAATCTAACGGGAAGGATTGTGCTTGACTCTACGCCAATTGAAATTGTCAGTAATTTTAAGAGTCTTGGAGTCATATTTTCGGAACATATGATGTGGGACAGTCACATTAACCACTTACTTGCAAAATTATCTACCATCATAGGTCTGACATTCCGTAATGGCAAAACACTCCCAGTCAGTGTGAAGCTATTAATTTACAATTCTTTACTCTATTCTCATCTGAGCTACTGCAACCTAGTCTGGGGTAACACCAGTGTTGTAGGCGTTACCGAAAAAAAGTAACTAAATACGTTACTCGTTACTTGCAAATAAAAGTAACGCGTTACCGACCTACGTTACCTCAAAATAAAAGGAACGCGTTACCGTTACCGTTACTGATAAAAAGTAACGCACGTTACTGTTGCGTTACTTTTTATTCACGAACTAAAACATTTGCTGTTTCGACGTTTGATATGTGCGTAAGGGCCATAGCTAAAATATGTCCATGCGGAAACTTAATTACCCTCTCTTTTTTAGGGTTTCACCGGAATAGTTACAAGAAAAAACGCGGAAGTATATATGAAGCTGATTTATAACATGTTGGCACGGAACTTAACAGAAGAACCGGCCTCCCTCATTAGCACAGAAATTAAGACCAGCCGAGATTGAAACTTTGAATATATTTTATTCACAACATGTCGAAGTACAGAGAGTTGCTGTGAACAAGTTCCTCCGCTACCCGAAGCACACTCCGCTGTTGTACTTTAGCAACAGCTGAATTTCGAAGTTGGCATCTGACATTCTACCTCGCTTCTTGGTAAACACGTCCGCGCCTACGCTAAATAGGCGTTCAACGGATGCGCTCGATGTGAAGGACAGCGGCATTTTTTGACTAAGGAATTTATGACTGGACACTTAAAGACACAAAAAAAAATTAAAATTTAATTTTTTTTAAGTTTTAGGAAGTAAAGTAACGTAACGTAATTTCGTTACACGTTACTCAAAATAAGTAACGTAAGTACGTTACCCGTTACTTCTTTGGAAAAGTAACGAGTACGCTACTTCGTTACCAAAAAAAGTAACGCGTTACCGGTAACGCCGTTACTTGTAACGCGTTACCGCCAACACTGGGTAACACCACTTTCACAAACCTGCAAAAATTATATTTACTGCAAAAAAAAATGGTTAGAATATTATGCAACCTGCCTTATGATTTCCACACAGGCAGTTTGTTTAAGAAGTTTGGCGTATTAAAAATTCATAGCCTTTATGAATACCGATTGATTCGGAGTTTAAAATCGGAGAAAAGGAAACATTATAAATCGTTGTCAACTCTAGCGGCATTGACACCAAATGTACACGTTCACTTGACTAGACACATGGAGTATTGGAAGGTTGCCTACTGTTCTACTAACTATGGTAGGCAAATGTTGCGATATACCATACCAAAACTGTTAAATTTCCTTTTAGAAAAAGAAATTTGTATTGACACTCTCTCCTTCAAGGCTTTGCGTTCTCTTTATCTGTAGCAGTGATTTACCTCCCCCACTCAATGATTCTTTAAATTTGTTTATGCTATATAGAATGCACTCTTTTTTGTTTTCGGATTTCTGTCTGCAACGACTGTGCATGCCATCTATTTAGGGGATTAATAGCTGTTTTGTAATATCGTGCATATATATATATATATATATATATATATATATATATATATATATATATATATATATATATATATATATATATATATATATATATATATATATATATATATATATATGTTTATTTTCTGCTGCAATGCCAATGTACGGGGCCGAGGGCTGGTCAAGCCTCCTTTGAGGCTTTTACCCTTTGCTCCACCATGCTTCATGGAAAATAAACCATTATTATTATATTATAGAAAAAAAGAATTACCACCACCGGTCTGCTGATGTCACGTGCAAGCAATGTGCCGCTGGCTCGATTTGGCGCGAATTTTGCAGAGTATAGCTTTCGTGAATGATTTTGGGAACACGAAATTTCGTGATCGGGAGTTGCTTGTATGTATCTGTTGGAATTATTCAATTAAACGAAAAAGGTCTGTCCCTCGTGAAATTGAAGTCATTTACAGAAACATTCCGTATCTGAAGGTCCCGCTAATCCCTTGAATGCTCGCCTTCGGCTCGCACGGTAACGCACCAGACAGCTCTGACCAACAAAATGTACCAATGTACCAAACAACACGTGCGCTCATACGCGCGAGCCTTGCAGCTAACTTCCGAGTCGGAGTGTGCAGTTCATATCGGCTGAAGTCAGCTTGTGACAGGGAGCAAATGCACTTCATTGGATAGGCTATATAGGCATTTTTCACTTAATGGCAATCCGCCGTTTTTTGTTGTTTTTTCGTTACATGCAGTGGTGCCGCGGCTTTTACTGAGCCATAAAGAATACGAAAACAGCTCATACATCTCTACTGCACTTTTGATGGTGTCGAATGAATCCTTGAGATAATCGCATTCAGCATGCGCTAGAAGGATGATAACAAGAAAATGGTGGATGAAATGACGTCAATGAAAACACCCTCTACCGCAAATGCTGCAGGCGCGAACCCTTAAGCCGCTGCTCCGCCGCCAGAGCGCGCGTGAACCAGGGTTACTGGCGCTATTCGTGAAGACTTGGATCGATCTACACTCAGGCTGGAGGGCGTTTCTAGTTCGGACGATTGGCACTTACTGCTTAACGCTCCTGTTACACTTATATGCGTGACTAAGACTTGAAGCACCGTAACAATAAAAAGGAAAAGATTGCTGGGCCAGCCGACTAATTTCTTTCTCTGAGTTAGACAACACATCATTTTCACGCTCGCACTGCAACAGGCCGGCGGATGTATGCTTCTGATTATGTATAAGCTATACCTTGTTTACGAAAATCAACAGGCGAATGTGACATAACATCTGTGAACAGGCGCAAGCTTGCCACTTCGGCAAGCGAGGCATGTGCACCAAATGCACATATATCGAGACAATTCAGCTACCAGAATTTGGTTGCTTCCCACCGCCATTCGTGGGTGCGCATTTCAGTAGCCTAGCTGCGCGCAACCTGGATAAATCTCGGCCATGTCTACGCTCGTTTTTCGTCGTGCTTGGGAAGTACACGTGCTGTGGCGTCAACGCATCTCTGCTCACATGCCACGCGGCTCGGCTCACATGCGATGCGGCCAGGTACGTTGCCAGTATTTGATTTCGGGTGTAGGGGAGGGCAGGCATGCACCTTGGGCCACCTGGCTAGGGGCCTGCATGCTGCTCATGCGTGTGATTACGTCGGTACGTGCTGCTGGAGCTCGATCCTAAGGGTATCCCTAGCCCTAGTTTTCACCGAAGCAAACAGCGTCCGCGCAAGAACACAAGCATACATGTTTACCAGTGCAGTGTTCGTAATCGCGGTTCGCTTGCGTTGGCCTCATGGGCAGACGAACTTGGCGTCTGGTTAATTTTGTCGAGATTTAAACGCGAGTCACTGAGAAAATCGTACATTGAAACGTGGCGAAAACAAATTAAGCACTGATGTTCAAATTAAACGCAAATGTGTGAACTAAAGCTAAACTGCCCCCGCACTCAAAACACCCCGCCTTCCTCCCCCCCCCCCCCAAAAAAAAAAAAAATTAACTGAGACATTTAAGACAGTTTATGTGTAGAAATGAGAAACGTGTCCGGCGGCGCGATGCCCTCTCCCTTTTTCTTTTCTTTTTTTCCTTATACTTTTTCTTCCTACGTTTGCATTACCCCAAGGAGAGAAAAAAAAGCACGACATATATATGAATGATTTTCATTTATTTGGTTAGTGACATTCCCCTTGGCCGAACTAATGAATGTCGACCCTTTTTGTCAATTGCAAATCAGCCAATGAAAAAGGCACGAAACATTGATGTCTCATTGAAGCATCAACCTCTAAGTTAGCTGCAAATTAACACTCATTCTACAAAGCGATGCTGCCTTGGCTATCTTTGTTGCCAAAACGTAAGTTGTTTGAGCAGGATTCCCAGCTCGAGGATGGCTCCAGATCGACAACTGAAAGAGTTGCGAGAAACAATTAAAAATCTTAGCTTCTGTAATAATTTATTTACAAGGTGTTATGCGTTCCGGAAAAAGAACAACATAAGACAGGGTGATTACCTGCGAAACCCGCAGAGGCGTGTTTCTGTTTTCCTCAGCAATTCATTCGGGCAGGTGTTTGACTCACAGAGAAGATCATGCCCTGTGAACAAGCAAAACAACAATTAAAATATAGGTTCACGTAATAATGGTTTTGCCTTCTATAGGCCGATATAAAATTTCAAATATCAGAGAGATAAAATACGTTAGGAATTGGTAACTGTTGATGTTTCTTAAACTTTTCCAAAAAATCAGAGAAGAAAAAAAGAATAAGGCAAGCCTTTTCAGAGCAAGAAATAGGAGGAGCCTTATGGATTCAATAGGGATTGAATATAAGCAGATTACCCCTTTTCAATCATGCGCACTCGCATGTAGGTCAGACACGTCATCATATACTGGGTTAGTTTACTTAGGGCAATTAAGAAATGCAACTTTATTCTAAGAATTAGCACGCCGTTGCCGTGTTTTACTGAAGGTATCGCTCAAGCAATGTACGTACACTTCTATTAGAAAATTTATCTGAATTTAATCGGAAAAACAACCCAATTAACCTGACTCACATCTTTCAGCGCTTTTTCTAAGAAGGCCCTTTGCAAATGAATACTAAGTATTTGACGGCACTTCAATCCTCCTTTCTTAATGCTGATATCCAAGAAATACATAAAATGATATGAACAAAGGCATCTATCTGGTCATTCGTTAAGTATAGAGATTGGAAAAAAACACAAATAACCTCGAAAATTCGAAGCGAGTCGATTTGTAAACAAGTGTGTGATCACGTGATGTTGGTGGCCAAAAACGAACGCGATACAATGGGTAATTTTCTCATATCACAACATCTTAAAAGGTTCCTTTTTGGGAGTTATATCGTGATGATACTGATAGCACATGCCAAGCACAGCCGTCTAATTGACGTTAAGGGTTTTTACGTGCCAGACAATTGAAGGGTATTTTACACGCCCCAGCGGAGGAGTAGCGATGAATTTCGACCACATGGGGATCTTTTGACGTGCAACCGAAAGCTCGGTTGGAGGGCGCCTTCTCTACAATAAGCGTCCGTCAGATTGGAGGAAAGTACAGGCGTGAGTTCGCGGCTTTAAAAAGGGACGCGTGTAATGCGCTAGTTCCCGTACAAACAAAAATATTCAATATAAGACCGGATCACGCGCCTGTGCCATTCTCTGCATCGTAGAAAATCACGAGAGGAAGTATAAGCATCGTGAAACCAGTCTGTTCTTATTTTACAAGCCTAAAATCCTACCCCTTTTCTAAAAAAAATATGAAGCACACTTTCTGCTACATCGATATTTGAGAAAACTTCTAATCACTGTTTGAGTGGTCCTTCAATATAATAATTTTTGTAGGCAAAGTAATTGCGATCGCGTATGTCACGAGCGCGAACGCATGGTTTCAGCTGACGAGCGCCACACTCGCCAGCTGAAACCAAAAACTTTTGTAACTAACATAGTAAAGGCAACAAATGACAGCTTTAGAAAACTTAAAATTTCCAAACAGACTGTTTATTCGTTCCACCCCAGTATAAGTTGTTAATGAATCTTAATGATATTATCACGATATTGAGCAAAATCATATAGTTTTAATTAACATCGAAATGCGGTAATCTTTGACGCACTCATGTGGCTTGGCTAGCAGAATTATTGGTACCAAAATAGTTTAATATTTAGCATAAAATAAGCTACCATTTTTTTTTAATTTACTGCCCCATTCTGATTTGTGGCTATAACCTTCATTCAGAACGACTTTTGGTTCGTTTTAATGCGCCGTTTTTTGTTTTGGGTCACATATTAAACTAGATCTCCTAGTGAAACGTCGACACTCCATTGTGAGGTTTACCAGAAGCTCCCTCTTTACACTACATGACCAGACGCGAGTACATAGCGCGGCTCTCTAAACGCGAACAAGCAATTGCCATTTTTTGTTTGTTTTTATTGCGAATGATCGCAATAAAACTTATAAGTGCGGCAAAAAAGTGATTTTTGGGTGACTTACCTCAGCGGTAAAACTGAACACCTGTCAATACCTTTCTGAAGTAAAATGCAGAAACTTGGAGATGTTATGTTCGTGCTAAAAATGTCGCGCATTGTGCACACGAAGCAAACGGCGAACTGCTAGCAAGAAGCAGAGTAGACTTGAGTGCTTATTTATTTATTTATTTATTTTAATAAATAACCTAAGGACCCTTGGGGGTATTACATAATGGGTGGCTAGAAAACACACAAACGTTTAGCAAAAAGTCACCAAGGAATAGTGCATAAAAAAAATTCATCGAAACATCACAGGGGATGAAAAATATACACACAAAATAGTTTCGCACTGATCTGAAATACGATATCTAAAAAAGTTCCTTAAATTATCTTGCGTCAGGACTTGTGACAGTGACAGCGTTTGAGGGAAGACGGCTCTAATCAATGGCAGTGCGTAAAAAAATAAAGCAATTTTAAACGTGACTGTTCTTGCCTTTGAGCGTGCTACGTCGAGGATATGGCCCGTAGGACGATGACGGGGTACTGAAGATGAGGTGTATGATGACCGGCGGCAAGGATTGTATTTAAATTTGTGAAAAAGAAATAATGCAGAGAAAGACTTGCACGCGTGCTAAGGAAAGAGACACTTGTGAAGGAAGAATAATCCGAATAAACGAAACGTAGTAGCACGGTTCTTTTCTGATTCAGCGTTTTTGGTGAGATAAGCCTGATGTGGGTCCCTGATGGCAGATGCGAACCCGAGCTTAGACCGGAGGAGGGATGAATAAGCAAGCAGATTCAAATGAGAAAGGTTCAGTTTAAGGTTACGCTCAAAAAAACCTAGAGATCGATTAGCAGAAGAGATAGTGTGGCTGATATGAGTGGCCCAGGGGAGACCAGATAGGAAGATGTACGCCGAGGTACTTTACGAATCGTTATTTTGCAGTAGTGCGCTGTTAAGTGAATAGGAAAACACTGAAGGGTTTAAACAACATGTAAATGATATGAGATCGAACTTCTGAACATTGAGGAACACCTGACATGTTTCGCACCATGATTGAATACGAAAGAAGCCATCTGGTATGAGTAGGTGATCAGATGCGGTAGTCACTTGACGATAAATGACGGAATAATAATCGAAGAGACGAACATGCGATAAGATTGATGAGGGTGGGTTATTAATGTATATTAAAAGAAGAAGCGGGCTGAAAATCGATCCCCGAGGAACACCTGAAGTGACTTCCGCAAGAGAAGGTGGCGCCTGGTTAGCGGTTACAAGCTGCTGTCGATGGGTAAGAAAGTAGATGATTCAGTTTGGGACCGAGGGATCTAAGTTGATTTGGGACAACTTCTTTATGAGACGTCTATGTGGAACCTTATCAAATGCTTTGGAAAATTATAGAAGTATGGCGTCAGTTTGAATATTTGAATCGAGGTTAACATGCAGGTCATGAACAAAGTACGTAAGCTGAGTTTCACATGAAACATTTTTCTGGAAACCGTGTGGCGAGGAATTAATGAAGTTGTTATCTGTCCGGAAGTGAATAATCTTAGAGTAGATGATGTGCTCCAAAAGTTTACACGAGACACTTGTTAGGGAGATGGAGCGGTAGTTTGAGGGAGAGCACTTGTGGGCATTTTTGTAAATTTGAAAAATCTTCTCCACCTTTCAGTCGTATGGCAGAATACCGAATGAAAGTTATGCTTAAAATTTTTAGCCAATATCACGTTTCTGAATTCCTTGCTATTCTCCTATATTTTAGATTTATTTCACCCATACCTGCTGAGGAAGAAATCATAAGGTTTTCTATTATATTTGCAATGCCAGCACGTTGAAAAGTAATACCTGCCATGGGTGTGGCGAAAGCGTGAGGAGCAGTGGAAAATGAATCACCTAATTCCTAAGTAAAAACTGAATAAAACACATTATTAAGCAACTCTGCACATCCATCATCAGGCACCAAGGCTTGACATCAGTTTGCCCTTGTGTAGCGGCTCACGCTGTATCTCGAATATGTGTACGTGCAACGTTGTTGATTCATCAACTGCTAGTATGAATTATCTTCGTCGTCATCTGCACATTTTAACAATATATAAATATAAATTTGGGGCTCTACTTGCCCCTCATCGATACAAATAAATCTCCGAGCAAAATCCTGAAAGGTTTTGTGGCGTCCACCGATCAAAATTTCAGCCACATATCCTAGAGCAACTATGTTTACTTCATTAGTGGATTTATTTATAATATTGTAGGACGGAAAAAAAAAGTAACCCTTAAGCACTAGCAGTCAGGCGAGAGGAAGGAAGTTCCGTGTGACAAGCTTTCGGAAAAAGGAAAGCGATGAAGCACACCGCAGATGAGCACAATAGAACAATAGAGCTCTGTTCAAATCACATATGGGTGCTGGCAGATGTTGTGTAACGGAAAAGTGATGTAGCTTACAATGGCACGGCTTTCTGGAAACATTTACGAAACCTGACAGCAGCTCTCTGTTTTTCTGACAGAGATGATAAATGATAGCAAAGTAACCATGTGACATCGGATAACTGCTGCGAGATGAGTTAGGGCTAGGTTGTTAATAATTTGATCAGCGTCAAATAAAAAACCGCTCACATGCAGGGCTTAGTGTTTTTTTCATTCTAATTCCATTATTGTGTATTTATTACTTTTCCTCTGCCGCGGCCACGATATGTCCTTTGTTGGAACCGTATATATTTCTGAAAGATGTCTCCCCTCGAACAAGGGTCCAGATTGGTGCAAAAAAATTTATTTACCACGTGAGGCCCACATTAAAAGGACTTTCCCAAACTAACAGCGTCAGATTAGCTGGCCAATAAAGAAGAGAATTGAATTATTTACTTTACAGGGAGCAGATACGAAAATTTGACGTCCCCGTGTTTAGACAGCTGAGGTCGAACTGCCTTTAAGGTATGGCGGCACTGGTTTAAGCTATAGACGAGAAATTTAGCCAGTGCAGTACGACTACTAGCCTTAGGCTTTAACGTGCATCACGCAGTATACGACCGGACACCCGTGCAAAACACATCCGCTGCGATTCACTAACACACTCGTCCATCGATTCCCATGGGAACAGAGACCTCATCAGGCCTTGTGGCATTTCGCTCCTTCCTCCCCTCCGGACGCGTTCCCGAAATCAAAAATAATAAAAAGCACAGGAAACTTATACACCGCCAAACGATCCAATGGTTATGGGGGTCAAACTTCAGACAACCTATTTCGCTTTGCACATATCGTCTGAACCGAAGCAGCGCAACTTCTATTTACGATTGAGCTACATTTAAAAGCCGGGTTTTTCTCTCAGGCTATGAAGTAAGTTAAAGCAGACGTAAACGTCTGTACAGGCCTTCTATATGTGGAACGAGAAAACCAGGATCCCAGGTTCCCCACAAATTGGCCATCAATCCGTACACTTAGTCAATTGCTATATTTTACTTTTGTGGGATTTCAGTATTAAAGATTGGAAGTTATTCGGGTCGTATTATTTAGAGCTTCTCCCTGCCATCAGCTATGTGTGCCGAACCGATAAAAATTTTTCACTATGCACTTCATAGGCCATGCAATCATGCCTTGCGAAAGTTGCGTATTAACCCCCAGCTCCACTGAACGCGCTTTTGGAGTCGCCTGTTTAAATCCTCTCAGTGTTAGAGAGGATATCCGATAAGACTACTGAAGATAAGTTATTATATACCTGCCTCATAAAGTATATGGAGTGCTTCATGTTCGTTTTCCTGCAAAACATCTTGAGTAGAGTACAAAAACTTAGGAATGTAACGGAATGACGGAGGTGAATATTTTTGCATTCCGTATTTTGTATCAACTTCAGCGACAAACACATGCACACTGTGGCCTAAATCTTGTTTAGCATAATGTTTGCATTTGCATGTGACAAAAGCAAACAAAACAAAATCGCAGTGCTATTGAATGCAGTACCAGTACAGGAAGCAGGATAACACTGGTGTAGGTTATATAGATATTACTTTTAATACAAAAAAAGCAAAACAAGTTTACACTTATAGTAACAGCCAAAAATCACATACGTGGGATGGTTTTATAACGCGGACCTTAGTCGCATTGTTTTACAACGTGTAATTACATAGTTGCTATATACTGTAAAGATTTCACAATAGACATTTTGAATACGCATAAGAATGAGTGAATAAAAAAATTAAAGACGTTTACAATTCTCTGTAATGCCGAACTAAAGCTCAGTTCTTAAGGAGGAGGAGGGAGGGTACGGGAAGAGAGTATGCCCCAGCTCCCTCTCCGCTTCTCTTCTCCTGCTCCACTCCCATTCAGCTGAAAATTTCGGTAAATCTCATGCTAAATTTAGCGGGGAAATTTTCCTGCTATATTTAGCGGGAAACTTACCAACATCTTCCCGCTAAACTTAGTGGAAAATTTAGCAAAAATTTCTTCGCTGAATTTAGCGGGGAAACTGAGTTGGTGTTACGGTCACGTGACGTCAATTTCCCCGCTAAATGTAGCGGAGAAATCGATCCGCTAAATTTAGCGGAAAAGGTTTTCTGCTAAATTTTACGTAACGTCACATTCACTCACGTGATGTCACGTGTGCCGTCACGAGGGTAGAAGTTTCCCGCTAAATTTTGCGGAACATTTTTACGCTAAATTTAGCGGGAAAATTTTCCCTCAAAATTTAGCGGGAAAATTTCCCTCCACATTTTGAGAGAAAATATCCCTGCTAAATTTAGCGAAAAAATTTGCTGCCAAACTTAGCGGGAACTTTTACCCTCATGACGTCACGTGTGATATTGCGGAAAACGTCCCATAATGCAACGCGCGGTTACGCCGACGGCGACACCGACGCCGCTCAACCCGGAAACGGGCGCCTAGCGCTCTAAAAATATCGGCTCACGTACGCATGGTACTTGTCATACTATCCTCCATTATTCGCGACTCCAAATCACTATAAGTGGCGCCCATCGTTTTCCAAAATGGCGGTTATAGTGAGGGTCGGAGATGAGTGCTGGTTTACCAGTTGCTGAGCCTGTCTAGTGTACTGGCTTCACCGAGCGACACAAATTATTCTTACCTATACGAGGAAGCAAGGGTGTTATGAGCGCAGGTCACCTCCTTATCCTGAAGACGAAAATGGCGTTTAGCGTAATATTTAAGCCAGGAAGAACGTTTTAATTCTGGAACAAAACCGAAACTAACATCTATTTGAGATTTAAAGGAGTCATGAAACGCTTTTCCGACTTTTTCCTGTTTAGCTTTCCTCCTCAACTCATAAATCGCGCATTCTACCGAACAGTTCAAGAAGACAGAAAGGGGAGTCACCTCTTGCTCGAACTCTCGTCTGTGTACCCAGGCACAGCCATTGTCCCCCTAGAAGAGTAGCCCGTCGCACAAAATGCAGACAAAAGTTGCTTTCCCCACCCCGTTCACCCCGAAGCTGACAGTGCTGTGGAAGCTGCGTGCTCATTGGGCCAGCCACACTTTTGCCACGTGATCACGCTCTCTCGCGCATACCCACGCGCAGAGAACGAGGTCAGGTGATGAAAGGGAGGTGGCTGATTGGTCCGGCAAGCGCGTAGCTTGCACCACAATGTCACCTTAGAGGTTAAGGGAATAAGTGAGATCCGGTGTCGTGTGACGTGCGTTTGGGCTCGATGACGCGCTGCGGGGGCCCGGTGACGCGCTGCGGGGACCGCGGATGTATCAGAGTGAAAAGGCAGAGAGCTTACGAAGGAAAGGAGGTACGAAATAGTTCGCTGTGTTTTCAGATTTTTGCACCGAAAGTGAGGCTTTTGAGTTTCTACCTTTTTTCTTTTGGCCCACTGAACGATGTGCTATTAGTAAAATCCCAATATAAATTCCAGCCCGAAATTCGTTTCAGGCGTCCTTTAATTTCTCGGTAGTTAATTTCGGATTCTTTCATAACTCGAGCTGTCTCACAGTGTAGTTATTAAACTAAACTAGAAAGTTGCTCGCGGAAAATTTATTTTGTGACGTACGTGTCCGATCCAGGCACTTCGAGGCACTTTGCAGAGTTCAGTGCCCATTTAAACGCAGGGTCTTTCATACACCTTAGAGATAACATAGAATATTGTATTTGTTAAAAAATATCAGTGCTGATATTTTTGTTCTTGCTACTTTTTTCTCGCTCGGATAATTGTCATGTGAAATAATGAACTACGGTCCTTTTAATGGGTTTTGGAATATTTAGATGATTATAATTGCTTCAATATTGTTCCCAAACACAAGAATAACTGAATCGATCCAAATTTCACAAAATATCGCTACGGGTGATGAGTTTAGAATATGTTAACAAAACGTATAAATTAAGAGACGCTGTTCTTACTACAAAAATCAGACAAAATTCGAGTCAAACAGCAGAAAGATGTGTATTTTAAAGCAACGCGTGATGCATCAGACTTTATATTATATCCAGTGTTCGACTGTTTGTCTATCTTGATAACGATGTCACAGTTTTTCATATTCTAGAAAGAAAACAAGATGCGACCTTTCTGGAAAGACAATTATGATTAAATGGCGTATTTATGTGATCCTGGCATTTATTGGAAGCACACATGGCCGCAATTTGTATTAATATTAATAAATATAATTAAGATACTTCAATACATAGTTTTTAAGCTCTAATATATTTTGTTAGTCATGATCTAATTTCAAACGCGCGAACAAGTATGCCAATCGAAAGTACAAATTATCCTCACTGGTGCCAATTGCAGCATGCTTAATAACGAGTTATAAAATAAAAATCGTCTAAAATCAATGAAAACAATCTCGCTAATTTGAGAACTCCATGTAAAATTACACAAATTGTGTGTAAAATTATCAAAGTCGCGACTTTTGACAATCGGCAAAACTTCCAAATTCGCTACCAATCCTTCCAAACCAAATGCCCCAAAATATTTAAAAAATATTCATCTTTTTTAATACAAATTTTTTAGATAATTTACTTCCTTTAATTTTTACGCGCCGTCGATTTGCCAATTGTCTTTCCAGTTCGAAGGGACACTTCCCCGCTTGCACGTCTGCTCAGTGCAGCCAACACCACCTAGACAGAAGGCCTCCGCACGCGTCATCACAGTCAGATCGATCGAGGCCTGTGATTGGCCACGAGTGCTGTGTCAGTGTTCGGTTGGGGCTCGTGTCCAATCAGCGCGTCGAAGGTCGGGCTCGGACCCAATAGCCGAGTTAGCGCGATCCGACTCCGATGACGTTTCATAGAGGAGAGGAGACCATGCGGAGGCCTTCTGTCTAGGTGGTATTGGTGCAGCGCGTTTCGTTAGAGTTGGAAACCAGTGAAACAGAAGTGAGTTTTAGTATGGCGTGTAAGAGCGAAGGCAAGCACTGTGTGTTAGCGCTTCGTGTTCCACACTGCGCGAACCCAAAATCGCGGTCTTGAGTTGGAGCATGGCGATGTCGCGCATGCACGGCGTGGACGCAACTCTAGCACAAACGCACAGCGCTCGCGTTTGCTTCCATACGCAATACTAAAACTCTCCAGTAAGGTACAATCCCATACCGGCTGCTGCACTACGTTGGGACAGTGAAGAGTGTTGTTTGCATTCGGAAATGACATTTCGCGAGCCATGATCGAGAGCAGTTCCGCCGTGGCCGCTGAGCAAGAGAACCGAGGGACCCCCACTAGAGCGCTTCTTGTTTCCGCCGCAGGAGGGCGAACAACAAGCTGGAGACGCGAATATTATTTTATTTTTTTTAGATATTACTACACGCGACATTTCAATAAGGCGAAACTTCAAGAAGAAGTACACAAGGGGATTAGCCAATTCCATTGCCATTTATTGGCAATGAAATTGGCTAATACTACAGCGACCATGACGAATTTCCTCCAAAGCGAGCGGAAAGGAGGCCGCCATGTTTGCCCAAGCAACCCGGCCCCAAGCAATGGGGGCCCCCACGCTATATCTCGAATTCTACGTTAAGGGCGAGCGCCAACCCAAAACCCAAGACGAACTTTGGGTTCGGCGCGTGCGCGGTGGTCAGCCCCTATTTCTTTGGGGCCCCCAAGCTTTGCGGCCCCTATTCTAGAACTATCTAATAGGGAGTTTTCGTAGATCGTTTTCGCCGTCCCGCAACACCCTCCGCAACCCGCTACGATACCCGGAACTCTACAGTCAAGGCCATGGGCGCGCAAGCGCAGTAGTGGCTTCTTCGTGGCGGAGGGCTTAGCGGAGGGGAAACGCGGTCTACGAAAACTCCCTAATAGGGAGTTTTCGTAGATCGTTTCCGCTGTCCCGCAACGCTCTCCGCAACCCTCTACGCTAGCCGGAACTCTACAGTCAAGGCCATCAGCGCGCAGGCGCAGTAGCGGCTTCTTCGTTGCGGAGGGCTTAGCGGAAAGGGAAACGCGGTCTACGAAAACTCCCAATTGTCTCTGCTATGATACCGTCATGATAGCTTTTTTGCCGTTAGCCAGTCTATTGTCTACACGCGATACACGTTAATGTTGAAAATATTTTTTTTTAAATTTTTTCCCGGATGTGAGGGAACCAAGTTAAGAAATACCGGATATGAATGCAAGCTGTTTCGTGGCACGTATAACATATTCAGCTAAAAGAGAAAAGAAAAAAACAATTGCCTTTTGAAAACAAATTAAAACAAAAAAAACCATTACCGCTCCTTCTCTCGCATCATCTGGGAAAGAGCCGGGCAATCTAGCGAGAAGAAAACGGTGACGTAAGCGACGATTCATTTTGTTTTCGTGTAGTTCTTGACGGCTCCGCCATATATTCCAGCGGTCACGAAGATTAATCCTCAGTTACAAGCCAGCCTTTATAAGTGTCTCTTTCTGTCTTAGTCTGGTGCTTTCGCCTTGGAGGACATTTGACAATACGCCAGGGCTTCCATTATATAGGGAAAGTACTATTACTGGAGGTAGGCAACGGGCAAGCGTGCACCCCGTCAGTTTCGTAAGTTGGTTATAACTTATCTGGCAATCTATACCAGACATATTTTGACGTTAACCAGGGGCCCTAAGCTGGACGCTTGGCGAAAGCGACGGCGAGAAATCTGGCGGCCGCGATTGGCCAACGCCACACTTGACCTTGGCGCCGGCCAATCATAGCCGCCGATTTTCTCGCCGACTTTTCGCCAAGTGTCCAGATTAGGGCCCCAGATCTTTTCGTTAAAAGAAAAAGTAAGAACAAAGTGAATAGTTTGGACTTTCTAGTTCAAATTAAATTAATTTTATTAAAATCAAATTCATTCCAACTAAATCACTTTTTTCTAGATGTGCCTAATTTTTAAACTTCGCTGATTAAGACTGATCGATTCAGTACTAGTTGCTTCAAAGGACCTGAGCCTTACCAAATCGTGCACTATTTCTAGATAAATCATGTCGTGAAGAATGAGTTTTTGCTTGACTCAAATTACGTGGCTGCAATAAACCACAGTTTACCTTAAAACAGGGCAAATATAATTATATGTTAGTTGTTAGTGAGCAGCCTTTTTTTGTGTTCATAATATTGCGAAGAACATTTGTTTCCTATAATATATCACACACAAAAAAATAATAGCCGTTTGCGAAAATCTTGTAATCTTGTAAACCTCCTTCTCTCTTTAGCGTTCCGTCTGCTTGCTCCTCCCCGGCCCGTCTTACCCTCGCACTTCGTTCTTAGGTTGCAACGGACTATAAGATTGAAGATGTTCCCACAGGGCATCTCACCATCATTCTGAAATGCTGCCGAGCAGCAGATTTTGAGAAAGTCCAATTCCCGATAGCTGTCTGATTAATATCACAACAAAAATGCATACGGCTTAGGTCAATAAAGTCAATATTTATAAAATCTTGATTAGTTCTCTTCACCTTGCATTGAACCATAAGCGTAGCCGGGAATACTGCGTTGCAGTGACACCAGAACTCGACATAAGAATGATTAAAAAAAACATTTTACCATCATTTCTTACCATAAGACTCTACGACTGTGATAATTACTTAGCTTTCATAGCCCGACAAAATTACAGACTCAAAAATGCTCTTTCACGTTACCTTTAGGTTCTTGACGGTAAAACGACGCTACCTATACGTTTCTTATATAGAAACCAAGTCAAAGCAATATTTAAAGAAACCAAATTATTTTGGAAGAAAAATGTCTAATATTTTTTCCTATGATATATTCATAGCAATTGTGACGCGTATCTCTCGTGCCTTTTGGACGAAAACCATTTCAATAGCTATTCGCCACAGGTGGCTGAAAGAGATGACAATGTCAGTCGTGTATGCTCTGCACACCTGCTTGTGGGCTCGCTGGTTCAGACATTTGCGCTTTAGTGTATTGCTGACTTGTCATGACCACTAGTGACTGCTTACATGACTTAGTCGCTATGGCAACCGAGGTCCTCGTAAGCTGTCGTATAATGAAACAGAAAGAGTCGTGGCTCGTTGTCCACACTCCGGCACAAGTGTTTTAAGCAGCCTTGACCCTCTGCCGTCTTCAGGTTGCAGCGGTGTGTCGTACAGTCGGCAGCCTTGGACTCGAATTTGATGACGTTGGCCCAGATGTCTACGTAACACGTTGTAGTAAGGCGTTACTTCTATCTTGATTTTTGTTTCCAGTAATGACGACTTTGCTACTTTTGGAGAGAAGGTAGGAGTAGATAAGAGCCACCACCCGAGTGTCCTCCTCGGCGGACACTCGGGTGGTGGCAGTGTCAATGGCTGCAGTGATGTGAATAGCCGAACTCTAACAATGCTGGAGCTCAGCACGCGGTTTCTAATTTTCCAACCCCAGCGCGTGGCTAAGATTAACGTTGGCGGCACAGGATAGGCATCAGGCCACGTCGCCGCTTGTTCTGGCTTCGAGTTGAGGTAATGAACGATGCTCATATTTCTCAATTTTTTTTCGGGTGACGGCCATTGTTTAGAAAGGCAATGGCCGTCGTTCGAACTTCGGCAAGATATTTGAGTTATTAACGTAAGGGAGTGATTCCGAGTAGTATTCAGCAAAAACAGAAAACTCGCTTTACTGCCCCTTTAAACGGGTCAAGAAAATATATTGTGTTTAATGTATTACGTTGCAGAGAGTGTACTGGATCTTAGTCTGGCCCAAGTTTACTCGCAGAGACCGCCACTGGTCAGGAGCTTCTTTCTCGCGGTGAAATAGCGAGGATAAAGGACTTTTTATTTCAGCCTCGCATTCTCAAGCTTAATGACGAAATTGTGCTTTCGAAACCACCCGCCTAACGACAGTCGAGCGCCGAGCGCAGCTCATGGATGGGACAAGAGAATTGCGTGAGCACTCGACTTGGGCTCGTAACAATCAATGCCGCGGTGGATATTCGGGTAGTGGCTCGTGTTCAACCACTGCGATGATAAGAATAGCCGAACTCTAACAATGCCTGAGTTCTCCGGGCGTTTTCTACTTTGCCTACCACAAGCATGGGGTCGGCAAAGTAGGAAACGCCTGCTAGCTTCTAGGCATTATTAGATTTGGCCTATCCACCGCAGTGGTTGAACCATGTACTACCCCAGATGTTTCACGCATTGATGATTACGAAACTCGGTCTCACGCAGTTCTCATATCCAATCCATGAGCCGCACTCGGCTGTCGTCAGGCAGGTGGTTTCGATCCAGCAATTATATCATCAAGCTTTGCTCGAGGCGAGACTGAAGAAATGGTCTTCCTTTATCTAGCAATTTCACCGTGACGAAAAAGCTTCTGGATCAGTGGCGGTCTGCCAACTTGGGCCAGACTGGGACAAGTACTCTCTGCAAAGTCATAACGTTGCAACCCTATCGTTTCATGACCCTTTTAAAGTGCGTGTTGTTGCTCAACTGAGCTTAACGTTTTAGATTTCTTGGTGAAAAAATATTTTAAGAACATTCTATGTTCACTCACTGTAGCAATACCTCACCTCTCTCTCGGATTCAGTCATTATATAACACCCTCGCTCCACCCCGCCTTGATATATCTGCAGTTGTTACAATGTACTGTCCTTCATTTGGATAATCTTACATTTGTCTCTTAACTTTATGTGTGTTTAGGATTTTTTTGCTTGTTTGCTGGTTTATTGTTTGTGTTGGCGCACCAAAGGAGAGGACCGATGTAATCGTTTTTTTGGATCCAAAATAAAAAAAAGATATATTATTATTATTATTATTCTTGATGTGACGAGGAGTGTAGCTTGAAAACGCATTCATGTGCGTCTTAATTCTTTGCTGGGGCTTCTATTTTTTCCTTTGCGTGAAAGTCACATGCGCAAGCTGGGCTCTTAATAAAGTTGGATAACCTGTGTTGTACACGCTACTCTCCACAAGTAACAAATACACTTACTCGCTACTCCATCAAAAAGTATCGAAAATGCGCGTCACTCCTACCTTCTCTCCAAAAAGTAATAAAGTCGTCATTACTGAAAAAAGTCAAGAAAGAATTAACGTGTTACTAGTAACGTCTTACGTAAACGTCTGGGCCACCGTCTTTAAATGGAACTACACAAGCGAATAACATGTAATGTTTTATATGATTACCCTAGTAAACCTCTGTTCGCTAAGTTAAATTTAATGCATATTTACAATATATATAAATATAGGTTATGTCTAAGTTATAGGTCTGAAATGAAAAAAATATTGTTGTCAATCTTAGTGAACTAGCATCCTTGTCACTGAAATTGGCAACATATCACACTCGTAGCCTAGACAACTGGAAAGTCCCCAGTTGTAGAACAACATATGGTGAGCAAATGCTATCCAATGTGCTTCCGACCCTACTTAATTATCCTAATACTCATAATATTGATCCTTTAACATCAACCGTAAAATATATCAAATAATTTGTTTTCTTGTAGAGTGAATTGCAGAGCAATGAGTTAAGTAAATATTCCACTCAATGCCCTCATTTATAAGTTACAGTTATCTCCGTTGAGAATGAATTTAGTGAATGAGTATAGTATGACATAGTCGTGCTATATATCTTGAATCTTGAATGTCTTGAATATCTTGAACCCTTGATTTCGACTTTTTTATTTTTTAGTAAACCGTCTGTTTAGCAAAGCTAATTTATCTGCTACATTGGAATGTTGTACATTGATTTACTGACCTGCGTATTTTTTATTTTTTTATTTTGTTTGTTTGTTTACAAAGTGAGCACTTCTTTTTTGACCTGCCGCTGTTGCCAATTGGGGAGGGGGCTCAGGACTCGTCAAGCTGCACAAATGCAGCTTTTTTCCTCAGTCCCCTTCCATCATGCACTTGTACTTGATGGAGAAATAAACATTATTATTATTATTATTATTATTATTAATTGAGTCCAAGGCTGCCGACGTGCACGACACACCACTGCAACCTGAAGACGGCGAGGCTCAGGGCTGGTTAAAACACTTGTGTCCGAGTGTGGCCACTAACGATCGGTAGAGGCTTGAATGGCTGGTTAGTGAGAAAATGCAGGAAGCCACCACGCAGCTCCCGACCAGAATGAACTACAAATTCGCGGAGATTATGTATTATCTTCAACAGGCTACAGACGAACCTACACGTCGCTAATCTACGCATCCGCAATGACCCTGCGACCCACGTGTGTACAGTGGAACTACACAAGTTACATGGAAGCAAAATCCACACTCCGCGAACAGATCAAATATACCAAGCCAATCGCTATTTTACTCCAAGAAACACGCGGCGAATGCTCCCTCGCTGGCTACAAAACGTTCCAGAAACCCAGGATAACACATCCGTTTAAAGGCCAACAGCAGCCACTGGCAATAGGACAGGCGGCACTGCTCATCAGAAATTATTGAGTAGCTGTGGAGGCCGACATCCAGCACCTCTGCAATAATGTCAAGGAAATTATTGCGGCGAACGTCCGACCTCCTGGTAAACAGCCGCTAGTCGTGGCATCGGTATACTATAGATCTTCTACGGGAAGTAGCACAAAAGACGATTTTTCATGGCTAATTTACATTAAGAAAAATGCAGCTGGTCTTCTACTTCTTATAGGGGGGAGGGGGAGGGTCTTTCACGCCAGGCATCGAAACTGGGAATGCCCTACCGACGATACCCGAAGTAAGGCGCTTGCAGAGACGATCGACTTCAACGAACTCGATATCGTCAACACGGCCTCGACCCCCACACGGCTAGGTCTCCATTGCAAACAAAGTAACACCTCATTTGACTTAACGATTACCACGACAGGAATAGTTCGTCACTGGGAGACACACGGGACTAGATGGGGCAGTGATCACACTAAATCGCAAGAAACTTCGAATCAAGACCGAAAGAACTTTAACTGACTTGGACAAATTCCTCGCAATGGTGGGTCACAATATCACCGATTTCCGGACGCTGGCGGATGCAATCGGGGAAGCAAGGCAGCCATCCAGGGAGGAAATAAGCTGTGATGATGACACCGGACCTATAGACAGCCAGCTTGCCCAACTCTGGAAACAGGCGGAAGACCTCACGAAGCTATATCGCTATGCGGGAAGGCGGCACAAAGATCGCGTTCATCTCAAACACCTCTTTCAGCCAATTCAACAACACCAGTAACAACTACAGTCGAAACACTGCAAACATTATGTGATAAGCTCGGTAGGAAGCCTGGGTTAAGGGAACTTTGGGCCATTTTTCGATCTAGGCTGGGCCGCAAGAAAGGCACCCCGCCAATTGGCCCCCTCTTCATTAAAGATGACCCTGAGAGCGTAGAAGACATCATTCACACATATTTCACCTACGATAAGACAACCCCGGGAGAGCCGTTGCCCGGTATCGTTATTATCCAACCAGTTGAAGAACTCAAGCAACCTTTGACGATGGGAGAATTGATGGCAGCCCTCAAACAAGGCAAGTCGCGCTCAGCCCCTTTGGCATGACGGCATCACGTGGCAGGAACACCGCAACCTACCAGAACACGCCATAAGTAAGCTGCTGCAGATCATCAATGACTCCTGGGACACGGGGACCATTCCTGGCTGCCATAAGCTCTCTCTCATATGTCCAATACCAAAGCAGGGGAAACATCCATCAAACCCCACTAATCTCCGACCGATATCACTAACTTCGACAGTATGCAAGCTTACGCAGCGAATGCTCCATACACGAATACAGTACCAAATCGACTGTGCAGGCCCTCAACTTCCTCCGGCACAGGCGGGGTTTCACCCAAATATGTTCAACCACTACTGTCTTTGCTTACTTCGACGGGTCATTAAAAAAAAAAGAGCTGGAGAAGCCTCCCTGACTACGTACTTACCCTCGATATGCGGGAAGCATTTGATAACGTCTTTTAGGAGGTCATTTTTCAGGAGCTGGCATCCCGTTATCAAAGTCGGAAGGCACAGGACTGGATACGGGAATTCTCACAGCAACGACCAATACAGGAAATGAGCGCGGCTCCATAATTGACCTTGAGAACCTACATCATGGATAGGGGGTGCCCTAAAGTTCCATCCTCGGGCCCATACTTTTTAACCTGGTCATGATGAAAGTCGCGCAAGATGTGGAACGAGATACCGCAGCTTGATTCACCTTATATGCCGACGACTTAGCTATATGGGTGGAAGCTGCTGAATATTCTCACAAATACGCCATGCAAGCAGAACTGCAAGCAGCGCTCCTCGGTGTTGCACAGACGCTTGACAAAATAGAACTCCAACTCCCTCCGGAAAAGACCGAGGTGATCAGCATCGATGGAAAATCTCGCATTACTCGTACTCAGCAGATCACAGTGTACATAAGAAATGAAGCCATAACGTCCGAAAATGGAGAACTTCGTATACTCGGGGTGTAACTAGCAAGTTGTAACAGCCCTCGAACATGGATCCGACCACTCAGACAACAATGGAGCCCATTACTACCTGCTATACGACGAATGTCTAATGAATACGTGGGTGCTCGACAAAAGGCCTGTCAGACATTGAACCGGGCAGTCGCTGTCGGCAAACTTCTATATGGATTTCCAATTTACGTCCTCTCGAAGAAACATATGGAGGGTGTGGAGCTACTGTATCGTGCCACTCTCCGCACCATCACTGGGCTTCCTAAACATACATGGATAGACCGGCTAATCGAATGAGTGACTCTACCGCCTAAACGGGCAACATACACTGATGCTGAACAGGCCCTTACATACATACTCGAAAAAACGGTGCAAGGGCGCAGCACTTTAGCGTGGGACCAGCTGAGTTACGTAGACAACCGTGCCCCACGTCTGAGTCCCCCATGGAGCAGTCCGGTTATTCAAATGAGACAAGAGGCAATTCCGTACCGAGAACAAGAGGCCCTTCGAATTCGTATTGCCTATCAGCACCAAAAGTTCGAGCGAGATCACATGGTCATCAACACAGACGCAATTTTTAAATAGGGCAAGGGTGGCATGGCCTGGTACTGCCCCACACGACCGGAACCAAATGGCGTCCATAGATGTCACCTCCTCTACTGGGACGCCAGGAAGGCAGAACTCTTGGCAATATAGGGAGCCCTTACCTCAATCCCCGGCCCCCTACCACAACACGACTTCCTAAGAATACTAACCGACTCTAAAGAAGCGCTTCAAGAAATCGAGAACGTTAGCACGGACGACGCCACGGCTGAGGTAATAGGGAAGCGAGTGCTCGACTTACAAGAAGTGGGCCTCGACCTAAGTATTCAGTGGATACCAGCACATGCCGGATTGGCAGGAGGGAACGCAGTGGCACATAACACAGCCACGGCATACCGAGGAGTATTGACTTAGCTGCGCATTACCCTCCTCTGAACCGGCCACTTAATCTCTACGCATGGATTACAGACTCGTCGAGAACGGCTTATCGATGGTACCTCTGCTTTATCAGAACCAAACACCGCACGGAACGTAAACAATTTCTTACAGCAATAACACCTACGCCCCAAGTCGATCCGGAGCTACGAGTCTCGCGTGCTCAAGACGTATGCTTAAACAAAATATTCGCAGACAACTCTTCACACCGAATATCATCAGGAAATGGTACCCCCAGCCCGGTGGCTCCGAGGCGAGAGCGCTGGCCTACGGATCCCCATGTGGCGGGTTCGAATCCCGGCCGAGGTGCCCGCAATCTGACGGAGGCTTATTGCGGTGGAGGCGCCGTGTAACTGAGCTTTCGGTTGCACGTCAAAAGATCCCCAGGTGGTCCAAATTAATCCCCAGTCCTCCGCTGGGGCGTGCCAGATGCCCGTCGTTGGTTTGGCACGTAAAACCCCCAAATTTTTACCCCCAGCCGCTGACACACCAGTTCGCTGCAGTCACTGCGGATCGGAGTGCAGGGTTAATCTCCTGCACCTTATCAGGGACTGCCCACGCTTCTCCCCCGGCAGGAGAGATATTCAGGATATACCACATGCCGATCATGACACATTGCTTGCACATCTCCGAACATCCCCCCTAGTCAATACACGAGCCCGATATGGTAGTAAAAGTGGCCTTGCGAGGAGAAAGTGAGGTAACTCCCAAACATTGACCAGCAAGATTGTCAAGCGTGCACAACTCCCCGCAGATACCTTCTATCCCCCTCCTGAAACCCTAATCCTACACCAGGGCTCTAGCCATCCCCTTTCCATCTAATAATTCATATATCTTTTTTAATCACGAATTGTTTTTGTTTTGTTTTCTACTTTGCTGGAAACTATCTGTCAAGGTAACAGTAGCCCGATCCTGGCAATTAATCGTAAAACACCCGGAAAAAAAAAAAAAAAAAAACGAACGCGAGTGTCACCGTTGTCGCGGCGTCTAAACTTCTGCTTCTTGAAGATTCCGCGGATTGGGAAGCTGGAGAGCGAGCTGCGGCGGAACAGGAGTCAGCCACATCCACCACCGCTGCGGTGACACCGCCAGGATCGCGGCAGTGCAACAGCGTAAACCGTCTATGCTGTCATCGGGAGGAAATCAGGGGACCACATTTAAGGACATAGTATAAGCACACCACTAGTCTTTGACGAGCTCACAGGCCCCATGCATAGTCTCTTAGCGAAACGTCCACTGCTATTGCGAGAGACCTCTGAGGTTCCTTCGTTCGAATATTCTACATACCCCCAGCCTCGACTATACCTTAATAACTTCTGCAGCCTGTATTTCTTTTTCTTCTTTTTTCTCAGTGCATTATGATGGCGGTCGTCCTTCACCGTGCACGATCGGGCAGTGATCGAGACAACTTCGTTGGGCCGCTTTTCCTGAAATGTATCGTTTATAAGGTCATTACTATATCCTGACTCCTGTCTGGAAATGATTAAGCAGGAACGAAAGGTCATAATGCAGCGAAGAATGTCGATCTACAAGACGGCGCTTTTTGAACCTCAATTTTTGGCATGGCGTAATATGGTGTTAAAATACTTTATTCGTTTGCTTGTTTTCAGTCGTCTCAAGAATGGCTTCCGGCAAGAGCATGACTACACTCCTTCTATTTGCCATTGTGCCGGTGGTGAGTAAAGGGCTCCAAAAAGTGAAACGGTAAAGGCTACTATTTAGTCATTCGAAAGAATAAAACTAAAGCTTCCCCTGGGATTTTCGAAGGTGCTTACTACAGCCTCAATACTTGTTTTCATTAGCATAACGATGAGCGTTAAAAAAAAAACACAAGAGAACACTCTGCACGTTTTTTTTACGTGAAGAGCCTTTTTTTCTGTGTAACCGGGGCGGCCAATAATTAAAAAATTGCGGTGGCTTAGCTCGGCTATGACAGGATATACGTAGCGTGAGCTTTTGCGCACAAAATGAGAGGCGCTATGAAGCGGCTCCGATGCAGCGTCAGACTTGGCTACTGCGCAACGGAGGCGGACAGCTGGGCACGCGGCGGTGCCAGTGCATCTGCCGCTGCTATGACGTCACTCCTCTGGAATGTGCAGACCGGCGAGACGCGCATGGTGGCGGCGGAGCGCGCGGCGGCGGCGGCTCCGGCGCGCCAGCTGTGCGCCGTGCGACGTCACTCCTCCTCACGCATGCGCAGACTGGCGAGGCGCGCGCGGCGGCGGCGTCTCCGGCGCGCCAGCTGTGCGCCGTGTGACGTCACTGCTCCTCGCGCTTGCGCACCACGAAGCACGGCTCATTATGCGAGCCACGCGAAACTGCTCAACCTCGTCCAGTGTAGCTCACGCTACAAAAAAGCGTCCCTTTTTATGGGGGGCGGGGGGGGGGGGGAGGTGAGAGATAAGCATGAAATTTATGGCAACGTGTTAGGCAATCGGGTTGCATACGTGAAACGTCCTAGCATTACAAACATTTAGCGATCCCTGTCGAAACACCCTGGTATAACTTTTCGCTATCTGTATTATGGAACTGGAAATCCATCTGGATTCTATCTTGATTTCAAGTTCTCAGAAATTGTTATTTTTTCCTGCAATCTGGACTTCAGGTTTCAAGAAACAATTCCAGTTAGATTTCCAGTTCAACAATCCAGATAGTAAGAAGTTATACTGTTTCTTGTTCTTTTCTTGTTTTGTTTTTCGGTAAGGATATATTTTAAGTTTCTCGTATGCCGGCCTGATAATCCTGGCGATATTCTAGAGCCTTCCATACTCTCGAGATCCCCTTCCTCAGTGCGCACAGGTGGTCGAGCTCCTCCTCAACTACCTCATTCCTCCTCGCCCACCCTTCTGGTCCCGTGACCTCCCCCGTTAACCGATCAGCATCGAGCTTTGCATCCAAGCTTATCGGGCTTCACCAATCGGGCTACACGAAATGCTAAGCGCCTAGCCAAGGAACGTTTCGCGTTAACATTTGGGCTTCGCGCCTCTAACCCGAAATGCACGCGACTTCCGAATTGGTTCTTTTGCGTAGTCTCCGGCAATTTGCCAAATTCACGGAGACTCCACTCCTCCCACGATCCGATCCCTCAGAGACCATAGGGCATCAGAGAAGGGGAGGGCATACAAATTCAAACTGAAAAAGACAAGTGCATGTTCAGAAAGTGTAAGTCATAACTTGCGATCATGTGGATGATAGTCGGAATGTGAACGTCTTAACTTATAAGAAATCAATTTCTTGATGTTTGTTATGATACTCATCAAATAATAAAAGGCATTCTTGCGGTAAGACAATGGAATAAATATGTGCGATATAGATATTGTACTTAGCTTCCAAAACATGATTTGGGACACAAAACAGAAATGTGATTCACATTTGTCGTTTACTATATAGCTACTAAGCCAAGAACTTCGCCCGATCTACAACATCGCGCACATGGTGAACTCTAAAGAACAAGTCCTCGAGTTCATGGAAAAAGGGGCCAATGCAATTGAATCTGACGTGCAATTTTATGACAACGGCACTGCGTATCGCACATACCACGGAATTCCATGCGACTGCTTCAGAATCTGCACTCGAAGCGCTGAAATCAAGGACTATTTTGGTTACATTCGAAATGTAACGATTTTAGGTAAGAAGTTCGTCTTTTGTTTATTATATTTTTGTTAGTTTGTGCAGTAAACAACGTTTAAGGTAACTGGTGTCTGAAACATGCTGTTTCACTTCGTAAACGTTTGCTATGTAGAGTAGTTAAATATAAGCATTACTGATTATGGTACACGAAACGCCTCTTCTTAAAATCCGTTATGAGAAAACTTGTTGAAATATTTTGCATAAAAGCCATGCTATATTAATAGTAGTAATGATGTTATATTTTTATTTTATCAAGAACTACACTATGTTTTACAGTACACACGTTTGGGCAAAGAACATAAATTGGCAAACTTTTTGATTTCGTTATCCCTAAATGTGTGTATCGTACAACCAACGCGGTCATACTGATTTTACTGTACAGTATGGCATCCACAAAATAATTGAATTGCTTACAAAGGTGGAAATGTTGATACGGGCTCAATAAGAAAATACGTTTCTAAAAATATGAATATTTCGAAATTACATGGTTAAAAAGATGTCTCCCCATATAATATATTAATTTTTAAATAAACTAGCTGGAAAAAAATGAAGGGTGGATAGATCTTGTTTTAAAACTCTGGTTATGTAGCAACAATGAGTCATTATTCAATAAAATGGGGTTGAGTTCATTCAATGTAGTTGAAAATAAAATCCAATAGTGGAAGTGTTCTAGATAAAACAGCAAGGATTTTGTTTTTAATAATCCCTTAATCACGCTGTTGCAATGCGATCTTTTTAAAGCATTGATTTATGTTTTGATAGTTCAAAGTCGCAATACATGTACAAAATATTCAGGTCCCGCCGCGCCATGACATTTATATTAAAGCTGCATCTAAAAATATTGTTTGCACTCCAGCTGGAGTAGAGAGCGAGAGAGAGTATAGAGCAAACACAATTGTATAAAACTTGCTTTAGTACTGAGAAGCAGGCAACAATGTGTGTTTAAGATCACCCCTCGAAACCAGAACAAAATTAACAGGACCTTATAATGTTTCACCACTAGCTCGAAAACGTCAAACCTTCTGACCAGGGAAACGTTTCGATTCTTGTTTCACACGCCTCTCAAAAATTGGAAGGAATACTAGAATGACGTCTGCGTGTCTTCATTATTTTTTGAATGAGTTCAAAAAACGTAGAAGTTTACAATGGGCAACAGAAATTGTTTGACACACCGTTCCAACCTTGCACTAAAAGAACTAGACAAGTAGCTTTGACAAATATGTTTTTGGTTCAAATGGTTATTTTCAAACAGAAGTTCCACTTTTTTTGCATAATTCACTAACTTAGGCAAAACAAGTGTGCAACCATCACTAAAGCTTTCCGGGCCGTCTCCGGTTACGAACTATTGAAACTCATTGTGCACCACGCATGGAAATAAAAGAGGTTATCAGTGCATGGACCAACCGTCAAAATATATTTTTTGTTTTAATTTTTAGGGGGCAAATACCACGGAAAGTTACTAGTCCTCATGTTAGATCTAAAGTCTTCCGACGTGTCAACCGAGAACAAACCAACAGCCGGAGCAGACATTGCCAGCAAACTGTTGGATCATCTCTGGATAAATGGTATATGCTAATTTCTCTCATTCGCGTTCTAAAGTGCATCATATATACCTGCGACATATGCTGGAAACATATTTCACTGTCTTCCAGGCAGCAAATCAAAGGCATCAAACATTGTATCCAGAGTAACCCTGACGCGTACCTTTCTTCACTTATGAAATATTGTCACTTTCTATTAACTTTCCGACGTTGTTTGTTTCCGTGTGTGTGTGTGTGGGAAAAAAAAGGGGGGGGGGGTGTATCTGCACTGAAATGGCTGGTAACTTGAAATACTTGTTAGGGTCATGTTGTTGAATCATAAGATGGTTTTGGCTCTATGTTAATAAATCAAAGTATATAGTCTTCAACAAGAAAATTAACTTTTTTGTGAAGTCGGGAAAACTAATTGTCATAACAAAATATTATCTTAATTAGCGCCAAAATAAAGCTACCTGTAGTTTGGCTAAGAGCTTAATGGGGCCTGCCACTTAGTCTGATATTGACATCACAGAAAAGCTTCATTCAGGAACGATTCGTAATTTCCTGAACTCTCAATTTTTCAAGCTCCATTCTTAATGCTGGTTCACACAACTTCTAACGACCGAGTGCGTTGAAACCTCTTGTAATTTCACACGACGACAAAATACACTGGCTCCCTCTATCATGTAGCCATAAAACACGTGTATTTCTTACTTTTTTTGCACATCATTATTTTTCATTGGGTCCTAAAACTTCCGACGATGATATAAATGTCCATAGCTCACAGATAACATGTGAATTTAATCACGCAAATACCGCAAAAGCTCCGCTCTAGCAAAACGCACTTCCAGGGTCACCTCATAGGTGGTGCCAGATTGCCCGTATGTTCCCTCATCATAAGCGATCACAAGAACTCTGTCATAAGCCAACGCAAGTGTGAGAACCGGCCTTTATATTGCATTGAGTGGCTTTCGGAATCCTCTACGGATATAGACGCACTGGGATTTAAGTCACTTACTTTTAATATCTCAACGCTGTACCATTTGATTTTAAAATCTCACCACCAGGACCTCGTTTTATCGCTTGAGTGTTTTATTTGTATTTGTTTTCACAGTTCCATTCAATGAAGCGGTGAATATATTTCTGTCTATCGGGCACGTGGCTGACAAGGACGTATTGAGAGGAGCTGTACAAGAGATACAACAACGTGACGCCAAGTATCTTGACCGCATCGGTTAGTTCTTTTGTTTTATTTTTTATTGCATCGTTCTAATATATTAATATTGTCCGGCAAGACTTTCGTCCCGGCAAGAAACGTGGAATGGCAAAAATGTGGAGCATAATTTGTTGAGGCAAGAAAAAATAGCTTCGAATGGAAACAAATACCAGGCGGACACAATAATATACTCTTATCATAGAAAACGAGTTTTCATAACATGATTTATTAACGCGTCCACCAGGAAAGAAAGAGTATTCAAGATGTGTTAACTTCACAATCACGTTATTCAAATGTGATAGCCATAACTTTCCTTTATTATGAAAATGTAAGATGAGCGACCTAATTGTAGTAACAAGGCTCCTTCATGCATAGCTGGGTGGTGCATGAGAATGCTAACAACGCTTATGATTCCAATAATTTTTGAGATTCCTTTGCAAAAAAAAAAAACATTAAAGTTGTATGACATAAGCCTCTTCAGCTCGACAGAAACAAGTCTGGCGTTGTTTAGTACGAGAGATGCTCATCACAGCCACTTACTTGAGCACGCAAACTTAGAGTGCCTTCATCGCAAACTATAGACCGCATGCTTGGCTCTATAGAGCCCAGTAATGTTAGTCACCGCAGTATTTGAGAACGATGTCTAACATCAATATTGGCAGAGCAACTGACTGTTCGCGAGCCGGAGCCCACCACTGAAGCAGGGCTCGTGTCTGGTTCATGAGCCAGAATGTTTGTCCAGTATAAATTTTTGTTCCGAACTTGCTCTTGGCAACCATAAGCCGCTCTTCCTTGACGGCGCTCGAAAGTGGGGCTCGCCACTGTGATCGGGCAAGGCGCTGCCATTATGGCTGCACGTGCCCGTGATCGCGAGCACCACCGCCGCTGGCCCCGATTCGTTATCGTGGATTAGGAGCTTGCATGCTTGACATTCCAAATTGTTACACTACAGATACAGCAAATGACAACTACGTCGCCCACAATTCGAGCGACCAAAACCGAAGGCGCAGTTCAAGTTTGTGGCTGAAAGTAACGTTGAGGCACATTCGCACGGAACGGCGACTTTATTTTCGCGGCTTCGTTCCTATATCGGCGATTGAGTAGGTTATCGCATTTTTTCTGGGCGACGCTGTCCACATCGGCGACGAAGTCGCTGTAGCGTCTTTGTTAGCGATGAAGTTTACATCGACGATTGAGTTGCTTGTCACGCCATCGCTGCCGACGTTTGCACTATCGCGTCCCTTATCGCGTCTTCAGTTTCGGCGGCAGTGGCAGTCTTCGACACGACGTTCTCTCCTCTTAAGCCTTTCGGCAACGTTAAAAGTAAAGACTGTTAACTTTATTTTCAAGACCACCATATTTAAAAAAAATAAAAAATACGAAGTATGTATTGCGGAGCAGGCACACTATTTTACGGCTTGTAGGGATACGGTTACTATATTCCTTACCGTAGGATAATTTACTTGCGTGATTTATTTTCTGCGATAATTCAGAAGTCCCGAAATTCGCGAAAAATAGGTCCTCGCGAAGATGAAGTCGTTTACAGTGTACTTAGAACAACTTGTTGGATCAACAAGCCGCTGCTACTAGCAATGTTCGAAAGGTTGCCAACCTGAACTAACTGCTTCAGCCCAGATCCGTATATTGTCAGAGTTTGGTATAGTTTGGAATATCCGCCGCCAGCGCCGAATATTCCCTCCGCGGTTAGAGTGTAAACTAAAAGTGCGGCACAGCGTCGACCAATCAGCAGACCTCAACGTCACAATATTGGAAATGATATTTAAGGCGTGAAAAAAGAAGCATTCAATCTCGCAGCAGCAGTGATTGCAACTACGCAGTAACATTGCTCTGGTTTGGAGCGCACGTTTGTTTATTCTACCGTTCAATATGGACGCAACAAATACCTCACATGGGCCAACTTTTTAGCCACAAAGAGTTACACATGTTTACTCTAGCAAAGCTAAAACGGCTTAAATTAGTGGAGTCGCATTTTCAGAGCTTACGACCACCGCTAGGGGCTGTTTTGCGGCCTGTGGTTGGCCACGAGATGCTCGCATATTCAAACCAATGAATGAATGGGCAAACTCTCCCAGTACATGGCTCTGCTCCAGACTATAGCCTTGTATGTCTCGTGTTATGTTTTTCCACCCTGACGTTTTATAACGATTTGTCGGTTGCTCAAACAACAGATCACTCGGTAAGAAAAACAATGGGACACCTGGAAGAATTCAGTGCACGAAATTCAGAATAGCTCCAAATGCCACGCCCGAATAAAGTAATCTCGGGGAGAGCCAGGTGCGTGTGCTCGTAGTTATGATAGTTATTTTGCAGCACAAGCTCTCACAATGAATCCTCGTGCACGCGCGCATATCCTGACTTAATTCATTTTGAGCGCAGGGAGCGCGCACTTAACAGATAGGGGTTTATATTGATTATATTGATGCATTTTTTGTTGACAGCTGTATTCTTTCAGAAAAACAGTAAATCTCTTCCTGTTTGGGGGGTTATCATACACCCCTTTGTGCTTGCTCAGTGCTCCACAGCAATAAAAACGTTTTTAGAAAGGTGCTATGCGGGCACTGCCAGGGGCGAAGAAGCCGGGGGGGGGGGGGGGCGTTCTCGGGCTTTAGCCTCCCCCGAAATCCAGCCGATTCGATATTATACGCATGCATTTTGGCCCCCACCCCCTCCGCACACCAAGTCATGAAAATCCCAGCCACCTCAGCCCCACCCCCCTTTTTTTCCCGAGAAAAAGGCTCGAAATACTCCTCAGTACTTCTTATGAGTTGTGAATGCTAAAGCAGGCACGTCATTCTTCCGCTTTCTTATTTCGTCTGCAACGTACTTGAGTCGACGGTCAAGCGCGCGCTCCCTGCGCGCGCAGATACAACCAGACTTGGGAAGTATTACGTTACAAGTAAAGGCCCGTTCACATTCTTGCGACCGAGTGCGACCGAGTACGACCGAGAGAGACCAGACCGGTTTTTAAGCCTCTTGCGATCTCTTAGGATTAGCTCCGCTGTAGCGCATCCGGTCCTAAAAACCGGTCTGGTCTCTCTCGGTCGTACTCGGTCGCAAGAGTGTGAACGGCGCTTAACGGATTACTTGTAATCCATTACTTTTTCAAGTAATTTTGTAATTGCCACATTACTTTTTGTCGGAAGTAATTTGCAATGTAATTTCGTTACAAAATATTGGTAACGGATTACTTTAATTACTCGTTACTTTTTTAAAAATATGAAGATGATACAGTAACTGGAGCACTACGAGCAGAGGAATGAGCAGCATAAAAAGAGCAAGTTCGACAAAATAGAAAACATCAGGAAGGGGAGATTAGCCGAAAAGAAAACACGATTTATTTGTATGACCGGTCACTAGAACCACAAATATGCGAAAGACAAATATCAAGTAGGACAACACCAAGTTGACTCTCCGTCGCCTTCCATCGGGTTTTTCTTCTTCTCCCGGGAAGGAGAAAGCGAATCGCGGGTCCTTACCCCCCCCCCCCCCCGATTTGCTGGTCCACTACTCGCGTAACAGAAGATGTAGCCTCGCGCGAGGAGGTCCAATTCTCTTTGTCTTTGATGGGCGCTACTGAATTATAGCACGCTCTTGATGCAATGGCTGATAGCGCCCGGCGCGAGGCTAAGAGCATGGCCTTCGAGGGTACGGACGATACTTCTTTCGATTTACTTCTCTGGGCATGGAGGTCGAGTCCGTACTCACTTTACAGGCCGGAGGGGGGGGGGGGTCATGCCATTTAAGGAGTGCTGACAAAGAGAGAGAGAGAGGAGAACGCGTTAAAGTGGTGTGCTACTCTGTTGTTTTGTAAGAGCAATAGCGACTGCTTCTTTCGCTCTCTAGGCCCTCCCCCTCCCCGCCCCTGGTCTTCACGAATGATGGTGTGAAAGTGAGAACCGACGAACGTTCGATAACCCGTAACCGCCACTTTTTCTCTTCAACCTGAGCTGCCCTTTAATGTTATTACTCCCACTTGAAATATTCGGTAAAACACCCTGTTCTTCCCCGCAGCAGTCAGATGAGCATCGAATAATATCAAAATTATGTTTTTCGAGCTCTAAAGTGAAAGGGGGGGGGGGGGAAGCGGGGACGTAGACTTCTCTTTACTCGGGAACGCTTTTCTTTTTTTTCAATAAAGGGAACAAGTCAAAATCTTACTTTTCACGAACCACACAAAACGTCTGCGGTGCAGTCACCAAATGCATTTTCCTTTATGTGCTTCGTGAATATTTTATTTTGTGGTAAAACGTACGCATAACACCGATATGACAAAATTTAAAAATAAAAATTCCCGTTTCCTTATTATCTCCTGCAAATGAACTGGGGTGAAAGATTTATTGCTAAATTACCCAAGCATCGAGAAGAGTGCTGGAAATGTAGGTCTATGCGACGCAAGTGCTGTCGTCTGCAACAGTAACTGTTCTAAAGCAAAAGCCTGAAACAAATGGCACCTATTACGCGGGTCTTTTAACGCCTTATTTCGGTTATTTACTTCGATCTTTTATACAGGGAAGGCGAGCGCGCGCGACGCCATACATCGACATTCCCAAGATGCTCATCGATGCCGAGGTGCTGCTCACTGCTGCACACAGGCATACACTGCCGTGTTCAAGTTTAGCGTACTCAGGTTTCGCCAGTTTAATGGACTGACTTTCGGCTAAACGTATCGGACGATTTTTGTGACAGTGTGACGTCATGCGACGCCATGACATCACACGACACTGACGTCCTGTAGCACCCTGACGTCATGTGACAATAAATTCCCCCTAAATGTAGCGAGGAAACGCCACGTTAAATTTAGCAGATAACTTTTCCGGCTACATTTGGCGAAGATATTTTACCGTTAAATTTAGCGGGTAAACTTCTCAGCAAGACTTGAGTGGAAAACACTTTTCCGCTAAAATCATCAGGAGACCGTGGCGCCATGTAACTGGACGACACGTGGCACTGCGTTGTCACAACAACGGCACGCCGCTGTGATTCTCCGCTAAAAAAAAGAAGTTTTTTGAAAGCCCATTAAGCAACATTGACCGTCGCCCTTCATTGGGCACGAAGCAGGTGTTTGGATCCAAGTCCTTACCGAAAACTAATGCAGTACTTATTTTGGCTAAGAGCTGAGCCGAGTCCACGCCGAAGGCATACCCAACCCTCGTGTATAATACATGCTCCGAATACGTGCTACGTGCCCAAACAATGGCGGACTTTGGAATTGGCGCAGCAGCTGTCAGATGACGAGCACTTTTCAAAGGGGTCAATTTAGTGGAGAATACTTGCCCCTACATTTAGCGATCGGCGAAGTACGCACAGTGGCCCAATGTTTTAATAATATTACTCGAGCGTCGACCGCCGGGCCGGCTAGCGCCGTGCCGCGGAGGCGTGCTGCGATACGGGAGAGGTTAGGCGCGTGCGTACAAAGCTCTTTCCGACGCGAACGTCGTCTGCTAGGCTATTCCGTTGACCGCACACAGCCCCTGCTCCGTAGCGAAGGAGCGCAAGGAGCTGATTGACATCATAGTTTGTCCAACGCCCACTTCTCTTTCTCTCTCTCACTCTCGCTGCTTCTCTTATCTGTTGGAAGAGCAAATGACCGAAGAGAGAGCGCTGGCGTGAGACTCGTCTTGCGTGACCTAAAGAGTGGCGCAATGACACGCGGTTTATGCTACGCCTGAGCAGTATCACGCAAGCAAGCACTGCTCTCTGCCAGCAGATAAGGAGCCGGGGGATATGTACGAGCAACGGAATAGCCTAGCAGATGACGCTCGTACCGGAAAGAGCTTTGTGCGCACGCCCCTAATCTCTCCCGTATCGTCGCACTCCTCCGCCGGGCGGCCTGGCAGTCGACACTCGCTTGATATTATTAAAACAATGCACCTTTTTCACATACCGACGGCGCCAGGCGGTGGCTGCACGAACTAAAAATCGAGGAAGGGACCTACCTGCGCTACCAATCGATAATGGGAGCTACGCTACCAGTTTCTTCGTTCTCTGAGCAGCAGGGCGTGCCCAACGCGCCGTCCAAGTGGGGCATCCATGGCGTCCACTTAAACGTCCTGTTATTCTTTCCGTCCGCTTTCTTTTTTTGCGTAACACAATTATATGTATGCTGCAATTACGTTTTCTACTCGCTGACCTACAGCCTCCTTCCGAATTTCCTCGATTTTTGGTGCCAACTTCCGCCGCTTGGCATCGGGCGCTCGCGCGTGCGCAGAACGCTTCTCGGAAAAGGTCCATTGAGCCACTGTACATGTGCACGCGCACATGGAATCCGCTGCGAAACCACGCCAATAGCGACTCCCGCCTTAAAACGCGATAGTCCACCGAGAGGCATCGAGCGTGCGCTTATCGTTCACTTTCCTCTTCTGTCTGTCTAACACTCCACGTTGCAGGGTTTGACCTGGGCGTGGGCGGCAGCCTGCACGACATACGCGGCATGCACAGGGAACTGAACATCTCGGGGCATCGATGGCTAGGAGACGGCGACACCAACTGCTATTCCTTCCTGCTCTCCACGAAACGACTGGAGGCGGCAATCGCCGACAGGAAGGCCAATAACGCTACCAGCTTTGTGGACAAAGTGTACTTTTGGACCACCGATAGTAAGACGACGATCAGAAAAGTACTCAGGTGAGTCTATGCGCTTTAAAGGCATGGTGCACAGACTTCCGACTGCTTACCAGCGTCTGCCTTAACACCTTTTACCATATCTGAAGGCCCTGTCGCACTGAGGCAACAGTTGGACAACTCTATCCGGCAACACGAGGAAATCGTGTTGCCGGCGACTCTGTCATATCGCGGCAACAACAACAGTCGGGCAATATGTTGCTGCCGCCCAGCAACCGTGTTGGCCGATTTGTTGTCCGACCACCCTGTCACACCGTGCTGACTATGGGGATTACACGGGGAATGCTCCGCCATCTTGATTGTTTACCTTCGTTCGTGTGCAGCGCGGCGTCGCTTGAAATGTGGCTCTACAAAGTGTTAGTGCGTTCGAAGGGCCGGAAATTACCACGGGACGACATAAACCAGTGGCTGCGAGTAGAAAACTTGACACGGGGAGTATTTTCCGCGCTTTAATTTTTTTTAAATGTTCTTCATTAGCTGAAAAATCAGATAGCCCTAACCGAAGAAAGTGAGATTGCTGATATATGTTCGGGATTTACGCCACCTAATGAAGTCTTTTTTTCCGATTCTTTCTTTCATGCAATTTCTATTGCTACTGTAAAATTGAGTTAGCACCGGCAGTGCCCCAAAGCGTCTTTTGTAGCGTGGTGTTCAGCTTAACTGACAGTGCTTCAAAACTGCGACAACGACAGCGACACTTGCAAATGCCGCAAAACCTTTGCTTAATTGGAATGCTGTTCCAGCGTCACCTCATAGATGGCGCTACCGTATCAGTGGGCGCGTTAAGTTAGTGAGGCTCCAGACTCCGGACCAGAGTGTCGAACCGAAATTTTTATCGGTTCGGTTCCGGTTCGGGTTCACAAATTTCGGTTCAGCTCCGGTTCAGTTCCGAAGAGCGAAAAATAACGGTTCGAACCGGTTTGAACCGGTTCGAACCGGTTTGAACACCTAAATTGAGAATATATTTTCTGCGTTCCTTTGGCAATAGGCACTTTTTCAAGAGTGAAACGAGTAACTATATAGCTTTTTATCATTTCTTGAATCCACTTTTTTTTTCACGTACCAAAAATAAATTCCGTTGTTTAATTTCGATGAAACAGTAAATGAAAAGCTAGATTAACATATATGACTCAACATCGATTTCTTTTTGCCTCAGTCGCACATATTTTACCTGAATCTAAAGGTTATCAGTCTGCTGGGTCGTCTAAAATGCGTGTGATTCCTCTGCGTCTCAATATACCTCTGCGTCGCAATATGAAAAGTAGAGTCCTGCTGCGCTCTTTTACTTAGAAATTAATTAGTGCATACAATCATGAAATGGGAATGTTCTCGCCATATATATTGTGAAATGGAGATTATAAAATACTTTTAACAATATATATGATGACGGTGCAACTGAGCTTAAAGCAATAATATTTTCAAAATGTCAGGAGAGTTATAGGACAAACCCTTACAGTCTATTTTTTATAAAAACTCTGAGCGGCAAGCAAAACGCTTGCTTTCCTAACCAATATTGTTTACACTCAGCGCCGTGATGCAGGCGAATAATAATGCAGAAAGAGTGGCCTTCGTATTCAGTTTGGATATGACCTAAAATAGAGCGCATTGAAGTGCAACTTTTCGGCATGGCTTGGCGTTTGATGTTTGTCCTTGACAAGATGCCGGTCAATTCAATTTGTAAATAAGCATCACCCTTGCTAATCGGTGATTTGTTGTTAAATACAACAAAGTGGTATTTTATAGTCTACTCGACATTACAGCTATTTAATTCGTCACTTTCTGACGGTCTGCGTGCTCCAATCGTCATAGTTCTGCACGCGCCACTGTGTATGTACTTTGTTTTCATCCAGCCCACAGACACATAAAATTGTTGTTCATCAAATAAAAGAAGTAACAGACTTCTATATGTTTGAGAATTTGAATATGCGTCGGGAACACAAGTTATTTAAATCACTTCAAAAATGAAAAGAAAAAAGTGCATAAGTTTTTTCCCAAATTACTTTGATACACGTGCCTCTCGAGGATAAAAATCGCCGGAAAAGAACTTTATGGTAATAGGCCCTTTATTTATGTTGTCAAGTCTTCAGGTAGTAAGAAAATATTTGTTATTGTCACCAATAAATTTAACTGTATGAAGTTCACATAATCGCATCAGACCGACACGGGAGGACGATACTCGAAAATACGCCATCTGTTGAGTCTGCGGAACGTGCTTATTTGTTCGCGGTTTGGCAGTGGAAACACCAGGTCGCAGGGTATGCCAAAAAGAACTATGTGCTCACGTTATAGATTTGAAGGCAAATGCACGAAATGTGCAGAGAGATAGAGAGAGATAATACATGTTAGATTCTTCTAAATAATGCCATACACGACGCCTTGCTGCTAGAAAGAACTATATAGGGATGCATGTTTTAAACGTAAACACGTTTGACGGAACTCCGTCTGGTTGGGTCAGAAAGTTGAGAAATACAGACCTTCACAAACCAAGTCCTAAACATTTAGTTGCCCGATGTTTCAATAGGTCGGGCTCAATAGGTCGACAGCTAATTAACCGTCGGCGTGTGTCAACGGACTAGGGCACTTGAAGAAGAAAAAGTGAGTGAAGCAAACGGCACACCGTAGATAGAAAAAAGCTGCTGCTCTCCACGTGCAAATAGTCGCCCTTGATAAAAAAAAACGGTTTTGAAACGTCGGACTTTTTACTGTTCAAGACTTGCTTGGTTATGGTGCGTATTTCCTAGTTGAAATTCGTGTAATGATGTTCCTAAATAAACATAAATATCGCAAGGAACAGACGATATATTTCTAATTTAAATCGCATTAGAACATCGGACTGCACGAGTTCGAAACTTCGCAGAATACTGTCTTGGGAGGCTAAAGTGATATTTGGTTTTCCGGGCACTTGTTTTGTGGCCTGATTTTACAACTCCGTGCTTTATCAGTCATGCGCGCTCTAACGTTTTATGAGGCTGCAGCATATCATCGCGAGACTGCTATATATAGTGCACAACTTTAAAATTTCGACATTCCCTTTTGCTATACTTTGTTTCAGCTTAAAGGGGCATTGCAAAGGACGAAGAAAACCAAATGCTGCCTCGAACGGCGTGCCTATCATTATCAAACATGAGCGTTCAGTGGCGACATTGGTCTAGAACGTCGGATAATGATTACATAGAAGGCTAGAGGTAGAACTGGCTAAATAGGCGCAAGTTACCCCTTCTCATACTTTCAAGCACGTGTCTTGCACTCATACATTTGCTTGGAACACCTGTAAATTGGTGGGGCGCTCACATCTTCATAACTGAATGTTAGTTTCCAATTTCGGAAGATCGCTCATGGTTGTTTTACGCTCTTGTCGTTTAGACCAGTATATACTGTACATAACGCGTTTTCGGTTTTTGGTTTGTTCTAGTCATGACACCACTGTTGTAAATAAAATTTTCTAACCAGGCTCTCTATTGGGTCATACCAATAACGTCATGAACAAAAGAAAATGCGCTCAAAATTCTTAACCTCATTCAGCTACTATGTTCAAAATACGCCAGATTTCTTGTTGATTTTATGTTTAACGTGTTACTAGAGTCCCAGCTACTAATTAGAGCGAAAGCAATGCAAATAAAAAAAATGACCAGAAACGCTTTGCATGGCCCCTTCAAGTCCAGATGCAGCCTATGCTACAAACAAACACTAAGATTTTGGCTAGGTTCAAAGATAAAGTGTCGCGAGAATTTCACGAGGCACATGAAATTAGGACCAGAGAGAAGAAATGTTAAAGTGACACGTCCCTCTCTTTGTCTACGAATGAGTCTGAATTTTTGAAACGCGGGCTCAGCAGATAGGGTAAACAGGGCTTTTGTGGCTATATAACGTGTGAAGTTTCAATAAACTGCAGTTGAGAGTGCGCCTTGTCCTGTTTCCCTTCGTCTGTGTCCCTGTATTTTTCTCGGTTCTTTTTGTTCGCAATGAGCCAACTGGCCCAAATCTCCACTTTACTATGCCAATGCACGAGCCTTTGGTCCCGACCACTTGCACTGCAGGAGCGCGCGTACTTGGACGCTGAAAGCCCGGAGCCCGCTTTCTTAGTTTCTGATACGCTTTCACTTAAAGTGAAACGAAGTATTGTGTTGAGAAAATCACATTTAAACAGAAAACTTAACTGTTTAACATGGTTTGCAAGTGACATCATCGCACTATATGCAAGTGGTCAGAGATTTCTTTTTGCTGAGAAAATCAAATCCCGAGGTGCAAAATGCACGCTGCAGAAGGTTCGCGCTCAGTGCAACCCATGTATTCAGAAACAAAAAAATATTATTGCTTGGTGCAGCGTCGTGAGGAACGGCGCGAGCGTCTGGCACCCCGAAAACGCGCTTTCTGGCAGGAGTGATTTCTGCAAACGAAGTAGTCTTGCAGGATCACACTGTCTGCTCTGTGCCGAAGATGCGGAGCAGAGGAACCTTTACAACACAGTAAATTTTTAAACCCCCTGCCTTTTTTTTTTTTTTTCAATTGACGATGCTCCCCCATAGAATACTTTTTTATTTCTGAGGGACTCCCTCCTTTGTTTGGGGGTGCCAATTCGACAATTATATTTCTGTCATTTGTTAGCAGTAATTCTCCATTTCTTTTATTTGTCATCCCAAAACTGTGAAGTTTAAACAAAACTGCGATAATCTGAGCGGCTGCCGACTTTCGGCTGTCCTCAAAGGCCACTAGAATCTTTCTTTTCAAGTATCCCTGCCATACACACTTGTAGTTCTATTTATCGTCAGATTAATAAGCCATACTTAGTCTTTTCAATGCTTCTATTCTCGTGGACAACTTTCTCAGACAGTTCAGCAACAACGAAAACATGTTTGGAGTGCCTCAATGATGTGTACATGTAAAATAGTTCATGCAACAGTTTTAGCACTTTCAGTAAATACCACTAAGATGTAATCCCTGACGTTAATAGCTTGCAAAAACACCCATTAGTTTTCCTCTCCTGCTCAATGGCAGATGCAGAAAAAATAAATGAAAGAAACAGCTTTCCCCTCCTCAACTCGCTATTAGAACAGGCGGAAATGTGATCTGACGCTAATTGTATACCGCCAGTGTTCATCATAGCCATGCGCTGGAGCGGCAAAGAATAAAGCATGGGTTGAGATTTAGGCTTTATTGGAGTTCGGCCATTCTCATCTTTGAATGAACACGAGCCAACACGAATGTTTGGCGATGCTGATTGTCAAGAACCAGAGCACTCGGCTCAGGCTCGCGACAACCAAGTACGTCACGGTGTCGTACGACTCGCGGTGAAACGTCGTGATTGCTAATGCCCCTGAATAAAGAAGGTAGCGACATCTTCTCCTCCTCCTTTGACGCGCACACCCGTTCACCCGTATTCACCAGGCGCGAGTAGCGCCTGTTTAACCACTGACTAGTGACGTCGTCGACTAAAATGATCACGTGGCGAGCGATAGTCGCCGCTAAGTGAGCGCTAAAGTATTCACCGGTCAGTGTTTAGGGCCTAGTCGCTCTGCGCGACCGATATAAATCTTAGTCATGGGGTAGGGCTGGTTTAGCCGGTGTTTAGCGGGTGACTAGCGGCTCAGCGCCATGGCCGACTCGTATCACCGCTGACCGCCGGCGCTAACGAAGCACTTACTGTCTCGGAACGCTGGGGGCACATCTTGAAAGAATCGGAGGAGCAAATATTGTGTAATAGCCATGTTCAGCGGTCAGAGATACCGCTAAAGAGATCTCAGCAGGGCGCTGGACGACGAGAAAAATACGCGGTTACGGGCGCTTCCATTATTGCTTATGTCGCTGGCAATGCGGCCTCCGTGCTTCTCCCTGGCGTTGTGTTTGATTTTTTCTTTGTAAAACTCTGTCTCGGACAAAATGTCTCTCATTGTAACTTTTTCTTCCTGATAAACATTTAAATATTCGTTTTTATCCGATAAAATACCCATTTACGCGGTGGCGTTTAAGTATGCATATGCGTGACCTATATTTTTACGTCACTTCGCGTTTTAGTTCTGACTAGATAGTCACCCGCTCGCTTCGCGCTCGTGAATACCGCAGAACATAATCGCTCGTTAGTCGCGGATTTCTCGTTGAGCTCGCGACTACTTAGTCGTGCTACTAACCTTAAAACGGCGCTATACTTCTGTTTCAGCCTGGGTCCAGACGCAGCCGATGCCACAAGCGCGAGCTCCGGGCTTCCAGCGTCCCTGCCAAGCACGCGCGCTCGTGCAGTACAGGCACTGTTCAGAGCCACACGCTCGTAGCTTGTAGCATCGGCTGCGTCTGGACCCAGCTGAAACGAAGTATAGTTAGTCGCGCCTGGTGAATACGGGTGTTTATCTTTATGTTTTGCTTTTTTACACCCGCGCGTCGACTGTAGCGTCGCCTGGTTTAAACCAAGATAGCATACGGCCTTCATATATACTTGAGTCAGAGCGCAGTCAAACACTGAGACACACAAATACATACACACAGGCTAAAAGCGCACTGTCACGATCTACCAGCCTCGAAGGATGTGCTCAAAGAAAGACCATATACCTTGGAAAGACGATGAAAGCCGTGACGTTGCACATGGTTGAAAAAACCCCGAGACTGCGGGTAAACGACACAACACTAAAAAGTCTCGAGACTTTTTAGTGTTGTGTCGTTTACCCGCAGTCGGGGTTTTTTCAACCATGTACAATGTACACCAGCTCGTTTGCGCCCTTACATTTTGTTCACGTTGCACAGTCGGTGTTAATTTGATTGGCAACCTGAGCTCATAAACTGCACTGCACTCCGACAGCATAGGCTATTCCTCCCTCCTCCTCTGACGCTCACACGTTTTATCTTTAGGATTTGTTTTTTACACCTTGCGTCGACGGTAACACCGCCTGGTTTGGCCCGAACGACAGCAGGCGGCATTCTTCAAAGGATGTCTACTTTTCTGTATAAATGGGCTTCAGTGATGACATATGTGAAGTCACGGTGTCAACAACGCTAATACATCTATAGTCCGTTGCATCTCAAGAACGTAGGGCGATGGAGGAAGAAGCAGACGAAATGTTGGAGAAGAGAGGGGAAATTCACGTTCTGAATTTAAGTCTGACTTGACGCAGTGAGTAATGCGAACCTACGCCACGGGGCCACGTGACTTGACATTATTTGACAGCATGTCTTGAAACCATGACGTCACGTGACCGTGGACAGATTAATTGTAGTGCCAATACAAAAAGTGCCACGAAAACCCACAATTTCTTATACTTTGCAATTCGATTGATGACAATTTTATCACTACATAGAAATGCCAGCTGTCAAGTTTTACTTCTCAAACACTCATTTTGTAATAAAAAAAATTACCGTGAACCGTTTTGAACCGGTTACCGTTATATTTTTTTCCGGTTCAGTTCCGGTTCAGTTCCAAGATGGTGGCGAAGATTTCGGTTCGGTTCAGTTCCGGTTCGGCTAAAAATAACGGTTCTGTTCCGGTTTTCGGTTCGGTTCGGTTCCGGTTCGACACTCTGCTCCGGACATCTGCGCTCGAGCGCGCGGGTTGGAGCGTAGCTTTTACGGCGCACTCTAGTACCGAGGCGCCATCTGACGCAACGTTACTCTGACGCCTATTTTTAACGTTTCCGGTTCCGGGCTTTCCGGCGCGCGCTTGAACATGGCTTCCGTCCCGTCGAAACGTCGAAGAAGTGTTTGTTAGAGACGACGACTTCGATGGAATAAGTGCGCGAGACGGCGGCAACAGCAAGAGCTTGTATTTGTGCTGCACGCTGTTGGTGTGGCGATTAAAGGTACCCCGAACGTCTTCTGAATTCCCAAAAGTCTATAAGAATGACGGCTGAATGTACTTGACCTTCGCGATATTTATTTCGATACTGAATGGCCGAATTCTTAGGCTCGCCTGATCCTGAAATTGCGGTAAGGTAGTACATGAAGAACTTAGACAAGCACTTGAAGAATGCATGCATACCTGTCTACATCAGCACCTTTATTGTTTTTTTATTTCCCACGATGATGGAACGATTGCACGAGCTGCCAAGTGATCGCCATCGAAGTATCCCAAACAGGCGCGACTTGCGCGTCCGGAAGGAGTCCCTAAAGGCTTCGGCGCAAGCACGAACGACGCCGAGAGCTGAACGAGCAGCTCCTACCCACGACTGGCCTACCTCGGTGCCGTTCCTGGCTGCGCCGGAGCCTTTCGGCCTCGGGTTCGGTTGGTGCGGTCGCGGTCGGCGAGGTTTGGCGAGGCGAGCCCGGTGGCATTCTCAGAGCGTTCGGAAACGATCTCGCTTGCCAGGGATTGCGCACACACGACGCCTCTGGTCCAGAGTGGCCCGGCCCGGAGTCCAAAACGCTTGCGTTTCGATGTTTCTTTCCTTTCGTGTGAGACAACCAACCAAGACAACTGCGAGCAGTGTTGCCAGACGGAGAAAAAAAAAGTCAGCAGATTGATCTCTAAAAAGTCAGTAGATTTGCACAAAAATCAGTAGATTCTACGAAATTTGTGTTTTGCCATGTTTTGCTATTTCCATTAAACCACACTTCGAAGAAATAGTATAGAGTAACAAATAACATGGTAATAAGCACAAATAAACATGAAAAAAAACAAGATCAGTTCTCGAGTAATTCACTTATTATCAACTAGAGTTTACCTGTTTTATGGAGGACAAAGTAAAATGGCACCGTAAATGTTTTTGTGTTTTTTTACCAGCATTGATTAGTGTTGCGATTTCGAGGATTATGGTCCACAGCGCGGAGCACTGTGGACGCTAACGCGTCGTCTGCTAAGGGCTTATTTCTTTTTCGTCTGATTCAAAGTTCGCGTTCAAACGTGGAGAAACTTAATTCGTTAGCTTTTTAAGCCACCAAGGAACAACATTATATCATTTTCTTGCCAGAGCCTGCCAAATAAAAGTAAAGAACCAAAATTTGGATGACAATCCCATGCATTCCGTCGGGCGAATGAATGAAAATGGCGGCCCTCTCCGCGCAGCCGGGAGCAGCCGAGAGTTCACGCGCATGCGCTCACGCCTTTCCCTCTGCGCCGCGGGCTGATTGGCTCACTCGGGAGAGGGACCTTACGGCGGCGAGATCATAGACCGGCCAAACTCTCCCCATATATGGCTCTGGCCCGGATGTCACCGTCGAACCTGCTCTGGGTGAATAGATAGATGAATATACGGCTAAGTCACTGAATAGGACGGGATCTGGGACATCTAACCAGTGCTTCATTTTTAATTCTGGGAGAATATGACTTTCCTTTGATGGGCGACCCTGGGAACAGAATGGGCCAAATAATAAATTTTATTATGTTTACTAAAAAAAAGTCAGTAGATTTTCTTTTTTTCAGTGAATCAGTAGACCAGGAACGAAATCAGTAGATCTACTGATAAATCAGTAGATCTGGCAACACTGACTGCGAGTGCGAGTAACCGCGAGACTGGCCGCGAGAGCGGAAACACCGTCATCACACCGGAAACCAACCTGTTCGAGCTCTCGCGCACCATCTCCGACGACGGAGCTCGCGGAGCGCGCTCCGCCACCGTGCACCGGAAGTGAGACGATGTCGTTTAGTTTAGCTCGAGTGCACTCCGACCGCTGGAGCGCGCTCGAGCGCGTTAACTTAAAGGGGCCCTGCAATCCATTATTAAGCGTCTACCTTTTTTGCGGTTTCCACGTCTCTTGGGGTTCCGGGCAAGCCAGCGGGCACGGTGAGAGTAACTAAATATCAGTGCGTCATATTTTAACCGGACGACGCGGAAACCTCCTCCACCGACCGGGGCGACCCGCGGTACCGAAAGCGCGCGTAATGTGACGTCTTAGGTCCTGGGCTTACTACTGGTCAGAGCCGCTAAAAGCGTCTTTTTAGTCGAAATACAAAATATAAGTGGCGCGAACCGTTTCAATTATTTATAAAAGTAGTTTTTGTTCAGTATTTTAGATCAGAAAAGAAACAAATGCAGTTTATAAAGTATGGAAACAAGAAATGATCCGTCGACATACCCGCCACCAAGCGGTGGAAAAGGCGGCGCATACTAGAAAGGAGTAGTGGGATCTGGCGCCGACACGGAAAGGTCCCGGATGTACGCGGCGGCGCTGCGGCCGTAGGGACCGAAGGACCCGACCGGCTCTGAGCGTTCCCAAGGCCTTCGGTGAGCAGCTTTGTCTGGCGGTTTGGCCGTTTCGCGGTATGGCAGCGCGAAGTGGCTCCCATTCTGAACTGATCTTTACCCCGTGTTTGCTGTCGTTTGTGGCCAATGAAGTGTCATGCCGAATTTGTGTTTAATCGCGCAGCAAATGCAATGAGAGCCGCTCTAGCTGCCCGCTACATACAGCCTATCCAGAACACGCTTTAGTGGCGCCCTCTCGCGCCGTCGACACGGAGTACGGCAGCCGTGAGCGCTCGCTCAGCTCACCACCCTCGTCTAGTTCACGGCCACTCAAGCAACCAAGGACGTCATGAAGGAGGTTATTTTTTGCTTGTTTTTGTAATTTTAATTTGCCTATAACTTTTAAAATAAAGCGAAATTCGAGAAAAGAAAAGTGTCATTAAGTTACTACGTTCAATGCGCTCAGGTTTGGTGCAAATTAAAAATCAGTAAAAAAGCCATTGCAGGACCCCTTTAACGCGCCCAGTGCTCTATCGTCGTATAAGATTACAAGAACTCTGTTCTTAGCAAACGCATGTGTGTGTACGACCTTTAAGAGTTCGCAGTATTATATTGGCACTTACGTTTTACTTCAACCATCCTGTGTATTTCTGAAAACTAAAAGAGGATCTTATGCAGCCGTTTTTATTATGATTCGTAATTTATGTGTTCCAAAACGTTCATGTAGAATACTTGAAAAATCAAATATGTATCAGTGATTTCAAAACATTTAGAGTTAAGGTTTTCTTTATAAATCATTTGAACTTTAAAAGAGCTTAAAAAAAAGCGGGGTACTTTTATGCACCCATATGTTTCTCGGTTTTTACGATAGATGTCGGTATACCTATCCCGCATTGGTTGCCTTCCCCTCATCATGCAGGAAGGGGTAGTCACCTATTCCAGCAAAAGCTAGGAGAGGTTGCGCATTGATTTCACAACAGGGTTTCAATCGCTTTATTTACGAAAACTTTTATTAGAATTCCGTAGTTAAAATTCGAGAGTGGAAACATCTTTTGTCCGGACAGCGAAATAAGCTTTCGCAATCACTGCAGGCAAAGAACACAACTTTCATTTTCTTTCCGAGGCTTGTTGTTCGGCTCTTCTTTGATTTAAAAATTCTTTACATTGCCGTCATATAAACCACCTGTGCAAGTAATAAATAAATAAAAATGTACAAAGGCTTAAGATATAAGAATATTTTTATACATCTTGGAAATAGTCTTAGTGAGAAATATAAAGAAGGGTGGTTTCATCTGAAATCGAACACGCGTGTATAGGTGTGAGTGTTTTGACTTGCCTACCAAAGTTTTGTGTTATAGCCCCATTTCCTCACTAAACAAAGCCACTTTTTATATCGTTTTAGAGAACATATTTTTGTAAAGTAGAGCAAGGTGGAATGCTACATATTGACTGCTTCACTTTTGTACGCTGTATTGTTGGTTGTTATAAATGGGTAACAACAGAAACACCCATAGTAATTTTTCTTCGAAATATATGACGCATGGTATTTTTACTTTCCTTGAAGCTAATCTGCTTTTTCATATTTCATGCCAGAAATAAAAAAGCCAAAATTCGCACCTTTGACGTTTTGGTGACATATTTGTAGCCTTGTTTCTTAGAACTCATTATACATTTTGCTTATTAAATACTATATGCATGTAGGCCTATACATGTGCTACCGACTGGTACTATTTTAGTCAAAATAGTTTTGACAAAATAATTTTTAAAAATGTAAACAGTTGTTAAAATATTTTTTTTTTATTTTAACTTTCGTAATTTAAAAGGAAAAAAAAACGACTTCTTTTTTTTCTTCCATTGATGCTAACTTTCTGCGGTCCAAGGAAAGTTTCCACTTTTTTTTTTTGTGGTATATTCTGTAGAGGTGGTGGAACAGACATACATGTGCCCGAATCGGCAAAAGGATAGTTTCGCAAGTTACTGCGAGGTATTTAGCATTAAAATTCTAAGCTAGCGTTTGGCTGGTGAAGGGGTTACGGAAAGTGGCGGTGGGGAGGGAAGAGCAGTGAGTGGTGTGGATGTGGCTCCATTAGAAAAAAACGTTTGCCCCTACAGAGGACGGGCTGTCGCCCAAAACAGAAGTAACTTGGCGAACCGCGGGATTGAACTACGGGGACACTCGGGCCCGTTCAAAATCGACATTTTCCGTCCAGTCGGGGGTTATGACAGTGCGCCGAGAACTGCCCCATCCAATCAGGGTCTAGTTAGAACGCCTCTGGGTACAGGCGCCGAGGCACTCTCAACCAATCGGACCGGCAAAACTACCTTCGCCAGGAGGCCACAACGTCAGCTCCCAAGGACGGGTCCCACGGCTAGAGCCCAAACATTGAGACACGAGCCCTGGTTTGTTTATGGTCGGAGAAAGTAAACTCAAGCGCGAGACACATGCGCGTCAAAACTGTCCGATCCGACGTGCGAACCGCCGGAACGACGTTCGGAGGCGAGGGTTTTCGTCGCACCGGAGCGTCGGACGTGGGCTCCGTCCGGCGCCGGCATGCGACCAACTTGCCAGATATCGCCGCACGGCTGTCCGATTTTCGGAGGGCCGCAGCCAATGGCAGCACGGATGGCGCGAAGGTCATGTTGTCACGTGACTTTCGGACCGATCGGGCGAGGAGGCGCTTCGTGGTTCGGGCAGTTCGGGGAAGCGGATCTCCCCTCTTTTACAACGCCTACACACACATGTGGCGGTGCGCGGTGCGTCACGCGACGCGAGTCGTCGTTGTGAAGGAGATGGACGCCATCGAGTTTTCCCGCGCGCACAAAACAAGCTGCTGATCTCGCGCGCCATAGCAAGCCGGCCTTCTGGGACCGATCGAGGCCGTCGAAACCCGAATGTACTCCGTTTCACCTTACGATGGACAGCAGCGGACGCTACGAGCCATTCCAATGTCGTGTGAGTGTCACGTGAACTTCGTGAGAGACGCAGCAATGCGCGGTGTGCGTAGTCACGTGATTTACGTAGCTGCAGTGCTCGCTTCGCTGGGATGGCTCCTAAGGTCCGCTGCGGTCCATCGCGATTAAGTGATGTTGAGCAGAAAAGTAACCTCACGGAAAATCTTCACACACGCACACTTTAATAGAATGTAATAAAAATATTGTGTTTGTTTTAAAGTCAGAAAAAACCAAGAAGGGCGAGGGAAGTATTTTAGTTTTCTAGGCTAGGTGGCGCGAGCTACCGCCCGTTATAAATATAGCCATTAGCATCCATCCATCCATTCGGTAGAGGGATACCCGAAACTGGGCGGAGCTGAACGGAGCGACGCAACGACGCGTCGGAAACCAAGGAGGTTAGAAGCACTAGGAGAGGGCACGTTGCAATATTGGTGAAGCCTAGTCATAAAAAGTTTAAACGATGTTGTGGCCAACGTGACCATAGATCTCTCTGGCAATTGGTGCGCGTGTATGTCACGTGTGAGATGGATGGTTGATTGTAGAAGGCTTCTTTGCAGGCTTGCGAGCGCTCCGTCCGGTAGGTTTTATCAGCTCGAAGGCTAGACTGTGGTGTATTCTAGTACACCATAGCGAGACGAAGGCTAGCTACGGTCACATGATGTGAGGAGAAAAATGAGAAAGAGGTGAGGCGTCAAGGGAGCATAGCTTGTGGAGGCTACGCGGCTGGCGTCATGCCCTCTCCTACCCTTCTATCCTCCTTGTCGGAAACCATGTGTCGCGAACCATCCTGTGCGGCGATTCGGAGCAGCCATCTTCCCGACAGTTCGCACGCCGGACCGGACAGTTTTGACGCGCATGTGTTTCGCGCTTCACTCCAACGACTCCAGCGAGAGTCGCCAGGACGTGCCTCACGGGGAAAACCGTCCCTCGGAGTGTGAGCATTAGGTACGTTAAAACGAATAGATGAACGTTGAACTTGCCAGACACAACACACATCGGTCTCGCAAACACAAACGCAGCGAACGATCACACAAGATTCCAAGAATACGAAGACCACCCCTGGGGGGGTCGCCTGGATGTTGCGTATACGTCTGTGCGTCAACCTCTGTCGGCGCTCGGGACTCCAGCCGCCAGCCCCACAGCCACTGGAACTTGATCCGCGGTCACCGCCGGTGTGGCCTGCGCCCGAGGCTCGCGTCCACGGCACTTCGTCTAGTTTCACGAAGCGGCCTGCGCGTTGACAGGTGCACTTAGGAGTTATGCTGGCTGTGTAGGTTTGTGCAACGGGCTTTGGAGTACAGGGAAGACCTGCGGGTAATGACCCGCCGTGGGAAAGACAAAACGTTGCCGTTGGGGTGGAAGACTAGAGGTTCAACAAATGCGAGCATTTCTACATTTGAGTACTTCATGAAGCATAAAAGTACCTGCGGTCGAAATGGACACAACTGCAGACTCACTTTGGTGCATAAAAATTGTAAAATGTTTACCGTACGGTGAAGGTTACCGTCTATAGGTACTGCACCTGGCCACTGAGTATTGCTCAGGGAAGGTCTTCATTGTTTTATTCAAATTCCAAACATGAAACAGGCCGTGAAAGTAATTATGGATTGCAGGAAGAAAGTCGTAATCAGAATTTACTCCATGAGGTCTGTTGGGAGACCTATTTGATGTTTCTGAAAGCAAAAACGGAGATTACAGCATTTAATCACTTCGGCTCAAATAAATGAGGTCAACTCAAAGCAAACAGTATACGTGCCTACTTGTGCTGTACCGATTTCTGTGTTTGTTGTCCACGTTCAAAAATGAAACTTCAAAGCAAGAACTCATCTCCATAAGCCTTGTACAAGGCCGACCTCAGCACATCCACGTCGACGTGTTCACAAAGGGCAAAACTTTCATTCTGATATACTTTTTTATGTCGGCCATCGTATGGAGACTCGACCAAACTTGTGAACGTCAGTCATATTGTTTATTTAGACCTGAATAAGTTCGAGCGTAAAAAGCTAGCGACAACACCAGGGCCGACTTGCTAGAAAAAGCGTCTCAGCTAAGACAGGGAAGAGAAGCACAGCCAAAGCCAGCGCTCAAGCTGAGCGGGACTCAAACCGCGTCTCAAGTCGTTCGCGCTCCACAGAGCCGTATATGCAAAGAGTTTGGCCATTCGTTGGGAAGTATAGGAGACAAATGAGGAGGCGCCATTGGTCGAAAGCGGGTTGGGCGTGTTCCGGGACATTTTCAGAAATTCGAATGTAGCCAACCAGAAGCCGGAAATAATACCCTGGCGGTGGTCGCGAGAAACAAACCTGATAAGTGCATCTGAGTAACTCTCGGTGACTGAAAATATGGTGCACATGATATTTCAATCACGGTCATCAAAATCATGGTGGAGGAGTGCGACTAGCGGAACGATCGACATAATCCGTACTCAAGCACCCATCCGAGCGGTCACACACTGTCCGAGCAAAGCAGAGTTGGGCGGCACATTGTTTTCTTACTTATTTCTGCGTGATCATGATCGAAACATCATGTGCACCTATTTTCAACCGCAAAGGGTTACTACACGTCACCCTTACGCGCTTATTAAAACCATATACGAACATATACCTTTGATCAAAACAGTTTCTCGGTACCATCGCTAGAGGATTCTTTTAGGCTTCTGGTTGGCCAAGAGCGCATATCAAGCCCGCTTTCTGTGTCTGGTGCACGCCCTGGCTCTGCCCGCGCGTCCCATTGACCAAACTCTCGGTATAAACGGCTTTGGCTGCTCCCCAGCCTTTGCGATGTTATCCTTCAGCCAGGCTCAGCTGAGACGCTGTTCTAGCAATCCGGTTCTACCGTTTGTGCCTGGTTTTAACCAACCGTTAAGATTGAGTCGGTGCACTCTTCTGGAAGAAAAGAACAGGACAAACCGAAGAACACTGACAAGATGAGGGATAAAAGGTATACATACTAAACTGAAATAAACAACTATATGCACCTCGGACTCAATGGTCTTCACTTAAATAATAATAATAATAAATTTATTGCAAACATAAAACATCCAATACAAAGAAAGCGAGCCTGTCAAAAGCCAAAAGCGGCTTGTGGGACTAGACTGACTAGACACGACATCAACGTAGAGCGAAAAACAATTATATATAAACATAACATAAGACAACAGCAAACACAAGTTACAAAAACTGCAGACATTCCTCCAAGACGAAAAGAACACGCCGAAACAGAATAGCTTATGCTACCAAGCATAATGGATTTTGCAAAATCAACAACAACATAGGCAGAAAATAGAATACAAAACATCGCATGAAAAAATAATAATGTGCTAAAAAGATACAAACCAGAAAAAAAAAATAGATTACACGACTCATTCGTACTTACTCGCAATAAGTAAACTAGAAAACACAGGAGAAAAAAAACGTGCACCATATATGTACGGGCATATGTAAAAAGATCAGCGTATTGAAATATTAAAGGCAGAGTTTTCATGGCCTTAGCATATTGTTCTTAGTAGTTCATTAACTTTACGTTTTGAATCTAAATAAAAAAAGGTATTGGAGAGGCCGTTAAAAAGTTCAGGGACATAGAACGAGCCCAGTCGTCTTCCATACTTCGTATAAGCACGTGGGACCATAAAACGTTCTACCTTCTCTTGAGGCGTCTGTACAGCCCTCGGAGATTTTAAAAGGGCTTGACCAAATATGTTTACTAATAACAGATATTTGGAAAAGGGTAAGAAAAACGCGAGAAGACATAAATATGCAAAAAAATATGTTCGCTTGGGATATTCGAGACATGTCTACGCTACGCCTTTTAAAATGCTTTTCCCGAGGGAACTATCAATTGTATCATTACAAAGCACAGAAAACTTCCGCTTAGACAGTAATGCCATATCGCAAAAGACCATACGCTAAAGCATTCGCGATCATTTTCCAGAAATAGGAAGAAACGTTTTGGTAGAGTATAACATACATGATACACTTTGTAGCTTTTTAGCAACGTAACTAAGGTGGGAAGTTTTCGGGACATATCACTGTCAAGATAAATTCCTAAAATACTTCTTTGTATGAACGTATTTGAGAGGATTAAATCTGCAGTTCGTATACACTTCGGCGCAGGCTTAACTGAAAGGAACATATGAACTCATACGTTTTAAAGGACTGTTGAAAGATATCAGTTTTGTTTTTTATGAATATTAATTTTCATAAGATTGGCGTGAAAGCAATTCATCATCCTGGTAGCATTAGCTTGCAATAGGTTAATCTCCAATGTTTGAGATTTATATGCGTTGACACTAACAGCGTATCATCAGCGTATTGAAATATTTGACGCTACTGAGAAGGATTTCGCATAAGGTCGTTTTCGTACAAATTAAACAAAATAGGCAATAAGTTGGAACCCTCTGGTACTCTTTTTTTTTTAAGGACACCTTGGCGTTCCTTTTATTGCAAATTGAAAAAGTATGCGGTGTCCGGTTTGCTAGAAAGTCTTGATGTAAAAAAAAACAAGGCCATCTGAAAAAAGTAGTTACAATTTTTTTTTTCAGAAGTATTTTATGACTGATAGAGTCAAACGCCTTAGAAACGCTTAGAAACAGGAAGCGCAGGTATATTTGTTGTTTTCAAACATATAGTGTAATGACACTGCAAGGACTTCCGGTAGAAGATTCGGTGCCACGGCCTGCAATAAAACCCTACTGCGACAGGATAATAAATTAAACATATCAAGGAAAATTGCTTCACATGTATTTATGTACACTCTCTGACACTGTTAGCGTAAACACGGCATCAGCGCTACTCTGCAGGGGGTATTACGAGCCAAAGGAATGAAGAGGCATCTGAAAAAATCAAGAGGGACGTCAAGAAGTAGATAGACTAGATTATTTTCTACCCTGCGCGTAGCAGGCGATTGATAGCTAATGGAAAGCCAGAAGTATAATGGGTGCAATTTGCGACAAATACATTCGTTTTATTCACGCTCCTCATGCATGGGTGAAAAGGTAATGATGATAATGCAAATAATGCAAAGGTGCAAGCAAGCTCTTCAAGAATGACGAAAAGGTAAAGTTTATTCTAGCGTTCAAAAAATTATATCTGCATGCTCGACAACCTTAAAAACAGGGGAAAGCCAGAACACGTTTGTCGCCCAATAAATTCAGCACATTAATAAGAGAAAACAAACATTTATTACAGTGTACGTATTTTTACTGTTTTCCGCGTTTTAACCGAGAGTAAATGGGAGTAATTTTAGTGGCATATAAATCTCGCAGATGATCAATATTAGCGTCACCGAGTTGTTCGCGCCTTCATGAACAAGACCAACGTTCTCTTCAACTCTCATTCCTGCTTAGATTCGTCGCTTGTCTTTACACACTCGCTGTGGAACATAGGATTGATGCCCGCAAAAGCTGGGAAGTATAAATATCGTTCACTGGTAAAACAAAAATACTGTACCTAAGCAATTGCACAAGTTATATTGTTAACAAAGTAACCTACTATTCTCAACAACCCATGTAACAATGGTAATTACTGTTATCCTCCTGCGAAGAGTCAAAATGCAGGAGCGTTTTCCCATAGGGATGCACAGGAGCACGCAAAAGTAAACTTGTTGCTGTTTGCTTCCATTTGAAACATGAAGTCCCAATGACACTAACGCCAGTTCAACCTATTAAGTATGTTTATAATCTTTGCACTAAAAAAAATCATTCCTGAAAGGTTCGTTGACATCCCAATAACTCTTTCAGCTCGTGAAGAACGCTTTTCGCCTCAAGCATTATCGCCCCTGGTGCACTGAAAGGCAACTGGGCGATCAAGAACTTTTTCGCATCAAGAAAGAAGCTTAAAAGAACCCCTTATAGGCTTTTCATAAGAACCCTTATAGGGAGTGCTTAAAATAACTTTTTAGGGTGCAACATATGGCAAGCCGAAGAACCTCTTCAGAGTTATTTTACGACCAGATTTTTTAGAGTGTGTGGCCGGTCCTAGCCGGTCTGGGCTGGACCTTTCGAGTCGGATCCGTTTGGTTGCGTTGGTTGTTAATACGCGGGGTTGTGACGCCTTGATCGCTCCCACCTCACGTCAATCAGGGGTACGGGTCCATATCACATAAGCGAAGGACTTTTTAGCGAACTGTGGTCATTTGAGCGAATCGACGTTTTAGCGAATGGCGTATCACTGGGGAGCGTGTTAACACACCCGCTCCCCTTCGTTCAAGCCGCTTCACGGCGACAGTCTGCGATGTCTCATTTCAAAAATTTTAATTAACCTGGCTTACCCGTACAGGCCGCTTTGCGGCGGCCAACCATTCGCTACAGTGTCTTTTGATGAAAAGTCGGGGGCGGGACTTCGCTAAAACGTCGTTCGACCAACTGAGTGCCACCCCAGGAGTGCAGAGGCGGGGCTAGAGCGTGGAACATCGTAAGCATCGATGTTGACCATGAGGTAAATCGAGAAAAGGAGCGATAGAAAATTCGAAGGAAGAAGACGCAAAACTAGGTGTGTCATTTCGTCCCCACCGGCTGTTGTCCACTGCAATCCGCTGGCGCTTTTTTTGCGCAATAGAGTAAGAACAGACTAGGGAACGACCGTACAAACGATGGTTTGCTACCTCTCTGTGTTTTTTAAAGTTTTACGAGCACTCGGAGATCCACCGATAACGATCGCTGAGCGTGCCCCGCCGCTCTGAGGCTGGCGAAAGGTATGGAATGGTGGCGAACGCGGACCTCTTCCTTTCTGTTGTGACATGGACTCCAGGACTGCGCCCGACCTGTTTCGCGTGTTTATTCCGCAGCTGGACCAGCTGGACAGCAACAGTATAGTGAAAGGTCGTTGAAGAGCTCAATCGGCTCGTCAAGTTCGAGCTCGGGCAAGTTCGAGCAGCGAACATTTTGAACGACAGACCGTCTCTGGCGAATCGCTCCAAAAATGCAAGTCCATCTTCCGCTCGTTGATTTGGAGCACGTGCCACGAAGCGGATTTTCGTCGCTTTTGCGAATTTCGGAAACCGCTTTGGATCTACCAGTGGAATTCACCATAATACATTCAACACATAAAGTCTACAAAAGTGACTTGCCTAGCATACACAATTCCTAATGATGTAACAATTGCCGATGTAAAATCGTTGTCGTCGACATTTACACATCTGAACAAAACAATAAGCATGCATTTCGAATTTTCGGTGACCACTATCTAGACTTCTGAACTGGATGTCTTATAGCGAAATGATACCAAGTTCTGTGGCATCCACCGACATGTAAGACCAACGTGATGCTATTTCAGTTATTTGTAAGTACCAGGATCGATCGCAGGGTTTCAAGAGTAACTTTAGAAAGAAAGGGCAGCACCGCGTGACCCGCCCTCTCTTTTCAGCATGGACTGCCAACCAGAGTGAGAGCGATCATCAACTATGCATCAGAGTAGGCAAATCTGGGTAGGTAAACATCCAAGATGATTCAGCATACCTATATCGAAACATTAGTGAGCCGTGCGAGAACTTTTGAGTGACACTGGTGTTTAAAGATGGCAGAACATCACTGGAGGACGAAGAAAGGCTAGGACTTCAAACTTTCTTCATCCTCCAGTGATGTTCCACCATTTTTGATAAACGAGTCCCACTCCATAAACCTCGCACGGATCACTGCCTTTTCGCCATAAAACTGCTGGGTCATTTCAAAGGTCTCAGTCAATTTTCCGAGGGAGGGGCAGTCGTGATGGTAATGACCGACGATGGTGATTACTCGGAAGTTGCCAAAAGAATATAAAATGCTGTTCGGTCTCGCTGAGCACGTTGCGACGAGGTACACTTTTAGTCACTAGTACGACAACGTTTATTACATTGACAAACGACAAAATACATAAAAAGACGAATATTTTTCCGGGAGACGTAGCCCCAACCCTTTTGGTCCCGTTCTAAAGCTGAATCTCCTATGCTCCTGTTGCAAAACGTACAGCGCCACGACGGCAGGGGATTTTGGGAACCCTCGGTACAGATCACGCGCTTTCCCGTTGTGCCTCCGCGACTGCGCGTGAATCGCGGCAGCTACCGTCAGCAGCCGTCGCAGCCATCGTACGTTCCGGCGGATGGCGGCGTACCGTATCTGATAGCAGCGTAAACGGATCGCGATAGGTAAAGCTATTCTCTTACTTGAATACGTTATTCGTCCTAACTCACCATCACGTCTTCCAGTGTCACCGAATCCACTTATTGTGCGCCGCAACAGCGGCAAGGTTGGACTAGTTTCGACAAGGCGTGGGTGCAGCAGGCGACAGAACCGGTAGAACGGACAGCCTCCCAAAATAGCCGACGCGATACCCTCTCCTTTATCTGCGTGCGCTCTTCGCTCGTCGGACGACTCGGCTGCTTTAACGTTGTTGCCTTGGTAACCTGTGTCCGCTCCCGTATGTCACGTGATAGCTGGAGGAAAGACGATGGGAATGGCGTACCGAGGTCTCGCATGATTCGTCGCGAGGCGCGCGCGGGCTTTCGGGATTTTTGCAAAGGGTATATTTGTAGACACGCGAAAGATCTCCCATTCCTCTCTAGACAACACAAGCCCAGGTCTCAAGGTTGAAAGGTGATGAAGAGGTGATACACCGAAAACAGCGTCGTTGTGTTGGCGTGTTGTACCCAGTGTTGTAGACGTTACCAAAACAAAAAAAGTTAAGATATACGTTACTCGTAGCTATTGCCAGCTCGCCTGCACACTCACTGTCCTTTCACGTTACTTGTTACTCGCAAAATAAAAAAACACGTTACCGACGTACGTTACCTCGAAATAAAAGGAACGCGTTACCGTTGCCACTAAATATAAAAAGTAACGCACGTTACTTTTATTTATAAATTAACAGTAACAAGGTTGTTTTGTTTTTCGCTGCAGCGTTTTTGACGCAGTAACAAAGAGAGTGAGCGTTGGGGTTATTCTAAAGTGGGACTTTTTGCCCGAGAAAAAGACATGCAAAATATTGAGGTATTTGGAATGAGTACAATATAAATGACTTGGCGCCTGTAATTCGTTTCAGCTTAAGTCCAGGCGCAGCCGACGCTACGAGCTAATGGGATCAATTAAGCGGCGAGAAAATCGCAGTCACTGGGAATTTTTTGTTTATGATTGGTTCAGCGATGATAGAACATCTACAGAAACAAGACGGACACCATGATGGTGGCCTTTTGACGCCGTCTGACTGGACCCATCAGCTCGTAACGTCGGCTGCGAAGTAACGCAACTATTTTACTCGAAATAAGTAATGTATGTTACCCGTTACTGTTTTGAAAACGTAACGGGTACGTTACTACGTTACTGGTGATGCCATTACTTGTAACGCGTTAGCACCAACACTGGTTTTACACGGCCCATCGCTATGCACTCGGATGGCGTACGTCCCAAGGTGCACGCATCCGGAGCTGCATGGCGGGCTACCTCCAAGTGTCTCGTCCGTTGAGTACAGTAAGAACAACGAACTGCACTAGAAATACAGAAACAACGTGATCCCTGTGGAGGCAAGCCGACCCGAGCGGCGTCGAAAGACATTAACTCAAGGCAGACGCTTCTCTTTTCCAGACAAAACAACAGAAATTACACAAAATTAATATGTATCCTAAAAGTCTCCGTTTCATAATTACCGAATTTTGCGCACAACTGATGTTTTTTCTCGCTCTTCGTTCGCAGTTTATGCTAAAACCGGCATCGCGCTTGCGCGCGTGGTCTACAAAACTCGTGTAGAGCATCTCCAAATATTAACAGAACGACGCCCTTCGGCATGATGTCACCACCACTCTCCGAGCCTGGCCTAGGTGAAGCCACCGGAAGTTTGATGCTTGTCTCGGAAGTCGGGCGTCTGCTAGGCTTCCAGTCGATGTCTTGGTTCAGGCTTTCTTGGGTCTTTGAGTGGGTTTTAATAACCCCGTTTTGAATTCAATCTCAATAATAAGGCATTTGAACGTGGGACATACGCACAGCTTGATCAGAAAGAACCTGAAACTTTTCACATGCAATGGCTTCCCAGAATACTTCTCGGGTCTGCATGCGCTGTTACTGCGCAAAAAGCAGGTTCTTTTGAGATGACAAGAAAAACTCCAGCGCCCTGTACGCTGCTAAAACAAGCACTCGCAAGAGTTGAAAATCCTGTCAAGCGCTCACTCCCGGGACAAGCCTCTACGTCCGGTGGCTTCATACCTGTTAGCTCGATGTTCCATCCAGTCTCTTGTGAAGAACAGTAAATGACAAGTTCCTGCCTACGAACATAGAGTTATTAAGCAATGGTGAGGGTGCAGGCTAGCTGTGTAAACGCAAGCGGCTCAGGTGGTGCTAGAGTATGAGGTCTTCCGGTTGCAAATTGAAGCAGACAGAAACCAGCCTACTTTTCCAGTCTGCCTGTATGTATTCCTATGGGATAACGTATGGGATATTTTCTCTTCGCAAGGGAACAATAGAAATCAGCGTAGTTTCTTTACTCGTAATGTGTACTATGTAGCTTTATTCACATTATAAAAGTGTAATTTATTTAGTTAATGGGTTGTTTATTACCTAGCGATGTAGCAAAAATTGAGGCCCAGGTCGATATTGTACAGCACGATATGTCAATACAAGCTATTCATTTAAGCAATAAGAACAATTAAAAAGTGCGTAAAGTTTAGTCAAGCTGAAAAAGCTTCAATAAGCTATTACAGCTTGTATAGGCTGTAATAGTTTGTTACTGATCCAATGCGTGTTTTTCGTTCCATAACTTAATGATTCGTTGTTGTCGTCTGTCTTGATTGTTTGATTTGGCATATATTAGCATCCTTCTGGTGTTTTGTCAAGCTGATTTACCCTGTAAACCTTCATAGCATTGACTATATGCGTAAATACGTGCCTAATAGCGGTCTGCGACGTCAACACGTATTATACATGTGTATTGGGCTATTTTAGTACAAAGCTCGACGCCATGAATTCTAAAGACAAAAAAAACGTTCTAACACATATATTTTTGTACATTCCTATCGTAAAACGTTCCATACTTTTTATTTTGTCACAACGCTAAGCAATATTTGCTCTTATAATTGAGCGCGAACAGAAAACGCATTTGAGTTTTCCCATAGGAATGCATTACCGGAAGTCAAATTTAGACTGGTTGCTCCCTGCTTTAAAATGCAACAGCACACTAGCGCCACCTGAACCTTGTGGGTCGCTCTACTAAACTGAGCTGCCCAATTGGTCCCTGCCTGGTCCGCCCTTCCAAGAAGTCACACGAGCAAGGATAGTTTCAAAACACTTTACTGTTTCGGCGTCTGGTGGTGGGCCTGGCTCCCGCAGTCGCTGTTCGGTTCTTGCCCGGTCGTTGCCCGAACTTCACATGCACACACTGTCACGCGCACCGGGCCGCCGGCCACCGCTCCTGCCCCCTCGCGCGCCGTCGTCCTCCTCGGCTTCCCACAACCTCTAGTGTAATTGTTAATAACTCTATGCCTTTGAATGCTGCGTGCGCGTCAGTGTGTTGCCTACTCTTTTTATGCTACAAAATTAGTATGCGGAACTTTTGGATCGCACTTTGTACAGATTCTGTGTTTTCTTTTTTGATGCTGTTGACAGTTTGGTATTTGCCTTTCTTTGAAATAATAAAATACTTAACGAATTGTGGTTTTAGCAGTTTGACGCGGCACAGGTTATTTTTTTATAGCAATAGAATAACAGTAATGCCATATCTCTACTAAATATACCACTATATTAAGGAGAGATTAGAACAAGAACGTTTTAAGCTTTCGTTTTTAGTTATTTTTTTTTTATTTCACAATCTTTTTAAAATATATATTTCGAGTTTATATATTGCGTTTTCAAACGGCAGTGGCAAACTTGCTATAGCGTGCACTATAAAAGTATAAACAAAAAAAAAGTTGATACAGCTGGAATATAATATGGCATCCTGTTTGTGCCAGGTGCTTCACTTGTGGAGGAAAACAAGCTTACGTTCAAATAAATGTGCTAGGATACGTCGAAATGTACAGTCATGAACACTCTAAAATCGCCGTACCTCTACTTTCCTGCGGAAAACCAAAACAGCCAATCGCTGCGACTTTCGGGGGCCTATCGGCTAACGACGAGGCCTAGAATATGTGCTAACTTTCTGTGTTACGTCGCAGACTTCTTGTTGAGGCATAAACGGCGGTGTAAGAAGCACATTTGATTGACGCTCCGTGGGAGGTACAAGGACAGGTAATCTTCGAAGCTATTCTTCATTTTACCTTAGGTTCAAATGCAGCCTACGCTACGAGCTGATAGGGATCAGTCGAACAGCGTCAGATGCACACCCTCATGGTGGTCGTCATGTTTATCTACGTGCTCAGTAAACGCTGAATGAATCATAAACAGAAAAAGGTTCAGTGACTAGCGCTTTTGATGCTGAACAACCTTTCATGGACACACGTTTCGTCGACACTAACTTTTCATCGAGACTCGTTACGCGAATTGCCCACTGAAGGGACATTTCGCAGTGCGCGTATCACTGAATTGCGTATTAACCCATCCCGCCCCCCTCCCCTGGTGAAACATCGCGTGTCGATGAACTATCGTGCGATGAACTGATTGCTACCGGACGCAAAGTGCGCTGCGACGTAGGGGCCTGAAAATCTGAGTGTATTCACACTATCGCGTAATGCGCGTCACAGCGACGGCAGCTCCGGAGCCTCGCGTAATTTGCTATCATTCTGGCGTCGTTGTTTGTGTGGCTCCTCTTGAGCATGCTTCTGGGTATTTTCCCGCAATTTTCGCTTCCGTTCTCAAATTCCACTCCCGTGCCTGCCTCCCAAGATCTATTCGCGACGCCAGCGACCATATGAGGGGCGCCACCTACAAACAGACATGGCGGCTGGGAACAGGTTGCATCGGGTCGGCCGGGCAGGCTGAACGGGAGGTGCATTAATTTTAGACAGATTTCCTTGGTTTAATGCCATATTTTCTAGATGTCTGAACTGGGGCGGTTAAGATGCAGCCGTTGCACCTGAACTGCAGTGCATAGTTTTGTTTTCCCGGGGCTGCGTATTCTTCTCATATAAAACTTTTGTTTCTGAGATTTTGGCTCACTTTTTGTTTAGGTAACTCGCATTCCTCGAGCATCGGATTTTATCTGTACGCGAAATCGAGCGTTCGTGCGTTTCCGCATTTAAGAAACAGCTCCAACCGTCAATTCGGACAACGCCGGTTTCACGAAAATTACCGAAATTAAGCAAGTGTTTTTTGAGTCAAGGAGCATGTTAACCCGCTGGCGCGCCCCACTAAGCAGCTGATAATTGTACAGTAGAATCTCGTTAAACGGAAATCGCTTAAACGGAATTGTCTAAGCAAGGGTTATATGACGCCGAATATTTTTGGAGGAGGTAGATTCGAGGTCTACGTGCGTCGCATGTAAGCGTTCACAACAAGTTTCGCAAATTTTCCAGACTCTAATGTAATTGCAAAAATCAATTTTCTGATGTTGATCATTTGTAAGAAATGATCAGGCAACCCTGAAAGAATATGACGTAATGACCTCTACCCCTGCCTCAATAGTCGCAACATGGAGGTCATAGGTCACGTGATACTGACTCAGGGCTCGCCACGCTCGGCAACTCTCTTCGCCTAGGCGCTCTTGCAGAGCTTCTGGGGCTGCCGCCCTGCCGCATGGCGTCTGGCACATGATCCTGCCTGATCCTCTCCGTGCCTGATCCCTCTCCCGCCGCATTGCGCGAGGCAGTCGAAACAAAATGACCTTCGGGAGTTCTTCGTAATCGCTTGCGTCACTGCTGAGATCCTTATCGAAGCACGGGAACCGTCAGAGTTTGAAGAGTCCGGACGAAGCGGGTGAAGTCTTTATCGGCTATAATGCCAGGAAACGGACACGATGTAGCTCGGCAAGCTGATGCCAGAGCAGTGATAAGAGAGCCTAGTTTGGGAGGCTTGCGGCGAGTCAGCCCTTAGCTCCGCTGGTTGTGCCGCGGCGCTACCAGGGGCGCGCGTGCAGCAGAGGCCGGCTACGTCACGACCTCCGAAGTGGCAAGACCCACTCCACTGGGGGAGCTGAGTTCCGCGATAAAAAGGACTGTATTCTGAAACTAGCGGGCTGTTTACAAACCAAATATCGCAAATGCATGGAACATTACATAATTCTTCTAGCCATAGTTAATTTTATGTTTTATATATTCCGTGTCATAACCCTTTAAACGAAACAACTATCTCGGAGTTGTTTGGTTTTGTATTCATGCAATGTAAAAATAATCCCGTTAATCGGAACTCAAATTCTCGCGCCTCCGGGTAAACGGAACTAAATGAAGCTATGTCGCTGCCAGATATTTTTTGGTATCGCAGAAAAGAAAAAACTCTTAATAATAAAGCAGTATCAAAAATGTTTTGAATATTTATTAGCTTTATTGCCCAAAAATTAGCATGTATGCATTTCTTTTCTCCTTTTTTACGCATAGGTGGTTGTGTTGGGTAGGCTTGGCTCAACAGGGCTTCCCCTGGCATCTTAGGCCTCGTGGCCTAGTTACTGCGATGGCGGCACTGGAGTGACAACACCGAGCGCTCACGTTAGAAAAAAGGTCGAAGTCATTAACGATTTCGATAGCGGCTGCTTCACGAAAACGGCGCTTGCAATGAAGTATGCCATTCCAAAAAGTAGCCTGACAAGGATTCTTCACGACAAGGAGAGAAAATAAGAGGTTGCTAGGTCTTAAACAAACCAAGGTCTCCTCGTTTTTCTCTACACAGTGAGTGATTGTTTTTAGGGATACCCTGGAGAGAGTAGGGAAATGGGGAACATGAATATTGGTTAAATTTTTTTGCACGATTTGTGTGAATATACAAAAGCAGCAATTTTTCCCCCATTGTTTTGCCTTTTACATTCACTAGCTGGTGTTTACAAATTGTGCACTTGTGGAAATAGCATTTAGGTTGGCATTTAACATATTTAGCGGACCTACACTTGATACTCTCAGTAAATGAAACTCCTGATAAATGGAACAGATCTTCCTGGTCCCTTCAGGTTCCGTTTATCGAGATTGTACTTATTTCAATAGACCATTTGCTATATTACCCAAGCATCAAGGAGAATGCAGGGATTGGTGTTCCACGCGCCACACGCGCACGCCTTCCCCGTATAAAAGATTCGAAGTAAATAACCAAAATAAAGCATTGACGAACGCGCGTGCAAGATACCATTTCTTTTAGGTATTTGCTTTAGAAAAATTAGTACTGCTGAGGCCAGCGCGTGCGGCGCGTGGAACATAATCCCCTGCATTCTCTTTGATGCTGGTAATGAGCAATAGGTCTATTCAGGGTTTAGTAGCAATCGCGGAGTCATTTTGACGAATATACTGGTTTTGTATGATCCTACGTACCATGTCGCACTAAAGCGATATTAGTATGTTCTTCGGGTTGAAATTTGAGCTTAGTGGCCTAGCTATTAGTTGTACTCAGAATAAAAGTATTTTATCGGAAGAGAGATGCCACTTCAACTCGACCAAATGGTTCTAGCCGGCAGCACGGAGACGAAAGCGGACAAACTGGCGAGACAGACTCCAGCGGAGATTCGCGCAGACCTCTATCTGCATCCAACTTGACTTCGAACCCTGAACGGAGATATTGAGTAAATGATGGGCAAATAATAGTTCGTAACCAAACAACCTAAAAAAATGTAGATGTATATTTCTGCTGGTTGCGACGGGGCGTTGTATAAATCTTGGAGGCGCGATAAATCGTTAATTTCGTGACAGCTTCTAACTTTGCGAGAGGCGTCCACCACATTTTGAAAGCAGACACTTCCCTCATTAATCGTATGCAGCGGGAAGTTTTCCCGAAATCAGGTAATCGCAAAATCGGCCCGAACTCCTTCGGTGTGCTCGAGGGGCTCTTTTGGTCGAGAAGCAGCCAAGAGGAATAGCCAGTACATCGACCGCTCAATCTGTCGGCTAATCGATCACAACTAAACTCAGGAAAAACACCTATCGAACCTTCGCTTTCACTTGACTGCAACACTTGTGTTCCCTCCACTGAAACACGGTGTCTCTCGCCCTCGGCCGGCAGTTCTACATTCCTTTAAACAAACCACTTATCAGCTAGCAAGTAGTCGTCACTTTAAATGTAATTCGAGGCAGGCAAGCACTCAAAACCGCTTTTCGTAGATTCCTCCACATCCAAGAAATCGAAAGCATGCGACCGTTTGTTGTGTATTCAGCGGGCTTTCAAATACGCGATGGAAGAAAACAATCTACTGAGGCTTCACCACACTAATGAACACTCGGGCGCAATTAAAGAATATTCAGACTTTTGTCAATTTACATCGTTCGCCACCGCATCGACAACACGTGTCCGCGAAAGCCGCTATAGAGGCGCGGAGAGGCGCAGCGCGACCTGTTCCAGCTGGTTTTCGGTTTTCTCGCTTGGTGGCGTCCGTTTTGATAAAGTCGCGAATACCACGCGGCTCCAAACAGAATACCTCAGAAATCGTGATCCGACACTTCTCCGCGATCTGTTTCCGTCCGTGTTTTTTGCCGGGAGGAATGCCTCTTTCCGCCACTTCCGCTTCTGTCCTTCATGGAAGCCTAGAGTATGCTCATCACGTGGGTCCAAACAGCCACTCACGCGCTCTGTTGGCTGTCAATCAATCGCTCAGGGCCTCCGTTGCTGTTCAAGTCCCGAAAACGGGAAAGGATACCAGGGCTTGGAAGAACAGATGGACAGGCAACACGTACACCGTTGGCAGGTGGCGTGTGACGTCAAGTCTGACGAGCACCGAGGTCAACCAACACCTCCTAGAAATAAGGCAGTAGCGCTCCGAGTAATTACGTCACAATGTCGGAGAAGGGAGGCCGTGGCGCAACTACATGAAAAAATCTCTGGTATCGGCGTGAAAAAAAAAGTTTTTCGTCATCGGCGCGGTGGTGTTCGTGCGCGTTTATACGACATTAATATACGTTTTAAAAGTGCAGTCTTGTGCAATTTATTATATAAATAATGTAAACGTAATGTACAACGCGTAACCTAAGGTTGAAAGTACCAAATTTATATTTATGGTTATCCCCGCAACCGCGGGACTACGTGCAGTCCAAGCTCCCCACACTTTTCGAATCAGTGTTTCGAATGAACCGGCTCCGATGCGACATCTTCCCTCATACGGGCTCCGATTCTGGTAAATTTGCGTTGTGTGTGAGCTGCTGACTGTCTAAAAAGGAACGCTGAGACATTTCACAAGGGAAGGGAACCGAAAAAATCCAGTCATCGCCGCCGGGAGCGCATGCGAGCAAGAGATGGGTCGACAAAGTTAAACCTTTGGTCCCGCTGCCGGTGCTCTCGTGGGTGGTTCTTTTGAGACTTGTTTCTTTCCCGTCATATTTCTGTCGTCCCCGCAGTCTCGGGGAGTTTTTTTGTGTTCGCTTGATACTACGGCATTTACGTGGATTCGCGGAACAAGTCCTGCTATGGTTTGAGTGACGTGTGTGGCAAGTAGTCAACGATGACACTGGTCGGTGACCTCTCTCTCGACAGACAGACTTCTTGAAGTTCGTGTTCGAATGTTTTCGTGATTGATATTGTGGGACGTATGGATACGATCGCCAGGTGAGAAACAACTTATTTGCGGACTTTCTTGGTCATGTAAGACGCAAGTGAAGCTGCTGCAATCGATTTTTTTTTTAAATCTCGTGATATAATGGAATCTTGTTCTTCGTCGTTATCCGTGTGCTATTGCGTCGATATTTGTAGATATGCGTGGTAATATTCTAGTTCTTACTGGAAGTAAATAACAAGTTTGTGCGATTATTGAAAGTGCGTTGTTTGTGCTTATGTGTTCATTTATACTAATTTTATTTTATTGCCTTTACCGCGTTTATACTAGAATCTTAACTGCATTAAGGTAATAGTATTGTATACAAAATAGGTTATATTTTGTTCTGAGGCAGCTCCATTCCATAGGGAAAAGTAAATTAGTTGATTCTAAATAGTAAGTTTAGTACCCCTGCCACACGAAAAAGTTAATATATTATCATTAAATGATACGAAATTTAATCAACTCGCTGTCTTGAATGATTATACGAACGTCAAAAGCTGATTTATCGACCCCATATTGTCATTCGATCGAAATTACATTAATTTTAATTCAGTGACTGCACGCGATAACATCGCTTACATGATCGTAAGTGACACTTATCAAGCCGTGTCCGCGTTGACTACGTCTACCTGACTTTTAACTGTGATCTGTTTTGTTGTGTCTAATCACTGTGTGTCTCGCCATTTTGTCGAAGTATTTCTGTATAAAATATGCATTTCTACATCAATATTTGCGTGACTCTATGTTTTGGACTTAAAACAATCGCATTTTTCTAAAGACGTCTTCTGGCATACCTCGTGCCAATTCGTACCGATAATTTAGCGGTGTAATGTTTGGCCCGTGTAATAGTGTTTCTTAAACCCGTTGCTATGTGCAGCTTTCATTTTAGCTAATAAGACACGCGTATGTGACTAAAAGCACGTTGCGACGGTCGATCCACGCGCGTTGCCTTTGCTTCGACGCGCGCCCCCGATGGCCTTCCTTCGCGATGTCACGAGAAGAGCGCCACGGCCTTATTTCTAAAAGGCGTTGGGTCAACGAAAGCGGAAGAGGCGAGGAGGAAAGCCGTGATGTTTGCCTGGTGGTGTTCAAAGAGAAAACGGACTGCCGGACTTCAATTTCCCCTGCATATGGCGGAGAAGTGTCGCCTCAAGTTCTCTGAAGTCGTGCGTTGTCGCCCACATGCGCCGACACAAGAGGCCGAAATCTTTTATCGCTTACGTCACTAGGATTAGTCTGTCTATAGACCTGTAGCTCTGAAGTTTGAACAGCGCCTCTGGCGAGCAAACTCTAATATTTTTCGGTCGCGTTTCGGTAGTGCGTCATTACGGTCTCTCACATTGCTCGCGGGCACCAAAGCTGGCAGCATTTCATTGGTGAATATAAATTTCCGCCAAAAATAACAAGAACAATAAAGCCGCCAGAAAAGCATTCACATTTAGATAAGACACTGAAAGTGCAATCTACATCTTATTGTCGCTTTAAACGTCTGTTTCTTTGTTCTTTCATGCGCTCTGTTGCCCCGCGTAGAGAGATGCCGACACACGCTTGTCGACAGTGGCTGGTGCCTGATCGAACACTTTAGTACCGGTTTATGCTCAACGCAGACATTACATGGTTGCGTCTTACGGACGCGATCGCACTCCCTGGCCAGGAGCAACATCGAAAAGATTGGCGACCAGCAACTTCAGCGGCCCTTCGAGTCCTGGCCGTGGTACCCGCAATGTGATGGGGGCCCATCGCGGATAGGGCGCCGTGTAACCGAGATTTCTGGTGGACGTCGAAAGATCCCTAGGTAGTCGAAATTAAACCTCTGTCTTCCGTAGGGGTGTGCCAGATGCCCTTTGTTGGTGGTTTGTCACGTGAAACTCTAAAAGTTGGACCATCCGTGTGCGCCACGTAAAAGTGGACTCACTGGCTTTTCTTATTAAGTGTGCATCTCTAGCTCGACCAAAGACCGGGTATATTCCTGGATAAAAGCCCAGAACAATTTAGGGGCGAGGGGGGGGGTGTTTGTATAAGCCATTAGGTGCCCCAGCAACACATAAGAATTTATTTATTATGACGGTGTCGCATCATTTATTGGGACGGTTAGGTCACCCCTTTTTACCGCCAACATCACAGTGAACTAGCTAAAATATTAGAAATCATTTTTCAACAATCTTATCTGCATTGTTATTTCAGTTTCATGTATTACGGGCTATCGAAGAATAATGAATTGATAATGAAATCAATCCAACGCAAAATAACAAGTATAAAGCGATGACAAAACAAACGCTGCAGTTTAAAAAAAAAGATTTTTCTGGGGGCCTATTAAATTCGAAAATCGAAAACGCAGGGAATTCGTCCCGAATTTATGTTTATTCTTTCCAATTGTTTAAGTATATTTACCAACACGCTCGTTTGTAATGTTAATAGGGAGGAGTTTGAAATTCTTGAACCGAACGTCGACTGTATCAAGCGCACCTTCGAGAAAATAAAGCAGTTCCGGCCCCGGTTGGTAAATGTAATCTTTTTATATGCGCCGTATGCAATCAACTCCAGCTGGACGTGTTTTTTTCTTCTTTTTTTCTGTTGCACCGGACTCTACGTCTGCATCCGTTCCTAGCAATATTCACGAGTGAAAAACAGCTTTTGTTTCAGTGTACTGGCATCCCAGGGAGAAGGGGTAAGTTAATATATCATTATTGGTGCGAGCTTATAACTGAAGCAAGAGTACTGTAAAAAAGCCATTCAGATGCTAACGACGTGCCCGACCAGGTCGATCATTTAGTGGTACACCAAAGGCAGTATTAGAGTTAGGCGACTCTCTACTAGCAACACTGAAAAATCCCTACTTTTCCCTACCCGCGTACGTCACGGATGGGCAAGCGGACGAGCGACTCGGGCAGCCGCGAAGTGGATTTCCGGGCGCCAGCGATCGGGATTATTTTTTTCGCAGCTTCAAGGTTGAAAGTTCCTCTGCAATGAGTAGCAACCTGTGCGCCGCGATAGATCATATAAACAGTGCCGGGAAAAAGCGTCTTTTTTACCCTTGTTTTCGTGGGAGAAAAAAAGCGTTCCCCGGAAGCAATGGAGGCCAGCCACGTCAAGGTGCTTTAGAGCGAGCTGTGCGTCGAGAGAACTAGTGTCACGTGAAACATTTTCACTTATGCTCGGAATACTTTATAGCCGCGTGCTGCGAGTTGAGTATCCTTCAACAGCTGGAACAGCTTCAAGAGCGGCACGCGCAAGCTCAAGCTGGTTTTGACCTTTATACGACATCCGTCCAAAGAAGAGCGCTTATAATATCGTGAAAAATAGTACACAATCTAGCACTATAGTCGACATTTTGCACAGTCACATTTGTTATTCACAATAAATCCAGTGTTTCTTTTTTTTTTCTTTTTTATAAACACTATTTCTGTTTCGGACGTGGAATCTAGCTCGGGCTACTCTCGGAGTCTCACTCACATGGCCGATATGTTAAAGACGAGAAGTGAAACGTCTAAACAAAGTTCAAGTCTGAATTTGGACATGACTTTCGACATACTGCTATTCCTGTCTGCTATTACAGGGGTTTATGGAGCAGGTGTTGAGCTCCATTAATATATGAGAGAGCCTTTGTCTGGTCTGTCAAATGGTTGGTGTGCTATATCCTCTGCAGAAGAAGTGATGAAAACGTTTTTAATTTATTTTATTGCGGAGAAATTTTACAGGGGCTGAAATGGCTGAAAAGTTTTTTTTAACCATGAAAATATTAATGTTGTTGAGGGCGAGGCATGCAAATTTACAGCTACTGAAAACTGTGCTAAATCAAAACCTAATTTTAAAAAATAATCTTATATTATATTACTCCCTTCCCATGTGCTCTCGTAGATGAGTGTTTGAACGCGTTGCATACTACTCCAAAAGTTAAAAAAAAGAAAAAATAGGGTACACGTTTGTTTAGTACTGTTTGTTAACTTATTTTGAATTAAAAGTTTTATGATGTCTTTCTGTACCTTATGCACTATTGTATCAAGCAAATATTATTTATTTTAGGATGAACAGTGTATTTATGTATTTTATACGCATTCCATTGCACTTGATGTTTGGGTTGGTGGTAGTCATTTTAACACGATCTTCATGAGTCATGACCAGTAACCTGCCATCTGATGTACACGAATGCAGTTCATCCCATTTTATACATTTCATTGTTTACGAAAATCACAGTCTACATGTGTTAGGTCCTAGCCCAGCACGCACATGTTCGTCGTTTTAGAAGGCGAGCAAAGTACGTACCACACGCACGAACGCTGAAAATGGCATCGACCAGAAGCGCTTTTTAGAAATGGTCTATAGATCTTTTGGTAAATTACTTAAGTACAAAGGAGCATATTCATGCCACAAGAGTAGTTACACGTGCTGGTGCCTGCAACAGTAACTTTTCTAAAGAAAATCTCAAACAAATGGCACGTTCCTTCAGGTTATACGAGCGTGTGGGGCACCTGTACCCACATTCCGAGCATTTTCCGCGGTGCTTTGGCAAATTGTCAAAAAAATGTATTGCGTGACTCTTCGACCTTTCTTGGGCAGCCATCTTGTAATAAAATGAGAACGGATTTACCAGCGATTTCACGAAACTAGCGAGCCGCGGCTTGAGCGTACCGAGTTGCAAAAACGGTTTTCTCAAAATTCCAGTTGCTGCCGTTTTTTTTTATATATATAGTTCAGCACGTAGGCCAAGGTCATACTTTGTGCAAATATAGATTATTATCAACTTCAAATAGCACGAACGCCCAGGGTTTCTCGCTGTTAGCCGCGTGAAAGGCGAGCGCGAGCGTGCCCGATTGCTGGCCGCGCGCCTGGCTACCCAACTGTGACGTCATGCTTGCGTGGCGGGGGAAACTGGGGAAAAACGAGGGAGAACGATGTTCCGGTCTCGGCAGCAAACAAAATACCACTTTTTTAATTAACTGGATTGAATCTGGGAGAACGAGTTAGCATTTCGGAATCAGGAAGCCATCCGCATTCAGATGATGCCTTTGGATTAGGTAGCTCGAAAAATCGGCGGACTACCCCTTTAAGGCCCGTTCAGACATTTGCATTCGGAGCGACCATTATGCTTACGAACGAATGCAACCGCTGCGACTTCAACGACAACTATACGCGGCGTGTACACACATGCAACCGCATGCAACCATACAAACCAACAGCCAATGAGAAACGAGCTTCAGCTCTTGCTCCTAGCCAATAGTAAGCAACCCAGCTACGCTTACAAACATGGCGACCGGTTTCGTGCCCGACGCGAGGTTCTCACCGGAGCAGCCGGAGGTTTCGGCTTCGGCGTACAGTCACGAAGATCTGCAGTGCGCGTACAATAGCTGTGTAAGGGCTGGTTCAGACATCTGAAACGAACCCGTTATCCACGACTGCGTCTGTTGTGACCGGAACAACCGCTCTGCGCCGCGCGTACACTCCTGCAACAACTGCAATAAGCTCAGTGCGTCGGCAGCACGGCGACCGCCTCTCCGCCGCCGTCAGCTGTTTCAGTGGTGCCTCTAAAAAGAATGGGACGCGCTGCCACTCACTTGCGTAACAAAAAATAGACAGACCGTCTTCTATGACCACAAACTTTACTTTTTTTTTTTCAGGATACGCTCGTAGGGTAGTGCATTAAAAAAGAAAAAGATGCAGTACGCCGTCTTGCACGATCACGACTTTAATACACGACTTTGCAAGAGTACAAATCTCGCCACACGCCTCTTCTACGATTATAAAAGACGATGTAATCTTAGCAGCGATATAGCAACGTAGAAATATAATTTCGTGATCAGATAGACGTTGCGAGCGTTCAGGATTGCTAACACTAATCACCTCTCTCAAGTGATGAAAACGCGTGAAAATTCGCATCCTTTATACGGCACGCACCAGCAATACCTTTAACTTGAGCACACGCATGGAATGCGCCAAAAGAAATCCGGGCGATGTTCGAGGACACAAATGCTAAGAAAGCACCACTGTAGTCGTAGTAAACAAAGACGACGGCACGGGCGTTTTTGCTGTCTTGAGAGTGCCGCCACGAGATCGCCGCACGAGTAGGTGGATCTTCCCTTCCAGTGCGTGTTGGGTTATCATAACAACACACGACGAAAATTCACAGTCAAGGATAGCGCTTTTACGCGGAACGATGAGCTTCCACCACGCCGTCCACATCGACGATCACCACCGACGCCATGTTCGCAGACAGAAGGAGCCCGGCACGACCGGCATGCAACGCGGGCGACCGAGCTCTTCCTCGATCTGTGATTGGTCTGTCGTTGCGGTCGTTCCCGAACGTAACGAAAAGTTCAGCCCGGCTCAACTCCTTACGTCGCGAACGAACACGAACGAAATGTCCGTTTGGCGCTTCGTTGCTATGGTAACTCGTCGTTCCAACCGGTTGCATTCGTTCGTAAGCATAGTGGTCGCTCCGAACGCAACTGTGTGAACGGGCCTTTAGGCAATCAGCAGCGGCATTAGCAGACGATGTCATGACCGTGCTCGCCGAATTGTACAGTCGGCACGGAATGAAACGCGAACAATGGGTGCATGGTTTTCGCTAGATGCTGCACCACCTGAACAAGATGGGAGCTGCAAGAAGATGGCTCCTCCTTCAATGTGTTAGACTCTTGCTCAGTGCATCGAAAGCTTCGGTGTTGTGTCTCTAGGTGAGTCAGCGTGGGTCGAAAACAATACGCTCCTTGTTCGCGTTTCATTCCGTGCCGACTGTACGTGCCGCCGACAGGCGTCGGAAGCGTCTTCGACGCTTCCGACCCTGTCGGCGAAACGTACAACTTAGAGGATGATCTCCTTAGACGTTTCACTATACCGTCTCTTTAGTACAAGCTATTTTCAAATAAGTTCGGCTGACCGTGTCCGCTAACCATTTTTAAACATGATGATTGAAACCTGAGGCTGTGGTTTGAAAAACGGAAACTCGTGAAGTAGGAAGAAAAGGGAGAGATAACGTCTTGAGACGTTATCTGTCACTTTTTCTTCCTACTTCACGAGTTTCCCTTTTTAAACCATAGTCTCAGGTTTCAATCATCATGTATAACTTACACCAGCTCGCCTGCACTTTAACCGTTTTTTCATTAACCATTTTTAATTTTGACGAAAAAAATATTTTGGTAACCCAAAACCGACTTTTTGCTTTGCGAAAAAAAATACTTTTTCGGTAAAAAGGTTTAGAAGCACATATCTCAGTCCGAAGAGCTTTCTGTGAATTGCGCAAAGTAGGCATTTCGGGGTCCTCCCCCAAACAAATGCTGTGTCTACAGGTCTAAATACATTTACGGACAAAATAGGCATTTGAAGGATTGATTACAAATATTTACTACAGAGTAACGACGGACGTAGTCCGGCGGAATGTGCGCTATAGGATGTAACTCTGTCCCCTTGCTCTTCTAGATACCGCGTCGGTGCACAGTAATCTCCACCTGTTTTAAGGTGAATCGTCAGCGGGTATCAGCGCGGTAAAACTACAACTGCATCAAGATCAACGTGAAAGATACCAACGAATTGCACGCACAGCATAATCCAGGGCCATAAAAGCAACTGCTGCGGTTCCACAGAGTGCTGTCTACTGCTTGCATGTGCACTACAGGATATGACTCTGTTGCCCTGCTCTTCTAGGTAAGAATACAGTTATTTCTCTTGTCATAACTTGTTTTGCATTTCACCGGACTACCCTGTGTGTAAATTGGCGATTCAGGACAATTATTTAGCCTGCCTCAAAGTCGTATCACCCGATTGTGCTTCCTTAAAATCTGTTGAATGCTATAACCGATACCACGTCAAAAATCTTCCAACGTTGTTAACAAAAAAAAGTTTTCAAGGATATGTTGTTTTGGACTTCTGGGAATGTAACACGCGCAATGTGCACCGAAAAAGACATTCGGATGGATCCAGTCGGGATATTGATGAATCGAGTAAAAAAGGAAATCCCGACCCTATAGATGACTGTTTTGAAATACTATTGGCGAAAATCACGGAAGTGAACAAGACACTAACAACGATACTAAGCAGAATAGAGAAAATTGGAAAGGAAATGTTAGCTCAGGGAGCAAAACGTGACAACATCATTACAATTTTGGACGAGAACGAAAAGCGGGTAGATGGAATCAAGGCAGCACTTAACATGCTTTCGGCTCAGTACCATGAAACACTGAAAAACTCTCAAAGTCAGGGCAACTTGATCGAGCAACTAAGCAAAAAGATCAATTACCTGGATACCTTGATTAATGAGAGGGATGCGCATATGCTAAGTCTCAAGACTCCCATTGATAAAGCAGAGCAGTACTCTCAACGGAAAAACATAGCAATACATGGAGTAAGGGAGGTTAAAAACGAAGGCCTAGTGGACATGGTTTCGGTTATTGCAACCAGGCTTCAGCTTCCAGCCCCGACGAAGCAGAGCATCGAAACAGCTCAAAGGTTGAGGCGTAGAAAGGGAAGGATCGCTCCCGTTCTTGTAAAATATACTGAAAGAAGCACCAGACTTGTGGGCCGAAAAGCGGGTATCCTTGAGAACCGAGGCAATATGTGTGACTGAAAACTTGACAAGGACTCTCAAAACCCTATTCTGGTTCGCAAAAAAAAAAAAAAGAAAAGAAAGCAACTACAACTTCGCTTGCGTAAATAGCGGTAGAATGTTTGTTAAATAAAAAGAAGGCAGTGAGGTCATCCGAATTGAAACCGAAAGTCACTTGGGCAAGATAACATAAATGGCAGGAATGTTTCAATCTTTTCAGGAGCGGGATACGTTCGTTCAGTCCACTCTTTAAGATAAAATCATCGCTAAAAAATTTAACGTATTGCACGTTCATATTAACATTAAAAAAGCATTGGGACGAGTCGAAAATTGGCATAGTGGTGTCGTGACCGAGGAGTTTCTACTAGTCTGGATGAACTCGGCTGTTGTAGTCAGGAGCCGGATTTGGCCAAGGGCAGGAAAGTCAGGAGGTGGCGGTCTCTCGTACAGCTCTCGTTTATTTACATACTATGTACAAATCAGGTGATTGAGATCCGAGAGCCGGTTCGTATCGCTAGTCAGCTCATTTTAAGACTACAGACTTTCCCTAGTTTCCCAGGTAGGGACCCCTATGTCGTCAGATGGCAGCCAATCCCCGTGGAGTATGGTTGTTTCTATACCCTTCTGTCTCTGCACCATCACGTTGTCACGCATAGACGTAAGGCGATTTCACGCACTGTCTCGCAGACTTCCGGCTGATTTCATCGTCCTGACGCCTCTCCTTGACCAAGTAACTCTGGTAACCCTACCCGAAACGCTTAATGCGTTAGCGCGGGTGAAAACTGCACCACGAGTCCACGACGAAAATCGGACGACTTCACAAAGATCAAAGTTCGAGGAAGTCGATTGCACATCTGTGGTACCGTAGGATGACAGCAGTTCTCAGAAACTGGTCGCACACCGATGGGAAATTTTTGCGAAAGCCATTCACGACATCTCGAGTTCTGTTCCACCGAATCATAGGCATAAACCGAACGCCGATCGTAACAGCTCTTCCAGCGCCGGGGGAAGTCATTCAAACGTTGAGCAGCCTCCTGGTCGCCTGAAGGAACGACGTGCCTTGTTATCGGTTTCTGAGCTTGTTCGTCTTCGCTCCCAAAATACGTGGTCAACAGCGATGTGAACGAACCTTCGCGCCATCAGCAGCGGAAAGCACGCAAGCGCCCAACCCAACTCGGAAGAACGCCAGAAATATAAATCATGGCAATAACCTTGATCGTACGTCAAACTTCTAGAAGCACAAAGTTACACTTGAGCACAAACAACAAAGCAGCTCAAGCCAAACTTGCCCGATGTAAGGATAGCAAACTAACACGAAATCTAAGCACAAATCTCTTCCTCACAAAATTTTTCAAACTAGATATCTAAAAGAAAATAACTATACTCCGTTTCACCTTCAGTCCGAGCGCAGTGGACGCTGGGAGCCATCCCAGCGAATCCAGCGCGGAGAGAGTGTCATGTGACCTTGAGCTCCCTGCGTCGCTCTGCTCCACCGGAAGGTCACGAGTGTCTCTAAGAAGGTTGCGCTTTTCTAGCCTCGTTCGGTTGAATCCGATATATTTATTATTATCAGCTGCCTTAATAGCCAGAAATTGAATCAACACTGAAGAACGTTGGTCCGGTCATCAACGGGCGGGTATCCCCGCACTGGGTCTTTCCCAGTGCAAGTGAATCGACCCCGCAATGTCCCTCAAGTCATCTTCACTGCATTCGAATCACAAGGCCGCCACCGAAAGGTACAGTCTGCCTTCCTCCATATGCGGTGACTCAATATCTGCATCAGAAGCTGATAACAACAGCGTGACTGGAAATCCTGCTGTGGGACCCACTCTAGAGGATCAGGGTGCTACCACATCCCAGCGTCGGGTGATAATTCCCCCTGATGACATGGAAATGTCCGACATCGATGACGAAGGGTGGACCCTAGCCAAGACATCAAAAAAGCGGAAAAAACCTAGCTCGAATTCAAGCAACAGCACGGACACAATCCGCACAGGCACCCTAATGACAGAAGGTCTTACGGTTATCTTTGTACCAGCTGCCGAAGACACTCTAATTACGACATTGAGCAGTCTAAAAGTATCCGATGCTCTGAACTTACTCTGCCCAGAGTGCATCATAGAGATAAGGTACAACAGACGCTTGAACCTCATAGCAGTCGATACAAGGAATGGACAGACGACGCGTGCCCTTCTAGACTGCAAGAAGCTATGTGGGATTCCAGTAAGAACTTACGAACCGCTTCCTCGGCATTACGCTGTAGGCGTAATCACAGAAGTGGACACCACGCTGTCCGAAGCAGATGTCTGGAAGCATTTAAGATCTCCGGAAAATAGGGTAGCAAGACTTCGTCGATTTGGACAGAGCTCAGCTATGAAGATCTCCTTCTGCGGTTCAACACTACCAAATTTTGTCTACCTTGGCCTTGTGCGTCATCCCGTGACCCTGTTCAAAGAGCGCCCTATACAGTGCCGCAAATGCTGTCGCTACGGGCATCGCGAGGCATCCTGCAAAAACCCTCTCGTCTGCAACCGTTGCAGTGGCACTCATCCAAGTACAGAATCCTGTACCGCACAAGAGAAGTGTGTAAACTGCGGGGAAGCCCATTCTGCAAAATCTCCATCTTGCCCAAAATGGAGGAAAGAAAGGAAAACTCGCAACTATGCTAGACATCACGCAGTCGACTTTCGCACCGCCAAAGTCGCCTTACAAGAGCCGAACGCTCCGAACCCAACAAAGGGCAGCGATGAGTTTCCTCCACTCCCCCAGATGTCTGTGGCCGGGGGAACCCATAAGCAGGTACAGAACCAACACACATACGCTTCTATATCAAAGGGACAGGGAAAGGCAAGCCAAGAGCAGGCATCACCAACAATGGGCAAAATTCACACGAAAGGCAACAAGAAACCGCTACTGAGGCCACAGTGCCTAGAGGTGCCAACCACCAAAGTTCTTCGGAGAGGTACCGTCCACCACCACCAAGAACAACACCACCAAGTCAGGGCTGGATTCCTCTTCTTAAGGCAGCAATTAACATGGCTTGCACGCTGCTAGCAACAGTGAATTCAGAATGGTCACGTTGCATACTTACATTTCTTCAAATGATTCTTCCACTTGTGAGATCATTGTGAAACCAGGAGGAACCAGTGCAGCAAACAACATACGCGCGTTCGTCACCAAAAACATTCATTCATACCTGAGAGGAATATAAATAACCTTCAAACTCGTTTCCCTGAGCTATTACAGGCGAGACGAACTGCAGTGATACAAAAATCAAACATTTTTCCTCGAGAGGTGCAGATATTTTCTACTCTTTTCCACTACAACAATGAAGCCCGACCCAAAGTGCAATCTCGGGTATTAATTCTTCTAAGAGAAAGCTTCAACTACCAATCCACAGTCATCCACGATTGGGGACACTAGCAGAAGACCTACAGCTCGCCCCCAGCCTCTCACCTGTTCCGCCCTCCAGTGGAACTGTAACGGCTTGAGAACGCGACTACCAGAGCTACGTGACCACCTTTTACACCACGCCTACGATGCTGTGGCCCTCCAGGAACCCAGAATGCCAGCCGGCAGCATACGCATTGCGGGTCACGTAGTTTACTGCAGCAGGCCTCTGGTGGCTGGCGTGGCACCGCGAGCAGCCCTCCTAGTTCGACGAAACCTACGACAGATAGAGATAGACCTCAGCGATCTTTGCACTGAAGGAGCGGATTTTGTGGCAGTAAAATTGGAATTCGGAGACCGTTACCTGACCATCGTCTCGGCATATGTGGCCCCTAATGTACCTTGGGACGTCCATGTACTCGCGGACATTCGCGCACGGGCCAAGGGAGAGGTTATAATTGCCGGCGACTTCAATGCCCATTCACAGTCCTGGAGGGACAAAAAGGACTCCCGGCGAGGTCGAGAGCTACAGGCAATGCTAGATAGACTCGACCTCAGAAATATTACAAGTGGGAACCCGACATTTGTACGGCCTGGAGTGACGGGAAGCGTAATTGATCTAACGTTCACGACTTGGGCCCTACGTCTCAATGCAACTCCTCAGGCGGACAGCTGGGGAAGTGATCATCTACCCATTGTCATCGGAAGGCCGCCAAAAGCTCCTCTGAAGACTTGCCGCGTCGTCGACTGGGATCGCTACCGTACCCTGCTCGAAGAGGCGCTAGATGAAGGACGACCTTTCACCCCGGAAACGCTCGCCCGCGTCCTCCAAAAGGTCACCCGCGAAGTCAGGGTGCCAACAACACGTCCCAACCCCGACCTCAAATGGCTAGAACTGCGGGCAAAAAGACGTCGCGCCCAGCGACGGTCATGGGCCACTGGAGATCCGGCAGATGTACTGGCATACCGGCGACTGGATGCCAAGTTCAGGAGGCACGGTAAAAAACTAGCACGCCGACAATGGCGCCTCAAATGCACCACCTTAGACAAACCAGCCGGAGGAAGCCGGGCCTGGTGGATGGCGAGAACACTAGCAGGTCGCCCAATTCCCCAAAACCCTGTCCTTGGAATGGCCGTGGCCATGAACCTTCAATCAGCAGAGATGGCCGAACTACTCGCGGATGCTTTTACTGAGGTTCCACCACTGCCGGCTGCCGGCCCGCCCCCCAGGGTTGGAGCAAGTTCCGTCGCCCAACAGCGACCCCCATGCAGCAGCCAGACAAAGACTTCGCGCTGCACGAACTGCAGCACGCCCTCGATGCTCTCCCGAGACACCGTGCGGCCCCAGGCCCAGACGGAATCACCAACCAAGCACTGAGAAACGTTAACGAGTCGGCTCTCCCAGCAATGCTGACTCTTATCAATCATGTGTGGAGGACCGCTAAAATACCAGAAGCGTGGAGAGAAGCAACCACGGTACCGCTGCTGAAACCCGGGAAACCCCAAGACCAACTAAGCTCCTATAGGCCCATCTCATTGACATCATGCCTCGGCAAAGTGATGGAACGAATGGTGCTACGTCGCCTAGTCTACCACCTTGAGAGGGCCGGGGCTCTGCCAGACTCGCTTCTCAGGGTTCCGCCACCACAGGAGCACCGCGGACGCAATTGGTGACATCACCAGCTCGCTGGAGGAGGCCAAGGCACAAGGTTGGTCGGCGATGGCCGTATTTCTAGACGTCCGTAAAGCCTTTGACGCCCTCCCGCACCGAATCATCATCTCAGCCCTGCGTAGTTTCGGGGTATGTGGGCGACCTCTTAGCTACATTTGCGCATTCCTCAGTGAACGCACCATGTGCGTAAGGGTCGGCGGAGCGCTGAGCAAGCCCCGACGAGTCGACCATGGCGTTCCCCAAGGGAGCGTAGTCAGTCCGCTTCTGTTTGCATTGGCGATTGCATCACTCCCAGCCGCAGCAAGGGTAGGCGAGGAACCAGCACTCCCGATAAGCATGGCTGTCTATGCGGACGACGTGGCGCTTTGGGCCACGGCCCCGGGCTACCGTAGGCAACGGATGGCACGCGCCCTCCAGAGAGCACTTACAAACACTGTGTACCACTTGCATCAGCTGGGTCTGACAACATCGGCTGAAAAGACCGTTGCTCTATGCTACGCACCAAGGAGACCCTCAAAGTTCCAACCGACCCTGTTCATCGGAGATGTCCTGGTGAGAGTGGAGAAGACAGCCACGTACCTAGGACTTACCTTGGACTGGAGGCTATCGTGGGGCCCAGCAATGCAGGTGGTGCTCCAGAGGATGCGAACGCACACAAATATCCTCCGTGCGCTGGGTGGAACTACCTGGGGCACATCACAACAGATGCTGCTACAGCTATACAAGGGTCTTATTCTGGCTCGCCCACTCTACGCCTTACCGCTCATTCGACTGAGTGGCAATCAGATCGAGAACCTAGAGAGAGCGCAACGCGTAGCTCTAAGAATTTGCATCGGAGTTCCCCGTTCGGCATCGTCACGACACACTCTTACCGAAGCGGGTATGAATTCCGTTGAAAACCTTCTGCAAGAACGAGCGCTCGGACATCTCATCCGAATGAGCAACTGCGACTCTACCACCACTCTTTTGATAGGCATCGCCGAACGTACAGATTCGGAACTGGGAGCGCACCTCTGCACTTTAGGCGACATCGCGGGTACACCGGGACCGCTAGCGCCACTTCCAGCACTGCACACAGATCCCCACCCTCTGAGGGTTAGTATCTGCATACCAGGGCTGCGGACCAAGAAGAGCGCAGCAGTGGTAACCGCTCGGCAGCTGACGGAAAGCCACTTGGATGCGGAGTACGATGGGCGGACGCGCGTTTTCACCGACGGGTCGGTAGACCCCTCTGGAGGCACAGCAGCAGCAGCGGCCTTCTTTGAGGCTGCAGCCGTAGGTATACACGAGCGCCTGTCCCATCAGGCATCCTCTACTACCGCAGAGCTCGCGGCCATACGACTTGCCCTCTGGGGAATTCGGACAGGCTGCGCACGGGGGCTCAGCTGGGTAATCCTGAGCGACTCAAGAGCGGCTCTCGGGCTACTATCGGGGCTAGAAAGGGCTACGCCTCTGGCGCGGTCAATCGCACAAGATGCAGCCGAGCTCCAGGAGAAAGGCCACGAGATTGTCTTCCAGTGGATCCCCAGTCATTGTGGCATCAGGGGAAACGAAGTCGCCGATTCCTTAGCAGCACAGGCTCACAAGGACCCCGGATGTCCGCTTTCTACAGTTCCCCGTTTCGCAGACGCCAAGCTTCTAGTGAGAAGAACCATCACACGACAAAATCCGGACCCGAGAGTGGCGGAAGGCACGTTCTCAGCCCGTCTCCCACGAGGGTTGGACCGCCACACTGCCGCGGTGCTCCACCGTCTGCGGACCGGAAGCGCTTTCACACCAGCGTGGATAGGCCGCTTCAGGCCTGATCTCGACCCCAATTGCCAAACCTGCCAGGAAACTGCCGACGCCGAGCACCTCCTCCTACACTGCACCGACTACAATGACGAGCGTACTGCCCTCCATAACGCCTATTCCCGCCTCGGACTCTCTAGCGCTAGCCTGGAGGAACTACTACATCCACGGGCAACGCGAGCTGTGACAGACATGGCACTAAAAAAACTAATAACTTACCTGAAGGACACGGCTCTCCTAGATATTCTTTAGGAGACCACCTCCAGTTCAACACACCAGAACAAGGCACGACTGCCCAATCTACCGCTCCAGCTCTTGATTACTAAACCTGCATTTCGGACACACCTTGTTCTACCAAGACGAAAAACGTCATTCCTTAAACGGAACGTTCGTGCCGATATTAGCCCTGGAGCACAGCTACCAGCCACCGCAGCTTGAAGATATATTTAGCTATTCGCCCTAAGACGGCTCCACATCAAACTTCGACAGGCTTTGCGTCCTGAGGCTTGGGTCGTCCTACGACTCGACATGCCGGTGACGGCCAGGACATCCCCTGCACCCCGCTCCCCCCCCCCCCAAACCTAATCCTCTCTCTTTCTATCCTTTCCTTTTCACCCAATCCCCTTCCCTATCGACAGTGACATGTGCACACTAAGTGCACAAGCAACAGTCGATTTTTCCAAAAAATATAATAAACATCGCTTTCACTCACTCACTCGGAAGGTCACGCGATTTTTTCCCGGCGCTGGATCGGCTAGAATAGCTCGTGGCGTCCACTGCGCTCGGACTGAAGGTGGAACGGAATATAAAGCTACAGGCAGGTGCGGATCCAAGGGGGGTGAAGAGGGGCAAGAGGGGCAGCCGTCCCAACGGGGCGGCTGCCCCTCCCCCGAACAAAGTCAACCCCTCCCCCTTCTCGAAGGAGGGCAATTTGACATGGGTGGACTCCCCGGTGCACAAGAAAAAATTAGAAAATGTATTCTACAAATTCTCCCCCCCCCCCCCCAAAAAAAAAAAAAAACAACAAAAAAAAACTGAGTTCTGGATTTGCCCCTGGCTACAGCCTACAGGTTATCTTGAATCTATTTAGTTCACCTTCCGTACAAAAACAACGTCTCGAGAAAGCTTCTTCGGGCCATCGACGCTGTCACCGTAGGTGGGAAGAGCGTCTTTCTTTTGAGACACGTGGATAGACGTGTTACAGTGACAAACTGCTTCGCCCACAAAACGTTCTCTTGCGAAACAACGGAGAGGCTTTCGAGCCGCCCTCACTGGAGAAGCCCACTGATTCTCGTTACTGCCACAAACATTGTGGTGGTCGAGATAAGATTGATTGAACTGCGTAGGTTTATTCTAGCATTGCAATACAGGTAGATGTGAGTCGTGCCGTGTCTGGTCGCGATCTGTTGGAAAGAGGGTCCGCGCGCGGAAGCGGCGGGCAGAGTCCAGGGTCACCCGGCGGCGGTGACGATGATGATGATATCCCGACACCTCCCCCACTTTAGAAGAACAAGACTCACACTTCCCCAAAGCGGTCAGGTGGACGACTCATACGTCCACTCCTTGTGACGGTAGGTGCCACGGTCGGTTGCAGGTGTCCTCTTGTTCGCCGTGTAGTGCCGGTCGTCGTCTGCACCACGTAGCAACGCGGTTGAGGCGCTGGCCCTAGAATATGGCCATAAGACGCTGCTCCTGTCAGAATTCTGACCGCAGTTTCAGGTGGAAGGGTGTCGAGCTCACGTGTTCTGATGATCGCCTGAAACCGCACCTTTCAAGACAGTCTGAGCGGTAACGAAAACATCTACCTCGCGCTTGCGTCCATGTCCCTCATAGCTCTCCCCTTTGACGCGTTCCGATTGAAGACTCTCTCTTCAAGTCTCTTTCTCTTTCGCTCCCGATGAAACACTACGCGAATTCAAAATCCGCTCGCATTCCTCCTTACATCGTCGCTCTCCTAACCTGGCTAGTGCGACTGTTTTGTCAACAGTCAGGCGCTTGTCCCTCTCGGAAAGCTCGCGGCCGGATCAGTTTGAAAGCAAATAGGACAGCCGATACTGCGCCCTGGGTTTCCAGACTCCCAAATGAACCCTTAATTAGAACCTCGTTCAGCAACCATCTGGGCGTTGTCGCTCCCATCGTCAGCTGGCTCGTGGAGCAGCATCACGTCTAGCATGGTCGTTATTTATGGTCGTCATTCGTGACACTATGACATCACGTGGCACGTGAAGATACCGACTATACCACGCACGCACGTTTGCGTGGCTTTGGAACGAGCGCGGGTTTCTATGAAAAGGCTTTGCGAACGGGGCGCGACAACGCTATCGCGTTCCACACTTAAATACGAAGCTGAAGCATCCCCCAAGTTTTTTCAAGGGTTTCAGCTTCCCTTTAAACCTATAAAGCTGCCGCTTTAAAAGATGGAAGACGTCTACAACTCCCTGTAACGCCGAATTAGAACGCAGCTCTCTAGGAGGAGGAGGGGAGGGTACGGAGAGGAGGGTATGCCTCCTCCTCATCCGTACCCTGCCCTCCTCCCCTCCTTCACCTCCTCCCTTCTCCTCTTTCTCTTCTCCTCCTCTCCTTCAACGCCGTCGCCGTCGGCGCTAACCGCGCGTTGCATTATGGGACGTTTCCCATAATGCAACGCGCGCTTCACGAGTGACGTCACGACGTTTCCCATAATGCGGCAGTGACGTTTCCCATAATGTAACGCGCGGCTTCACGGGGGACGTCACGACGTTTCCTATAACGTGACGTTTCCCATAATGCGACAGTGACGTTTCCCATAATGCAACGCGCGTTGCATTATGGCAAACGTCACTGTCGCATTATGGAAGCGTCCTGACGGCGACGGCGTAACCGCGCGTTGCATTATGGGAAACGTCCCATAATGCAATGCGCGGATACGCCGACGCCGACAGGCGACGGCGACGGCGACGCCGCTCAAGCTGGAAACTGGCATCTAAGAGCTGCGCTCTAAAACACTTACACGCACGTTCATTCGACTCAACGCGATTAAATGCGGTAACTTTAGAGGAACGTCGTTAGTGCAAACAATTACGAAAGCAAATGGTACGGTGATGAAATGGTTGTAAAACATAATGAGATAAAACAACGTAAAAAGGTACAAAATAAAGGGACAAACTTGTGTAATATGCCGTGCACACATCGAGGACGACGTCTAGGAATGCGTTTAGGGTGAGCTTTAGGACGACCTCTAGGACGACGTTAAGAGCAGCGTCGAAGACGACCTCTGGGAAAACCTTAAGAACGACGTCAAGCACGACCTCAGGGACGACGGCAAGGACGGCGTCTAGGATGACCTCTAGGACGATCTCAAGGACGCCATCAGGAGGACGTCAATGACGGCGTCTAGGACAACGTCGAGGATGACATCCTAGAGGACGACGTCGAGAACGACGTCAAGGACGACCTTTACGACGACCTCGAGGACGATCTCTGGGATGACCTTAAGGACAACCTCTAGGACAACCCCTAGTACAACCTAGTGGATGACATGGAAGACGACGTCAAAGGCGACGTCTATGACGATCACTAGGACGACGTCGTCGTCTTTGAGGTTGTCCTCGTCGTCGTCCTTGAGGTCGTCCTCGTCCTTAATATCGTCCTAGACAACCTCTAGGATGACGTCAAGAACGTAAAGAATTTATATATATATATATATATATATATATATATATATATATATATATATATATATATATATATATATCTTCTTTTTGCTTGAGGGTAGGCCAGGGAGGATGAGGAAGGTACGAGGGGCCCCGTTATGCAACGTGCGCAGTGTTGCATTATGGTACCTCACAGAGCTACACATCAATTCAGTTTCCCGCTAAATTTAGCGGAGAGGTTGAATTTGTGTACTGTATCGCTGGGCGGCGATAAATTTTTTAACCAGACTGATCACCACCCTTTAATCAATTAATTAATCGACTAATCGGTCCTGTTCATTTCTATGCAAAATATTTTTTAAGAATTGAATTTTTTGTTGTTGATTTTGCTGAATTTGTGAGAAACGGTGCAATGTAGAATTTCGGTTATATATCATCCTCAATATGTAGTAAAGAACAGTTCAAAGACATATTTTACTTCAGCTGCATGAGGCAAAGAGGTTCGTAGATATTCTCCGGCAAGGGCGACCTCCTTTGTTTGTACAGAATAGTCTCTGCTGAACTAAACGGACACCCGCACGGCACTAAATAGGCCGGGACGTGTGTAACCTGCTGCACCTTGTCTGGGGCTACAAATCTCGCCTCTGCAGTTTACGTTAGGTTCAAATTTTACCCTAAGTTTGCGTTCATGCAGGTGTACTTGTCCACGTATGCGTGGTGAAAGCGTTTATTCTTTACTTTCTTTTGGGTCGTCAAAAGTTTAGCGACTAACAGGTTTAATAAATCAACCGCGATTAAAGCCTTAATCGAATTTTCGGTAGGTTAATCGATCAATTGCCCAGCCTTAGTGTATAGGTCTATGACGTCCCATAATGCAACGCGCGCAGTGTTGCAACATGATACTCTTAGGCGCCCGTTCCCGCATTTGGCGGCTATGGCGACGCGTCGCCGACGCCGCTGGGTGCGGGAACGGGTTTTGGCGGCGTCCATGCACAGCTGCTTAAAGGGACACTGACATGCATGGGCGTACCAACCGGGGTGGGGGGGGGGGAGGGCGCTTGCCCCCCCCCTTCACTTCTCAGAGTGTGAGGGGGGGGGGCAAGGCATGGGTTTCGCCCCTCGCCCTGAAACAGCCGCCACTGGGCACGGCAAACACTGGCAAACGGCGCCAACGGTATACCAGGGCACCATCCCCCGGCGCTAGGGGGAGGGGGGGGGTTCTGGTTGCCCCCCCTTCAAAACCAAGTTGCTGCGTCACTGCTGACAGGGTATTTATGCTCGCCAAGGTTTGTATTTGTACGTGACGGATGAGAGCCCAAGTACACAGGACACAATTTGCGGCTCGGAATTCGTATGCTTTCCGCCCGAAGAACCGCCGATCGAGAACTGGCCGGCTTGAGTCGCGCTCACTATCTTCTCCGTGGTCACGTGCCGTTCTCTATGGTTTAGACACAACCACCAAATATAATCAAAGTCGTAGATCATCGAAAGCACAAACTCAATATTAAGAATAGAAAATAAATATGATACCCATTTTTTGTGGCTTTTAAAAAGCCGCAAATGTGTTGATTGGAAAAAAAAAAATGTTGCACAGCCAAGTGATTTTCGCCAAATCTCTCCTTTTCTGTATTTCTTCATCCTCCCCAGTCCAGTTTCGGTTTCGCGGTTCCGAGCAGTTGCGTTTTTTTTTTTTTACTTTATTAAACATATACATGACGCTTTAGTAAAATTTTGATTGAGTAGTCTTCTGACCCCAAAATGAATCGCCTGGCAAAACATAAAAAAACATTTTTGGGGTTTTCAGTGTCCCTTTAAAAGCGTCTTTAAGTATTATTTTTTACAGTGAAGCAGTTATATGTTAGGATCTCGAAAAAAATGCGTCCATAGATGTTTACAAAAGAAAGCTCTCGTTTAAACGGCGCTCCTTCGTTCCGATTGGTCGTGGCAAGTATAAATAAAGAGAGGGGGCGACCCGCGTGAGTCAGCCTTCCTTGGCATTAATAGATAGTGAGGTCCCGATCCCTTGTTATCATCTACGGTCACCGACTTATCTCATCTAAAAGTGCGCTGTGACGAGGCTGAGGGCGAAACGCGCCGATGTAACCTTGTTTCTTTTCGCTTCCGCGATGCTGATAAAAAGACTTGGGCTCAGTCGAAAAAAAAAACTGTCTTCGAGGTGTGCCTTGTAAAAATTGGGTTTAGAATGTGCCCCTAAGTGACCATAAGGCAATGATCACTTTGGTAACCAAGAATTAAATAAAGACAAACAACAAAGTCGTGTATTTGTCTTCATTGCCATCATATGTAAATAGTATAGATGTCGTATAGTTGTCGTAAAGTTGTCGTAAAGATAACAGCTTCGCTGGTCCTCCATCTTCACGAGAAGTGGATGGGCTCTACAATTTGTTTCTCCTGTCCGCACATCTAGGTCTGTGACCTGCGCCCTTTAGAGTGCCCAATCATGGTGCCAATGGGATGCGTGGTTCTACTTGTCCTACTGCCGTTGGTAAGTCCGACTCGGAACTTCTTGCCAAAGAACATTGTAGGCATTCTTGTTTACTGCGTTGGCTAAGACTGCATCAGTCGAGACCCCTAAAATAACAAACTGCGGCTCTCGGCCAAACTGCCACGAGTCGCAGTTTGGCCACCCTTGTATACTGGGTGATTCAATGAGCGGCCAGGCTCTTTAAATCGACCGCAAAATTCGGTTCCTTAACCTATCGCGCTAGGATTTTGTGCAGCATTGCCCACAGATGGTGCTTTTTTTTTTCTATGAAATTTGCAAAGAGCAATTTTACCTGAGGAAAAAAGTTAAGAAAGAAAAGGGCTTAGCTCCTATGGAAACACAGCGAAGCCACCGGTCTTCAATCAATAAAGCGCCGCTTCGCACAGGAGACAAGAGATGGCGCAAGCGGTCGCGATGCCGACTGCCGCCAACGAACGAGCATACGTCGCCGAGAGCCGGCGTCTTTAGCAGACGATTGTTTCGACTCAAAAGCGGCGCGCGTTCCGCAAGCGGCGACAGTCGCAGAAACAAAAACAGGCGCGGTAACAACTAGGAACTGCGAAGCGAACGACATCAGTACCCCGAAAAAAACAGTCAAAATATCCCGACAAACCGTTTTTTTAATAGATTATCTTTCCAGTCAATATGTTTTATTAGTAAGGATGATAAAATAATGCATTGCCAACTGATATCAAAAAAGCTCGCGCCGCTTTTGAGTCGAAACGATCGTCTGCTAAAGACGCCGGCTCTCGGTGACGTATGCTCGTTCGTTGGCGGCAGTTGGCGTCGCGACCGCTTGCGCCATGTCTTGTCTCCCGCGCGAAACGGCGCCGTATTGTTTGAAGACCGGTAACTTTGCTGCGTTTCCACAGAAGCTAAGCCATTTCATTTCTTTACATTTACCTCAGATAAATTCCCTTCTTGCAAAATTACAAAAAAAATGCTCCATCTGTGGGCAACGCTGCACGAAATCGTAGCGCGATAGGTTAAGAAACCGAATGTTGCGGTCGATTTAAAGAGCCTAGCCGCTCCTTGAATCCCCCAGTAATCCAACACGCTCTTTACAAGCAAGTAAGCGTTCGTCCACGCCAGGTGCGGGTACTGTGCGTGAGATCCGTGTGAAATGAAGCGTCTGCGCATGCCCAGAGCCGACAGCAACGCCACCTCATTGGCTTGACGTCAGAGATAAGTTGGTGTATAGATGGTTTTACTGAAATAGGGGCAAGATAGAAAAGAAAAAAGGGCTACCGGCGCTTTCCCCCTTGCTGGAGCGTTAGAAAGAGTGAAAGTCTCGGATGAGAGGCTTCGAAGGTGTTGGGTGTATGCATTGCCCGAGCTTCGTTCGAACTTTCTTCTCTGTTTTAAGCTCCCAAACTTAATTAGAGCCACGGGCTTGGATCGCGACAGTCCCCCGGTCATCGGGACACCATTCCTTGGTTATAGGGTGCACGAATAACGACAGAAAGCGTCGAATACTGTCTGAGGACCTATGTAGCTTGCACGGAATCCGGCAGGGCGAGTGCGGCTGCAATGCTTTTAAGCTCCATCGCTTTCCACATGACCCCGATTTCCGGCGGCAGTGGCTTGCGTCCCTAAACTGAAAAGACTTTTCCCCAACGCCATGCTCTCGACTGTGCTCGGAACATTTTGTGAATGGATCGCGCACCGCACTTGACGCTGTACCGTCGATGAACATAGAGTACGCTCGCGAGGTGCGTGCAGGAAATCGCGATTCAGGAAATCCGATAGAACGAATTTTTGACAATTTCCAGCCACACCCGGCGGCGGAAATTAGCCATCAACTAAGTGTCGTAGTTGATAAAATCGAGTCATTGTCAACACTTCAAAGTATCAATATTAAGGTAAATTCAGTTACAAAAAGTTACAAGCTGAAGCAGCAGTTATCACGAGAAAACTTTCACGCACCTTGAAAGCGTACCCCATGTTCATCGACAGTACAGCGTTGAGTGCGGTGCGCACTCCATTCACAAAACGTTCCGAGCACAGTCGAGAATATAGCATTGGGGAAAAGTCTTTTCGGTTCACGGACGCAACCCACTGCCGCCGGAGATCGGGGTCATGTGGAAAGCGATGGAGCTTAAAAACATTGCAGCCGCACTCGCCTTGCCGGATTCCATGCAAGCTACATAGGTCCTCGGACAGTATTCAAGGTTTTTGTCGTTATTCGATGCACTCTATCACCGAGCAATGGCGTCCCGATGACCGGGGGACTGTCGCCATCTAAGCCCGTGGTTCTAATTAAGTTTGGGAGTTTAAAACAGAGAAGAAAGTGCGAACGAAGTTCAGGCAATGCATACACCCAACACCGGCGAAGCCTCTCAAGCGGGACTTTCACTCTTTCCAACGCCCCAGCAAGCAGGAAAGCGCCGATAGCCCATTCCCTTTTTCTCTCTCGCTCTCAAAATGGCGCTACCCAGGATAAAACGGTCTATAGACCATTCTGATAATGGCTTTATGCGCGTCGCCATCTTTGTCTACTGGTTCTGTGGAACGCATTCGTAGTATGCCAACTAGTTCTCTTCGACGGAAGGTGAGACGGTGCGCATGCGTACACAGCCCCCAGTGATTCAGCGTTTTCCGCCCGAGTGATAAGCGCTGGAAATGTTTATACTGAGTGAGTGTGAGATAAAATAGAGTGAGTGAAAACACGTCATTTAATGAGTGCGATCCCTTTCTTGCCGAGCGGCATCAAGTGGAAGAAGAGGGTGTTGGACACAGTCCTGAAGGCCCGCCTTTCGCAGGTACAGTGAGAAGTGAATCGAAGACCGCTAAAAGAAACACTGGAATGAAAAGAAAAAAAAACTTGCTTTTTGAGGGCTCTACTAGGACACGTATGTTTTCCCCTTAAAAACCGACGTACACTTCGCGCTTTCCACTTAGGCCGCCTCCTCCTTTCCTGTATCCTCTCCAAATTGTATTGGATCTCTAAGCAGCCGCATTCGCAACCCCGCTTGCTTCGCGAACGCTGTTTAAGCGCCAGTTGAGTTGAAAAACGTCTTTATTTAATGCCAGACATGGCTGCTCTTGCTTTAAAGCATCCGCAGTGGCAAAAAAGCAAAAAAGCAAAAATAATAATGATAACATTCACACAGCCGCGCCCGAGAGCGGCCGACGGCCGCTTCACCATGGGGCGCTGCAAAACGTCGCCAAACGCTCCAAAGCGCGACCGTGCGATGGGATTATTGAGGGGAGTTCGCAGTCACCGATGGCCATCGGCGCAAGAGCCCCGCTGGTCCGCCGTCCGAGTAGAAGAAGCTGCAGAGCTGATTCCACAGGAGCCGCACTGTAGGCGGCGGCTTGTCCTGTGGGATCACCCATGTGAATCCGGCGTTACGGCGGTGTGGAGGGCCGTAGGGTGTGAGATCTATGGGACGGTCACGGTAGGGTCTAGGTGCCCTAACTCGAAGCTGTTTCTATCTTCGGGGGGCGCCTGAGCCTGCACATTTAGCAAAAAAGGTCTATATATAGTCCTCCTGAAGGGAGGAACGCTCTTGTAACCAGTGTTCTTTCAGAAAGGGAGAAACTTGCGTCTCTTAAAGCAGGGAATCAAAGTTCCTCCGTCATCTGCATATCAATATGGCGTCTCCGTATCGGGCAAACCAAGCTCAATAACCGCTCAATCACACTGGAAGCGGATCCGCGTTCGCAAAGTGGTTGCGAACGCGGTCGTATAAAGATCCAGTACATTTGCACGATGGAATTCGGGAAAAGCTTTAGAGAGAACTAAATATTTTAAAAGAACGACTTGTAGTCCAAAACTTTCAACAGCAGAAAGTGAGAAGGTCATAGTGTAGGAAGGAGAGGTGCTTGAACGACTCCTAGTGCAGCGAAGCGGCCGCGTCTAAAGTCTAATCATTTAGTTAATAAACATATATTAACTGACCAATAACATTTTTCTATGCGATTTCATGCGGCTTTAGAGGGAAAATGCGCGCAAAGCGGCCTATATGACCACAGGAATCAACTGCTGCAAAAACTAAATGTAAGAAAAAAATAGGAAAATATTCGGGGGTATTTTAAAATATTGCGAAGAAAAAGTAACCCGCATACAAAATTTCTGTATCCAAGGGACTGAATTCTTGGATGTACAATGGAACATTTCTGGCGCGGGCCTTGTCTTCTAGGTGGTGTTGGCTGAGCCCACGTGGCGCCCTGATGCTCTAGTAGCGTTGGGCATTCCAAAAGAAGGTACCGACGGCGAGATCAACCAGAGCGAAACACCTGAAGTCTATTTGACGCATTTGTGCTAGACCGTAGCTTTCTGACGAATTTACGTCTCACTACGAATGCTTTAACCAGAATGTTCCTGGCAGGCTCCATCTTGAGAGCTTGTGTGCGTGGTGTGGGCCTCGCTTCCATTCGGGTAAAACGAACACGCACTAACTGGGCTGGAACGTTGCGCGATGGTCTGTATGCACCAACGCCTTGTTTATGAACCATCCCGCATTGGCTCTCGCCAGGTGTGAGCAAGGACCGCGCGCACAAACCAGATTCGCGTTAGGCGAAGCGTCTGAGCGTGCGCCGTGACGACAGCAGCGCCACCTCAGCGCCGCGACATCAGAGCCACGCGTTGGTTTATGCGGAGAGCAAGTTCGCCTGCTTCTTCTGCAGGGGTCGTGGTGACGTCAGAACACCGAGCTCTGATTGGCTCTGACTGAAGGATAGTGGGTAGCCCTCAAAGCAAGCTGCCTTGAGGTCTACCCACTATCCTTCAGTCAGAGCCAATCGAGCTCGGCGTCTTTCTGACGTCACCTAAAGTCCTGCAAAAGAAGCAGACGACTTCCTCTGAGCATAGTCTGCAAAGCGCGGCCCGCGGACATTTTCCCAACGGCTCGTGGCTCTTCATGGTCCTTCCAATGCATTTTTCACACTCAAAACAAATAAAAATAAAAACGTGCTTACCGACGGACAGGACACCGACAATAAAATTTAGCAAATGTTGACATTCGAGCAATATATTTTACGTACCACACGGTGCAGCGTTATTTGAAAATATTTTATTTGAGAAAGATCTCAAATAGCACAGTCACAGTTGATGACAGTCATATCTTCACGATCGGACGCACTCCTAGATGACTTCGTTTTGGGGCACGTTTTGGGGAGAGCTTCCCTTTTCACACCAGCACCTAGGCAAGGGAACGGGCGCGATGGACTCCTGCCCGAACAACTGTTTTTGGCTATGACTGAGAAAGACTCTACGCGGATTATCTCTGGGAGGGGAGAACAGTTGTCATTGCTCGTAAAATCGCGTTCAATGGCCGTTCGATGTCCTTCCCTTCCTTCGTTTCCCGTGAATCTCGAGCAGAAACGCTCGAATGGAAGGCTTTTATCAGCCTTATTTCTCACAGTAGAAGATAACACAGAGAGGGTACGCAGCATGCACCAGAAAAACTAAATGGAAACTTTCAAGAGCGGCGAGAAAACGTCGAATGCAAATTCGCAAATCATAGATAGGGAGTCGCGCTGAGCTGGTTTCCACAGACCAAGAGAGTGGCAGAAATTTTCTAGCTGATGGGGGCGCGAGAGTCGCGCCAGCCGCATCAGCATCAGCGACATGGCGGCAGCCTAAGAGCGTTTTTCGGAAAGGTGTTCCAAAATATTATTCAGTGATGTGTTTCGCTATATATATATATTTTTTTTGTAAGGCTTAGCTCGCATCTTTTGAGCTGTTAGGACACCTCTTGAAATTTGAAAAGCCGGACGCTTACGCTAACGACCGAGTTAACCGATACTGTACTTTAGAGTCATTTGCAAACACACGACCCTGACGGCGTCGTCTGTTTTTGATTGCCGTCGCATGCTTACTGCGTCTTTGGATGACGGCGCCACCATGCACAACCCTGGGTTCTAACCTGGGTGAATTTGGTCGCCTGAGTCAGTATACGTCGTTAAAGTGTCAAGAGCATGTTTCTAGTATTTCACTGGAAGGAATCAACGCCTTGAAAGTTTACATCGCGAGGTAAAAATATCTGTGAGCCCAGTGGCATCACAAGGGGGGGGCGGACCGCCTTGGATGCAGCGCTCAGGGGGGTCGCGGCGGCCACGAGAAGCGGGGGAGTCGCGGCGGGCCATACGGGGGTGCGGGAGGAGTCACAGCTGCCCATGGTGTCGTTGCCCTACGGCTGGTTATAAAACGAGTCCCTCGATAATATTATTATATTATATTTGTAGCGATACCAAATATATAATGATATTTAATACTATAAAATAACTAAAATTCCTTTATATACAGCGTTCAACTATCATCTCCTGAAGCAGAAAGCGTTAACATGGCGGGTCACGTACTCCGTTTTTATATCGCTGGCTGTATACAAGGTTTATATAGAAATGCAATTGGCACAGTAGATGCACAAAACGTATTTGACAGTGTTGATCTTTAACACATTGCTGTTCAGGTTACATTTTGGGCAAAACTTTCAGTAATTCAATCAGTCAGCCTAATCAATCCGTGCTTTCTTGTTTGTCCAAACAATTGGCGGACTTTAGAATACATAATTAGCGTCTGTAAATTTATTTCGTTAAATCATGTCTTTCTTTTTTTTTATTAATGCAGAGCCCCACGGGCTGAATTTAGATGGTATCGTCAAAACTTCGAAGTGTTTAACTCAATCATTGCAATATTTTTGGACAGGTAATGTGTCAAGAAGTGCGTCCCATCTTCAATTTCGCACACATGGTGAATTCCATCGAAGAAGTGAGCCAGTTTCTAGATGAAGGAGCCACTGCCATCGAATTTGACGTCAACTTTCACGACAATGGCACCGCTGACGATATACATCATGGTTTCCCGTGTGACTGCTTCAGGAATTGCTTTAAGAGAGCAGATATTGATGAATTCTTCGATTATATTCGATCCATTACAAACTCAGGTAAGAATTATAAGATGTTTTCTACCCGCTGGAATCTGTTTCCGCTTCAGTTTTCCCCGTGCCTTCCGTAAGCTTCAATTTAGCGCGATCTCTTTATAAACAAAAAGCTACATAGAAAGAAAAAAAAAGAATCTGAGGACACCTAAGCACTTCTTATGAGTTGTGAATGCGAAAGCAGGAATGTTGTTCTTCCGCTCCCTTAGTTCGTCTGCGGCGTAGTGGCGTGGACGGCCATGTTTCGCCGGCCGACGGTGGATCGCGCGCTCTCGTGAAGTGGCCGCACCCATACAGTTATTACAATGTACGCTAGAGGTTCAAGTGGCGCTAGTGTGCTGACGCAAATTGAAGCAGACAGCAACCAGTCGAAAACTGACTTCCGGTAATGCATTTCTATGGGAAAAAGTGAGTGCATTTTCTCCCTGCGCTCGATCATAAAAGCAAATATCCCAAATAATTCGCACGTACTAAGTAGCTTGGAACATTTCTCAGTCAGGCCGACGAAAGAATTGGTGAGTTACGGCGTTTTTCTTTCGAATTCATCGCATTAAAAATGGTGCTAAAACGGCTTCGTACGTGTATTTATGTGCACTGTCGGACACTGTTAGCGCGAACGCGGCGTCGGCGATTTCCAGCGTGGGGATATACATACCAAACGAACGAAGGACATCTGGAAAATCAAGAGCGGCGGCAAGAACTACGCAGTAACACTGGATCAGAAACTCGCAGTGCATGTACGATCAAAATAAATTGAAGGCCACGTAATCTATTCCGATTTTAAGTAAGTAAGTACCGCTTTATTCTTTCTGCCCTGAGCGAAGCTGCTTGTTCTACGTTCAAAATATCACCCGCGCGCTCGATATATTTGAGAACAAGTGCGCGATAAAAGCTGCCCGGCAGAGAAAACAATACGAAGAGACACTTTTCATAGCCCACGGATTTTATTCTCTACGTTTTGAAGGTTTTTATCCGCTCATGCACGACGGGATCGATCATTTTCATATAGTTACAGGACTGGCATATTATCAATATACAAGCGTCACCGGAATGCTGGCGAGCCTTGAACACACTCTATATTCGTTTCGATTGTAATTTTGCTTTGAATCGTCGCTTGTTTTTACACACCTGCTGCGGAACACATGTTTGGGACTGAAATGTAGCGAAGTTAAACATCGTTCACTGATGAAGAAAAATGCGCTAACTAAAGCAATTACACTTTTACAATGTTAATCAAGGTACATGCTATTCGGTACGACCCAAATAACCAAAGTGTTCCGTGTTAGTTTTCCGGCGAAGAGACAAAATTCACGCGCGTTTTCCCCTAGGAATGCATGGGAGCACCGCATAAGTAGACTGGTTGCTGTCTGCTTCAATTTGCGTCACGGAAGTCGCATAGACACTAGCGCCAGTGGAACCTCTACCGTACATTACAATAACTCTTTGGCTGCACCGCGCTGAGCTCGGGCGTGCACTTTCTCCGGAGTCTGCCCGTGGGGGCTCTGCAGGCTCGGCGGCCAGCCGCTTTCTCTTACCAGCGGCCGGGCTGCAGCGCCGCCATGGAGAGGGCTTCTCTGGTGGCTTTCCTTGGAACTACGCTGCGCGATAGCCAATGGGAGCCTCGCTCCTTGATGACGCGCGCCAGCCAATGAAAGCATATCCATCAGATTTCTGCTACAGACGACATTGGGACAGGGGAAGGGGCCGTTCGGCGCAGCTTCAAAATTGATTATGTCGCTTCAAAGTTGATTATGTCGGTTCGCTCCATGGGAAAGTTAATGTTTTCGCATTAAAAAACACGAGGACCCGATTGTATTCAAAATAGACGTTCAAATTGCAATAGAGAAGCGGTTCCGCTCGTTTTCATCATGAAACGCGCGTGAGAGAGAGAGAGAAGACTTGCGGAAGAGGAAAATCTAACGTGGGAGCTACAGCCAGAGGCCGAACGGTCATCGTTCGTTTGGGGTTGGGAAGAAGGAACAACAGCAAACGCGCGTGGAATTGTATTCGATAGTTAAGCAACCGCTTTCGCAACCGCGCTTTGCGACCGCAGTTCAACCTCCAGTGTGAATACGGTGTTAGTGTCTCCATTACTTTCACTTGAGTGTTTCCGGGGACTAGCGTCAATGAGTGGGCACATGTACTGCGGTCGTTTATAAAACTCCAGTTGACGGAGGAAAGAAATTCGAGTTACAAAAAGCATACTAGGGATTTTATTTCTTTCAGTGCGGGAAAATCATTCCTTTGATGTAACAATATTCGACCTGCTTGTTTCAATATTTTCTCATTCAGCTTTTCATTCGTGATGCTAAAGCTAGTTTTATGTATGCATTTATTTTATTAACCCTCGAGCGCATTAGCATTTCACAAGTAAGTGGGGGAGAGACAAATAAAACAGTGAATTACAAGAAAGAAAGGCAAAACAAATATTTGGTAAGCCCGTTTAGGCACCTGTAGGATGACCTTAACCATCTCGAGTACAGAATAATGAGATAAACACTTTTGTCGTCCTTCACACCATGTCCTAGTTAAAGTCCTGTCACACTGAGGTAGCACGACGGCAACAGCAAACTCAACACGTTGTCCAACAGTCGGGCAACTTGTTTCTCGCTCCCCGTGTTGCCTGACAAACCTGTCACATCGCGGCAACAGCAGCACAGCATGTACGACAACGAACATGTTGCCTCGGGATGACAGCTTTCGGCAACAAAAATAGCAGCAGCTTGTGTTGGACAACGTGTGTTGCTCTGATCGGTGGCTGAGCAAATTTCGGGCCGGCAACACGACAACACAGGTAGCTTTGATGGCAGAGCTATCAACGTCTTTTTAAAAGCTTACTCAAATAAAGGTTTGGAAAACGTTATTTAATAATAATTATGGCTGGCGTGCCGCTCAAATAATTTGATTAATGTTTTTATTGCGTAATTACGGAAAGCGGTTGTCGAAATTGTCACAGCTACGGTCGTGAACGTTCAGACCGGTGTCGAAATTAAAACTGCCGAAAGTCGAGTTCACATAAATGCTAGTGAAATAAAATGGCATGCCTACTCACCAGCTGATAAAGTATAATAGAAATAATCAAGGAAAGCAAAGATTAAAAAATATAAGCATTAAAACGACCGCTCTGATCATGTTTATTGATGCTTGGAACTTGGAAACAGCCGCTATCTGACACCAGAATTGATTACAAAATCCACAAGAATGTTTTGCGGAATAAAGCGATCACGTAGCCGGCGGTATATAGGCAAATAGATAGCGTTGGAAAATATTTATTCCACCGATTGTTATGAAGGCCGATCGTGTCGGTGTCCCAGTTTTTAAGTGCTGTAAGTTCAGCTTAACACCTCGCTAGAAAAGACGCTTTGGGGTACTGCCGATGCTAACTCTATTTCACAGCAGAAATACGAATTGTATGAAAGAAAGAACCGGGCAGAAACACTTCATATGGCGGCGTAAATTCCAGCGATCTTACTTTTCTCGGTTAGGGCTATCCGGTTTGTCAGCGAATGTAGAACATTTTAATAAAGTAAAGGGCAGAAAATACTCCCCGTGTCAAGTTTTCTAGTCACTGTCACTGGTTGATGTCGTCTCGTGGTAATTCCCGGCCCTTCGAACGCACTACCATTTTGTAGAGTCACATTTCCAGCGACGCTGCGCCGCTCACACACGAAGGTAAACAATCAAGGTGGCGGAGTGTTCCCCTTGTTGACCCCACTAGACTCTAGCTCCGCCGTCAGCGCGGTGTGACAGGGTGGTCGAACAATAAATCGGCCACACACGATTGCTGGGCGACGGCAACGTGTTACCCGACTATTGTTGCCGCTATGTGACAGGGTCGCTGGCAACACGATTTCCACGTGTTGCCGGATCAAGTTATTCAGCTCCTGCCTCAGTGCGACAGGGCCTTTATCGGCACAGTTTTGAGAAATGGACTCAATTTCAAAGAAACCAACAGCGGAAGCTGAAACTTGTGAACGTTTGGCGAGACGTTATGCACCATATACAGTGGCGTAGCCGGGAAGGCTTTACAGGAGGGGGAGGTGGGGGGGGTGCTGAGGGGACAGGGATGCCCGTGGCTTGGGTTGTGGAGGGGGAGAGGAAGGTTCAATATGCATGTGTATAAATAGGGTCAATTGAATTTCGGGGGGGGGGGGGGGGGGCTGAAGCTCCATAAGCCGCCCCCTGGCTACGCAACTGATCATATGGAAACTTGGCTAACAACTCCTCTCTGGTCTAGTTCATTCATAGCGTGACTTAGTTCAAAACAACGTGGCGACTTGTGCTTACTCTCTCATACCCGTATTTTCATTCTTTTTTTTGCGCGCACTTGCGTGTAAGTTATTTAGGATTAACTTTATTGGTCATTACAATCGAGAGATGTCAGCTCATGTTGTTTGATTATCTGCAGCTTCATTATAAAGCGTACGATCAGAAATTGAGATGGCGAATACCACACACGATGCCAATGAATGTAATTTTTATGAAATCTAAGCAGCATCTAAGTAAGTGCACACAATAGAGTTTACGCTGAAAATAACAAGATGCCAGAAAATATGGACTAAAAGATTTCGGCAGTCATTCATCTGTTGTCTGTTTCTTTCTCCATTATCTTTCTTTAATAACTGTCTTGTTTTCTGTTTTAATGCTTAAACGGTGCGTTTTACAGAATATTTTTAGGTAGATAGATACTGGCTTTCTTGCAAGTGTAAATTGTTTAAGAGTTGTGTCATTCGCATATTAATAAAGCACATGTTCGTCGTTAGCCGTACGGCTGCCCTCACAAAACCACTAAGGGTAGGTGTACAGTATATGACTTGTTAATGCAAGACACGACATTCGTCTTAATTAGGATCTATATTTTCTCAGATCAGGTAATTTTATACGTCTGAAAACATATTTGTTTACGGACGTTCCTACTAGAAAGTATACATGAACTGCAGTAAGAAGTGCTTCTGCTTGTTTTTCCTATCGAGAGTTCAGGCAAATAAAATGTACTGGGGCTCTTAGAACTCATCAAAGAAGAGACTTAATTTTTTTTTTTTTGCTATGGTAATAAAGAATCTGGATGAGAGTTTCTAACCTGAAAACATTCAGCTATTTTATATATTACATTCTGCGTTTGTTGGTCCGTAAGTCAGGCTTGAAATCATTTCACCTTTTCAAACAAGATAACATTTGTTTTCTTTATTTTTATTATGGTGGCGCGTCGCTTCACGAGAACTTTTATGAACCAGGAATATTCAATTTCTATATTCGAAACGAATTCTACGGGAATCATGGTTTGATACCTTTTGATGGAAAAATCAAAACGCGGTTCGTGACACGAGGTAGAGTTACTAAACGTGTGAACTCACATGACATTATATTGCGATTGTAGTTAAGGTTTATCGGTGACTGCCACTTCGCAGATGGTCCTTACAAGGGCAAACTGCTTCTCTTGCTAATGGATATGAAGACATCAGACGTGCCGGCGGAAAGCCAACTAGCCGCTGGCTCTGACATCGCATCGAGACTTATTAATCATTTGTGGAACAATGGTAAGTCCTACTGTGCACCTTCCATATGTTTATATGATATAGAGGGGCGATCATACCATAAAACTTTGGGTTAGTTCGAGTGATCTAATTATGAACGAACCACACAAACAAAAAGCTTAAGCTTCGCCTTTAAGAGTGGAACGCGATAGCGAAACATATAACCATATAAACTCCCGCTTGTTCCCAAACCGTGCAAGCATGCCTTGCGTGGCCAAGTCAGTGGCGTGTTTGGCTCTCAGCCGAAGGGTCCTGGGTTCAATCCCGTTTAAAATTATTCGAATATTTCTTTAAGGCCAATGAATTTCTTTGTGAAGTGAAGTCATTTGAGACATGCGGAGACCTTTAATTCGCATTACAAATCATGTTTCTTGATCACTTTTATTCCACGCGTGACGTCACATGAGCGTTGTGGGTTGTTTGAAATTACTTCGCAAGGTCATGTGACTGTGACGTCATGACCCTTTCGACCAATCCTGGATTTCAGCGCACGCACGACGCAGGCGTTTCTGTGACACGAGTTCCTTAACGCTCTCGCGTTAAAATGGTCGGTGCATGTGCTTACTATATGCTGCGTACATTTCCGTAGAACTACGTGTAGGTGGCACAAGAAATGAGAGAGGGGTGATATAAGAGAGGCCGCGCCTTGTCCACTCGTCCCATAGTGTGTTTTTAGTGGCTGCTGGAGATACGTTCATGGACTCGTGCCGCGTGACGATGGCGGGTGCGCAAGAAGTTAATGTCCTTGGCTCGGAGTCCCGCAGAAGCAATTGTGCAGCCCTCGCTGACATCTACGAGTCGCATATGTCAGAATTTCGCGCGAAGTAAGTCGACGGAGAAAACATGGAGAGCGCTATTGGGCCATTTCAAACACATAACAAAAAGTTTTCTTCGTTCTTTTTTGTTTTTGTTTTCCGGGACGAAGTTTACACGGATGTCCGGAGTCGACGGCACCTCCGTGGAGGACGCGATAGCATGCTCGCCGCCTCATTGGTGTACCGCGGTGCGAGGGCTGGGTCGTCACAGCATGAGAGCTCACCGTTTTTTTTCTTTCTAATTAATTTATTTCGCGTTTAAAATAACTTCAAATTTATTTTGACGGGTGTGACATCGGCTTCCCGACTTTGCACCCACTTCCAAGTGTCGGAGAAAGACGTAGTTCTACGTCAACAAAAGCAACAGTCTGAAAGGTTATGCAGGTCTAACATTCACACCAAGCGTGCAGAGAATTTGGTATTTCTTGAAGTTCTGAGTTTCTGGTTCGATTCGTTTAAATTATGAAGCAACTAAAGGGCGTTTGCTGCAGTTACCCTGATTTCGTAATAAATCTGACTGGCGGTGGTTGTTCACCGCGAGAGTGAATGCATTGTGTTCTCAACTGCCTCGACCGGAGTCACGTGGTTTACGCGCCGTGGTTGCAATACGAGCTGGGAGAGGCAGTCAAAGGCGTCGATCGTCCACAAGCGTTTCCGCCTCTGTCCGATTTTCTTCTGGCCTCTCGACAATGCAACGCATGAGCACCGGCAGATTAACCTGCACATGAAGCGTCACGCCATCAAATTACAAACGCTCTCCATGGTTTGAGTTGCTGCCTCTCTCAAATATAGGCTTTCTACTGGGACATTCGTCCGTAGTGCCCTCTCTCGACTGTTTCTAGCAAAACATCTTTAAAATTTTAACGTCGATTCAACAACTGCAGGAATAGAAAGCATCGGACTGTTTTCTGCTGTAGCATAATCTACTTCACGTAAAAGTAAAATAAGATTAACTTCACGGTGAGCTTTTTCGCGACTCCAGCAGTCGTGTAGAGAGTCGTAGCTACTCCCGAACAATAGAGGGCAGTCCGGGAACTATCCGGAGACGGATCTTTTCAGCGCCGGCTTAGAGTAGCATTAAACAATGCATTTAATGTACATATTCAATCATGTTCCCGGCTTTTATGAATTAAGTCTATCGATATAATAGTCATATATATAAGCTATATAGTGACTTATTATATGAGTTCCAGAAGGTGATATGATATAGATACTGGCTATTTCATCTGTCTCCACGTCCGTGAGACGCGGTGTGACGCTTCCCGATATGCATTGAGTACTCATCAAGCTATTTACTGGTATTGATGAACTGTGCTTGTAGTCCTACAATATGCCTCGCTTTCTGCAAGTTAACGACTGGAGCTCGTATCTTGATCGTGAACGCATGCACGAGCACCCTTTCATTTTGCGGTCCACGAGCACATATTGCGCTCGTCATACCCCATGCAGTCGCATCGAATGCATCGTTGCAGAAGACGTGAGAAGGTTCGGTTTAAACGTAATTGTACGAAACCATAAGTTCGATACTTAGAACTGTTGTATGAATTTTGAAGCTGAAATTCATCATAACAACATAACCGAAATTATTTGCAGCGCATATTCTAAAAGTAGTGCCCATCACTGGTTCGACAGCGCTTTGATGTTGGGAGACACAAACCTAAAAACTAATACGCCCCCCCCCCCCCCAAACCTTCTTTTCTCGATTATGTGAGTATTACTTGACAGCCTTAGAGCTTGTAGCATCACTTTATGACAACACCCAAGATCCAATCACAAAGTGACCAATGGCATCTGTAATTAGTGATATTTAGCCTATTCATGATTTCTCATATCAATCTTTTAAATTTAGCGTCTGGTCATATGGTGCTTTGCGTCGAACGCGGTAATTGTATAGGAACATTGCTCAGGTTATATTAATTATGCTTGATTATGGCACTCCGACGTACTCACCGATCAAGTTAATCGCCGACCTCTTATTGCCTAATCGCGATGCTTATGCGCAGAGAGCATAATCACAGGGCGTGAATCCGATGGTTGAGTAGTCCAGCGAGCACGTATGAATTATAGACTTAGCCTCGAACACTAGACAAAATCGAACGTACATGAAAATGGCACGATTGATATTCTGTGGACACCTATTTTCTTTGCAGTGCCTTCTAACCAAGCGATGAACGTGATTCTTTCTATCGAGAGCGCCGATGAGAAGGAAATTTTGAGGAGCGCCATTACAGCCATACAAAATCACGATTCTACACTTCTGAACCGACTTGGTTTGTACCAGATTACATTGCTACCCTATGTTCTAGTGGTGTAAAAAATTAAAATTGAGACCCGTAAAAGCTAGGTGTTGATAATCTTCGTTTTTTTTTTGCGTGTGTTTTCACGTGGAAAGGAAAAAGAAAACGTATACGATTTCAAAATAATTGATTCCAGGAAATTTTTTACTCCGCAATTTCTTGTTCACTGAGCACATATACCCACTAAACGGGAAAGCTAAGAATTGTATAAACCATAACGTACTTTCCCGCGTGAAAACCACGCTCTACAAAACTGCGTGCTTTTACAGTCAGGCATGGCGTGACCTATTATCTTAATTATTTTTGCTTCTGGATTTGTTTCACGGCATTCTCGTTGGCTAGTGTTTCATTCTCGTTGACAGCATACAGATCATAGGATTCCCTGGACTCGCCAGGTTTTCCCTTATGTCAATAGCTATAGACTGTAAAATAGTGGATTGAGGGGCTAGTGGTTATTGACCGACATAATGGAATAAAACACAAGCTAAATTGTCCCGCCTACTTAGCCCTTTTTTATGTTTATTTTTTATTATGTAGATTATAAACGTTTTGCGTTTCCCCTGGTCCTCAGACACGCAGTTTAGATACGCAGTATGCCGAACAAGGAAACAACGAAATAATATTAATAATTATTATGATTATATTACAGCGGCTGGTCGAAGTAGAACGATATTTCCCCAAGTTCAGCGACTCAAAAGTGCACCCCCCCCCCCGGGTAGAAATTGTTCCTACAAAAGCGTCTTGCGAATGTGGAGCCGGAAAAAAATAATTATGGGACGTACACCGATTGTGATATCCGAGGCTGCATTAGCACTGGTAGTGAAACTATACCACAGAAATTATCGTTACCTTGACGAGAAAGCTTTTAGGAGCCCATGAAACGAGTTAATTTCTCCCCTTCGAATGTGACTTGTTTTGTTTTTTAGAACGATTAGCTTTCCTATAATCTTCAGACCACTTGAGGTGTTTCTGGCCGTTTATTTTCCGCGAAAAATGTAGCGGATAAAATGACGTCACATGACGATGTCACGTGATCTATAAACAAATTCAGTTTCCCCTCTACATTTAGCGAGAAAATTGATGTCACGTGGCTTATAAACAAATTCAGTTTTCCCAATAGATTGACGTCGCATGATTTCAACACCAATTCAGTTTCCCCACTAACTTTAGCGGGAAAAATGACGTCACATGAGTTGATGTCACGTGGCCTCTAGACCAATTCAATGACCCGTTAAATTTAACGAGAAAATTGACACGTGACCTTTCGCGGCTCTTTCTATTATTTCTGCAGCTCATCGCTTCGTTAGAGAGAAACAAGTTGATTTGATCAAAATACTTTAGGGTCCCTACTTTAACTGAGTAGAGTTACAGAACGTTAACAACTGTTTCGAACGAAAGGTCATTAAAGAGATTTAGTTTTTAACATCGTGTCGAAAGCATTGAGCAGAAAATTATCCGAGAAATAGAACAGGACACTGTTGAAGTAGTAAAGTGAACTTTTTAGCATGGCTCTAAAATAATGAGTCATAAATGCATCTTGTTTGCGAGATGGGTTCTAAAATGCCCGTTTTTTGTCGGGACTGCAAATTTTCATTCTAACGGGGCAGGACTGTATTGGGAGAGATTCATATCTCCTATTTAAACTGACAGCGAGAGTGCAGGCGATCTGGTTTAATACTGACATGATAACTCAGGATTGGGGAAAAACGGGACGGACAAGCTTTGTGTTGTCCGTCCCGTTTTCCCCTGTTCCTGGGTTACCATGTTACCCAATAATTTCCTATACAAAGAGAGTATTCATATTACCAAGAGAGGAACGTATTCCTTTGTTATAAAAAAACACATTAGGAAAGAGGGTTGCAGAAGACTGAAGAAAAAGTAGATTGGAATGTGACACCTTCCCTTCTGAAGGATATACGATTAATTAAAACCATAACAAAATAATTTCAAAGTCAGTATAACAACGCTTCTTTGTTGTTGCAGGTTTCGACGTGGGTCAGTCGAGTTCTATGGAGGACATTGGCGACACGTACGCGGAGCTGAATATCACCGGGCATCGATGGTACGACCAGGGTATCACCAACTGCCTCAATTTCTTGTTTGATACAAACCAGTTGGAAGCACCAATTGCCGACAGGGAAGCAGATGATGTCACAAGCTTTGTTGACAAGACATACTTTTGGACCACAGACCTCAAGTCGACGATGAGGGAAGTTTTAAGGTAAAGAATAATTACCAAACATTTTTTGTAGATGTCCTACGCTTAAAACAAGATGCCCAGTTTTACAGTGGAATAATTGAAATTCTATATAAAATTTATAATGAAGATTCGGGCGCTTTCTAACATAGTAGCAGTATTGTTTTTAATTCGTTTATTTATTAATTATTTCTAATTAATAAAATAAATATAAATAAAATATTAATATAGTGAGGGATTTTCATTCCATATTATGCTTTCCTGTATTTACCCAAAACGGTGTTACACATGTTAACCGAATACAATGTCCCTAGATTGCGCCAAAGTTTTCATGTATCAAACTTTATTTTTATTTTAATGCCTAATTTTATGTTATAGCTGATAACCTACGGCATAAGTTTTACAGAGTTTATATGAATGTAAGCACTGGAGATTTTGAAATTAGCATACCACCAGTGGAGCAATTTCTTATCTATCTATGACTAACAGAACTTACGTCAACTGAAAAAAAAGTTTCAGGGTAAACATTTATAACACGAACTGGCATTCATTTGGAAAAGAAAGAGGTTTCAGAGGACCGCAAACATAGATAATCAAATGCTTTTCTGTATAGGTTTAAATGCAGCAATATTTCGGCTATAAGACTACGCAAGTTCCGGAGTTAACAAGTTAGCTAGTCTACCCGTAACGTTAGCCCGACTGTAGTGTAGAGAGCACATATGTTTGTAACACATTCTTTGCTTCCACCGATCGCGTCTTAGATTCAATGGTTAGAAATGAGACAGTGTCTTCTGTTCTGGTTGGCTTAGGTAGCTGCATTCGAAGACATCGTGCTAGGCTCAGGATAAAACGTGCATTACTCACGGCAAAATCTTTACCATCAATTTTCTTTCTTGCAGGCTTGGAGTCGATGGCATCCTCACCAATAAGCCAGAATTTGTAATCGAAGTTCTAAACGAAGACGAATTCAAAGAAAGCGTGAGACTTGCCAACGCCGAAGACAATCCCTGGATGCGAATTCCATGATAAAAGAACACGCTAAAGTAGTAGCGAACACATCAAACCAAACGTAAATCAGTTAGAGTGGGAGTTTGATCTCATCAGATGTTCATATGCATATCCGAAAAATTTAAAGCTGATTAAAACAAAACGCTGAAATATCTGACACAGGTCTTGATACGTTGGTTACGTTCAGTACTGTTTCATAAAATATATTGTTACCATGCCTTGTGTTGAAAAGTATTGTCGGGAAAAAAATTTGCCACCTAAAGCAGTGTATATAATAATTTATTTCATACTTCATTTCATTTCATTTTATTTATTAGTTCCCCTTAAAGGACGTTTTTACTGGTTTTTAATTTGCACCGAACCTGAGCGCACTGAACGTAGGAACTTAGTGAAACTTTTCTTTTCTCGAAATTCGCTTTATTTTAAAAGTTATAGGCAAATTAAGATTACAAAAACAAGCAAAAAATAACCTCCCTCATGACGTCCTTGGTTGTTTGAGTGGCCGTGAACTAGAGGAGGGGTAGTGGGCTCATCGCGAGCGCTCACGACTGCCGCACTCCGTGTCGACGGCGCGAGAGGGCGCCACTAAAGCATGTTTTGGATAGGTTGTATGCAACGTGCAGCCGGAGCGGCTCTCATTGCATTTGCTGCGCGATTAAACACTAATTCGGCATGACACTTTATTGACCACAAACGACAGCAAACACGGGGTAAAGATCAGTTCAGAATGGGAGCCACTTTGCGCTGCCATACCGCGAAACGGCCAAACCCCAAGACAAAGCTTTTCGCCGAAAGCCTTCGGAACGCTCGGAGCCGGTCGGATCATCCTGCCCATACGACCGCAGCGCCGCCGCGTACATCCGGGACCTTTTCGTGTCGGCGCCTGGTCCTACTACTCCTTTCTAGTATGCACCGCCTTTTCCACCGCTTGGTGGCGGGTATGTCGACGAGTCATTTCTTGTTTCCGTACTTAATAAACTACATTCGTTTCTTTTCTGACTCTAAAATACTGAACAAAAACTACTTTTATAAATGATTGAAACGGTTCGCGCCACTTATATTTTGTATTTCGACTAAAAAGAAGCTTTTAGCGGCTCTGACCAGTAGTAAGCCCAGGACCAAAGACGTCACATTTTGCGTGCTTTCGGGTACCGCGGGTCGCCCTCGTCGGTGGAAAAGGTTTCCGCGTCGTCCGGTTAAAATATGAGGCACTGATATTTAGTTACTCTCTCCGTGCCCGCTGGCTTGCCCGAACTTCAAGAGACGTGGAAACCGCAAAAAAGGTAGACGCTTAAATATGATTGCAAGGCCCCTTTAAGACCCACAAGGAGTATTACAAAGGGGGGGGGGGGTATTGGCAAGAAACACGATACAATAATGCTACAAGAAAAAAAAATAATGAATTCAATGGGTGTATCACAGATGTAGGTAACCAATAACAGCTTCGGCGAATTTTTGAGGGTCAGTTATCATGACAACGGCTTCTGGTAACATGTTCTAATTTTTAATGTCACGCTGCAAGGGTGAAAACTTTTAAATATTAGTCCTGGTAATGTCTAGGTGAAGTTTGCAGGAGTGGTCAAGTCGGCGACAAATGAAAGAGGCAGGTATGTAATAAATAGTCTTACGAGATGGAGAGTGATAGAAAAGTTTATGAAGTAGTTTCAGTTGGCATACAGCTCTACGTTCTCTTAGAGGAGGAAGGTGAAGAACTGACTTCAAAGAGGTAACGCTTACAGAGTGGTTATAATTCCCTAGGATGAAACGTGCAGCTTTATTTTGGATGGATTCTAACTCTTTTTCAATGAAGACTTGGTGGGGGTTCCAAATGACAGAAGCATACTCTAAAATGGGGCGTATTGAGGCGTTATAAGCTACACGTTTAGTTTCTTCAGACGCGAGATATAAAGTACGCCGCAGAAAACCAAGAGATTTGTTAGCTTTAGCGGCTATAAAATTGATGTGACATTCCCAAGAGAGGGTACTGGTTAAAAAACGCCTAGGTATTTATAATTCATAACTTTTTCTACACAGGCGTTAAATAAAGTGTAATTGAATACAGAGGGAACTTGTTTAGTGCTGAATACCATGAACTTAGTTTTGTGGACGTTAATCTCCATCTGCCATTTCCGACACCAAGACTCAATGCTCAAAAGGTCATCTTGCAAGGAAATACATTCTGCTGTATTAGCAATTCTAGCATACACAACACAATCATCAGCAAACAATCTTAAAGTTGAGTTAATGCAATCAGGCAAATCATTAATATAAAGCAGAAATAACAATGGTCCCAGCACGGTTCCCTGTGGTACACCTGAGCGTACTTCCATTGATGAAGAGGCCTGATTATGAAGAGAAACATACTGCGTTCTAGATGTTAAAAATGATTCTACCCATCTTATAACGCCTTCGTCAATACGGAAGGAGAAAAGCTTTTTAATTAGCCAGCAATGGGGAACTTTATTAAACGCTTTGGAAAGATCGATGAAAATGGCATGGGTATCTGTCCTGGCCTGTAAGCTTCTATGAATGTCAGTAGTTAATTGAAAGAGCTGTGATTTACATGAAAGGGACCGCCGGAAACCGTGCTGGTTAAAAAACAGTAGATTATTGCAAGAAAGGTGATTCATTATCTGTGAAAGTATAACATGTTCCATCAGTTTACTAGGCACGCTAGTCAAGGAAATGGGTCCGTAATTTGTTAACCACATTTTAAATCCGTTTTTGAACACTGGAGTTATTTTAGCATGTCTCTCCAGTCACCTGGAACATCGTCGGAATTAAGAGACTAATTAAGCATACTGAATAATAAAGCACACGACACTTCATTCGTTAGTTTCAAAAGTTTGGTTGAGATTCCGTCATGACCAGGGGCGGAATTGAGGAGGAGATTGTTTATTATTTTTCAATACCAACCGGTGAGACATCAAACCTAGCCATTTCATCGGCAATTTCATGTGAAGAGGGCAGCGAGAGCAACGGAAATATTTCCTCCGTGAACACGTTTCAAAGTATCACACGCCTGAGATTCCGTTAGCTCATTCCGTCAGAATCGGTGAATTTGGTTGGTAGAGAGCTTCTTGGAGTTTGTATAGTTCGCCAGATACTTCTGTCAGAAACTTCGGAGAAACGTTACCTACATGAACATTCGCGAGCAAATGGCACATAAAAAAACTCCTACTAAAGTTTCTTGCTGTTACGCATGCATAATAATTGAGAGCATAAAAACCCAGTGGGATTGACAGAGTGAAAGCGGCGGCACAGGCGGCAGCAGCAGATCTCAAAAAGAACTGCATTTGGGCTTTTTTTTTTCGAACCCTGCTTACGAAAACAATATTATGAAAAAATAGTCTGAGTGGAGGCGAGCTTGTGTAAATTTAACATAATGTTAAACCTGAAACTGGGGCAGGAAAACGGAAAACTCGAAGGAAGACACAAAAAGAAAAGAGGCAACTTAAATCGTTGTTTTTTTTTTTTTTTTGGGGGGGGGGGACTTTAGTTACATTTTTCGTTTTCCTACCCTAGTCTCAGGTTTACCATCATGAACAATATTATGGTTTGGGGTTCTTGGGTATTATCTATCGGGTTGCTCCTAGTATACAGAATATCTTTTTTTGATGCAGAATTGCATTCGTACTGATGTTCAGGAGAGATGCAAACAAAATAACAGCATTTTTTAGAATGTCATTTGGGGTTTTTTGGTGGTTTAAAATCCCTGACTTTTCGAATTTATGTATAAAAATAATAAGAACAGGTCATAATCGCGAAATTAGCCACATAACCATTTTTAAAAAATTGCCGGTGACCCAGAAAGGCACAAATTTTAGCCATATTTTTTGTGTGCGCAGTTCTTAAGATTGGGACGTCTCCCGCTATCATGTTTTTTTTTAGAAGTAAGCTTAGCCATCTCCTCCCCATCGCATTCTTATGTGGTTTCAATTTCTCACGGAAAGTTGTTAACAAAAAGTATTCGTCCAGCAGTGAAAGGGTATCTTCACACATCAAAGATAGTATTCAACCGCGATTTCTTTTTTCTTTTAGTAATTTTGTAGCATCTTCGCACATTGTGCACAAGAATGCTTGTTCTGAATATTGTTATATCTCCACCAAATTCGGCAAGCATATGGTTTAAGACATTTAGAACGCAACCGTCGAGGTTTGGTTAAAATGTATATTTTTTATATATGTGAAAATTTTAAGCAACTTTTGTAATGCCTTTGAAATTGGCGTTTTCATGGTTTTCAATTATTTTAAAGTAAAATAGTCTCTGAACATATTGTCTTTGTTGTTCATTGCACTCATCGGTTTAAAAAAGCGAATTACTGTGTCTTTTTAAGTGCGTAGCCATGCACCACGCGTGCGCAAGAACATGGCTTTTTCTGCACATGCACTGCATCCAGAACATGAAAAACAAGTCATATCGAAACTAACTCCATATTCTTAAAAGAAGAGATCAAACACTATAAGCTGTGAAAATTGTATTCCGTTATCGTAAATAATAAAAAAAAAGCTATTGTTTTTAACTATGATTTGACCTTGAGGAAGTGAGATAAGCTTGGCCGGCTGCCAAGCACGTACGCCGCATGCTCAGCTGGCCAGGCAACGGAACTGTGAGAATAGAGGCAGGAGAAACGACTCCGAGACGGTCAGCATCTTTGAGAAGACCTCAAAAGCTGCAAAAGGCTGCGGGAAAAAAAATCCAGTTGTATTTTGAACTATCGATCCAACCGTCATATGCAGAATTGCGTTCTATGAGGAACGCAGAGGGCACTGACATACAGTCTCGGTCTTCCTTGCAAGCGACGCCGTATGTTTTAGCGTCGCCACGTGGTACTTTTTTAAATTGTTTTGGAAAGCTTTTTGTAGCTAGTAAAGTCTCCTAGTAGCATCTGGGCGACTCGGTCAATTTTTTTTAATACGTTCACACATCTCGCTTGGCAATCCGCTCCTCGACGTTCTTATTGATGGATGGCGCAATCTCACAGACTGCGGAACAATGAAATGCTCGGGAGTTGTCAGTGTCCTGCCTTTAATTAAAGTTCGACGCAACAAATTTTGTACTTTCAGTAAATATGACTTAGAATTATTCCTTGACATTCATAATTTATACAGCTTTAGTTTGTTAAACCGCAGCTCTTAGGCGCCCGTTTCCGGGTTGAGCGGCGTCGCCATCGGCGTCGGCGTAACCGCGCATCGTTGCATTATGGGACGTTTCCCGCTGAAGTTAGAGCGGAAATTTTCCCGCCAAATCTTGCGGGAAAATTTTCTGGCTATATTTAGTGGGGAAAGTTTTCTGCTAAAATTAGCGGGGATATTGATGTCACGTGACCTCAACACCAATTCCAGTTTTCTGGCCAAATTTAGCGGGAAAAATGACGTCACGACTTCGTGTCACGTCACTCATGAACAAATTCAGTGGCAGGAGGAGAGGAGGAGGAGAGTAGGAGGAAGGAGAAGAGGAGGAGAGGGTACGGAGGAGGAAGAGGGGCATACCCTACCCTCCTCAAAAGCTGCGCTCTAATTTCGCGTTACAAAGATTTGTAAACGTCTATTGCCAGTAAGCTTGTGTAAAGTGAGAAACATTCCTACTCAACTTAATTGCACGGACCCCTTCAGAAAAATATGAGAGCAGGAGGACGGATAAAAACATAGAGATTAACCAATGCGGCCTGCCTCGGTGGGATACTCTGAGTTGGTTTAGGGGTGGGGAAATGAAAGAAGAAAAAAGACAGAGGGAGGATAGGAGACATCACTGTCCACCTAACATCAGCGTTAACAATGAGTGCAGTATCCTGCGCGTACAAAATCACGAGGAACGTAGCATCGAAAATGGCAGAAAAACTAAAAGCACTGAAAGTACGTTGTTTGCATGACGCAGATTTCGACCAAAGTACGAGGCTGTATCTACCAGCACAAAGTCCAGTTGAGCGCTTTTACCCTACCGGAATTATAAAACTGTCAGTGTTCTACGTGAACCAAATAATGGCTAATAGAACACTTTACAAACAGAACTCCGGGCGAGTTGCGCACAAAAACTGCAGAAAGGCGTTTGCGGCCTTCTCCTCCTCAAGTAAAGAGTCCCAGGCCCCTAGTATTTCGGACGTCGTAAACGGTCGTTCGTCGAGATGCGACAGAGGGTTTTCTTAAAATTTCCTTTTCATGTGTCGTAAAAGTATATTCACATATTATATGGAGTATGGTTTCCACACAATCGCACCCTGGACAGTTTGGATTGTGCGTTTTTCCAATTCGGTGCTTCAATTCTTACGTGTAAAGATACACCCAGGCGTAATTGGTGCATAACAGCTTCCAGTTCACTTGGGTGGGTTACATGACACACAATAGGTGAAATCTAAATCCCGTGAATATAGTTAATTAAAAACCGAGCGTATTGGTAAGGTTAATTTGTTACTCGTGAATGAATAAACAAATGGGACGGAGCACAGAACATGACATAGTTTTAAAGATGTCATGTTCGGAGCTCCGTTCTATTTGTTTGTTATTTCGTGTGTAAAAAAATAGTAGACATAGAAAAAGTGTAACGTGCGCAGTACTATTACAAAGTCGTTTAGTTGCATTTCCGGCACGGAGATTAATGAGCAAGGTTACGTCGCCTCTGGAGCAGCGTATTTCCACTCTGGACAGTAAGGAATGGACTGAAGTCGCAGCACGCATCTGCCACATTATTTCCAGGTATCTTGCAGTGTCCAGGAATTTATTGAAACTCAACAAAGTGATCCCATCAACACGTTTCTGAAAATCGCATAGAAGTTTAAGAACAATTCGTTCATTTTCGCTTCGTCCTATGTACGTAGATATGCTTTGGAGTGCCGGTGTAGAGTCTAACAATACTGTTTATGCTTGACCTGGCCTTGTCAATATGAATTCAAAGGTTTCTTGTAGTCCTAACAGTTTGGCCGCTGTTAAGGATGCCTTGGTGACTTAGCTTGAATTTTCTTGTCGTGACGTATAATGGAATCACAATGCTTGAGGTGGAACTATTTTTTGGCACATGATTCGTCTGCATAGACGTGGGTTTTCGACGCGTGAATGCAGTTAATGGTCAATAAAGTGAGTTGCTTAAGCACTAGTAGTGGTGTGTGATTTCTTATGAATGCTTTCATTTCAAGTGCTACAACAACGGAGACAGGGAGTCTCCATAGGGAATTGTTGGCAGCTCAAACAAACCCATATAATCAGAGATGTGTTGCTCCATTTCTAATAATGTCTTAGGATATTTTGAGTTACGCCGTTTCAAGATAAGGTGAGTCAATGACTATGTTTGTTCACATGTCTTAGAAGAACTCGTATGTTTCCTGCATCAGTAGGACTCCTACAGGCATTGCGCGTGCCTCAGCAACTGTGCCCAGAGTTGAAGCACATGCTGGCAGGCCTAAACAGCCGCGAAGACCACGTGCCTGAACTGCTTTGAGAGCTTTGATGTTGGTTTGGCATGTCCCACCTAAAATAGGAAGGCTCTACCTTAGTAAGCCAATAAACAAGGCCCTGTAAATCTGTAATAAGGCCCTTACTGTCGCGCCCCATGTGGTTCCACCGACGAAGCGAACAATAACTCCAAAACTGGAGAACTTTTTACGCAAATATGAAAGATGAGGCTACCAGGTCATACCTTTGTCGATACGTGACTCCAAGAAATGTGTGGCATTTGACGTATGATGGTGTTTCCTTGCGTATTTTAAGTGAGCATTTCTTCATTTTGTGACGGGGGAACGCAATGGCTGCTTATTTTCCGTTATGACCGACATAACGCGAAGAAATATAAAAGTCATGCGACTCCCCCCCCAGCCCACAACAGAAATCCGCGAAGCAGAGAAAAGACGTCACTGGAGCAACACGTGATCACCCCCCCTCCCAAAGCAAGGTTAAAAAGCGTCAGGACGCACAATTAAAACTCGCCCTAATATTATTCGCTTTGGCAGGCCACGTGCATTGCCAAGCTTAGAGCGAATTGCCTTTCCAAGCGAAATTACGAGAACATACCTGGACTAACTTGATGCCGGCCGAACCCCCGATTGCCTCCTGCCAAATGGCTCGGAAATTCTTGCCTCGTGTTGGTATTTCCTCGGTATTAAAATCGTGGTTGCAATCACGACGGTTGCGTAATTCACAGAACAGCGGGGCCGCTTTTACAGGAACCAACAACTTTATTCGGCATCAACACGCCCCAAGAAGGAAATCAGGCCAGATCGATCAAAATAGTTGATGTGGGACGCTTGGCTTAGGCAAGTTCACACAACGAAAAGCAAGCATCCGCACGGAGCTTCCGAAGACACGTACTTGCGACAGCTGTTTGCTGCAAACTATGTCGGTTGATGAGATCTTCCTCTAAACACCTGGGTGAACTCAAAAGGACTCGCACTCATAAAAATTAACGAGCTCAACGCCCTACGCTCTTTCAGCACTCAGCAGACGCTGGCAACCATGTTCGTTAAGGTTTCAAACCAAAGCGGAAAAGCAATCACAGAATACATTTAAAAGCAATAAGGGCCCTATATTGATTAGTCTGCTTCTCAACCATACAAAAATAGTTGATTAAAATACTATTACGACACGAAGACATAAATTTACAACCAACCTTTCACACGTCAATCACTCTCTCCAGCCGATGAGAGATGTAAGCCCACTGTAGGCACAGGGCGGGGCTTAGCGGGCTGCGAGCTCAACATTAGACCGATCTCACCAGCCAGTTTGACTATGCCACCGCTTCCGCAATGCATCGAGGGAACTTTAGTCTTTCTGCACGTGCAACAACCTTGCTGGAGCTCTGCGCGTGTGGAGCACGAGACGACACCAGCCCTCGCAAACACGGCCCTCCGCCTCGCGTGAACTGAAGTTATGGCGGCGTCATGCATGCGCCGAACGCTAAGTAAAATCGGTCTAATATTGCCCAAAAAAAAAATATATTTTTCGCGGTACTTTTTGTTTTTTAAATATACGTGTCCCCTTAGAAGAAAAATATATTTTCGTTGCAGTGTGAACATCTGTTGACCCAACGAGGCTTTCTTGTCATTTTTTTTAGATTACAGCATAGTACAGACTATTTAAATGGGTCATGAAACGATATCGGGTTAGAATGTTCATGACTTTGTAGAGGCGTACTGGTCCTAGTCTGGTCCAGACCGCCACTGATTCGGAAGATTTTTTTGTCGCGGTGAAATTGCGAGGATAAAGGGGACTATTTCTTTCAGTCTTGTCTTCTCAAAGTTTGTAACGTTCTGCAATAACTATCCAGAATCTCTCACAATATATGTGGCTTTACTGGAACATTTATCTCATTCCATCACATTGTTATTTTCTTGTTCTCTGTCTCCTGCCATTTCCTCTTTTTCAGACAAGTCCGTTGTCACAACATTCCTGCCTTTTAAACTCATCCTTCCTGGATGTTATGGAAATATTTTCGATTGTGTCACATTCAGCGACGCTCCTGTCTGTGGCATCCTTTCGATGATGGAAACATATCCCGATGGTGGCGCATTCAGTGACGTTGTTTTCTGTGTATATACCAAATCCGTTTTGATGATACCTTGCATGCTAGCTGTTTTTGCCACTTGGTGACGTGCGGAAAACTTAGTGTGTGTTCCATCAATGTCATTCCGAACAATGACAAAATCACCCACTCTGAATCTTTGGTGTTGAACGAAATCTCTTGTCAAAGTTTTTCTTCATCCTTTTTCAATAGATCTCTCGTTGTTGAGGGCTTTTCTTTTCTTCCGTCAGCACTAAATCGCCGTTGATTCCAAGTTGTTCATCTGCCGACAAGTAAGGTGCTTGTCCGAAGGCCGCGAAGTAGGGGCTGCAGCCCAACGCTGTCGTATGGGAGCGGTTATGATGGGCAACCGCTGCCTCTAGGGCACACTTCCAGCCGCTACTGAAGTTAGGATACATAAGTACTGTTTCACATCTCGTATCAGTCTTTCTGCTAGGCCGTTTGCTTCCGAGTGATAGGGTGCGGCGACGTGAAGCTCTATTCCTCTTGGTCTTGGCCATTGTTGAAGACTTTTTCTCATGAACGCAGGACCTATTCGGACACAGTAACCTTGGTGTTTTGTTTTAGCATGGCGATGAAGCTGTTTGCATCTTTTCTTATTGCTTTTGAGGCGGCGATGCGCGTGCACTCTTCGATGGCTATCAATAACGCTTGGGTTCTAGCCACTCCAACACCTTTCTTTTTTAACTTCAGCGAACTCCAAATGAAGTACTTCGAATGATATATCGGAGTGTACTGATGAAGCCATCTCATTGAATCGCTGCTTCTGCTTGGCCTTGTTCTTTTGACATTTGTGGCATGAACGAACATACGGGCATACATGTCTGTGTGCCAGTTTGTTATGTCTTTCGAAACCCATCATGGCCACCTGAGTTCGGGCTATGACGGTAAAGCCGGGGAAATGAACTAACAGGTGTGACTGGGACTTGAAACTTTCCTATACTGAAGGTTAAATCTTCGGTGCCTTCCCACAGTCGCGTGTAGACATCTTGCGTCTTTTGCCCCATCTCAGAGATGAATAGACGTGATAATGCGCCTGCATCTTTATGGTGAACGAACCCCTGGCCGACGAAATACCTCAAACTTAAATTACTGGAGTTCGTTAATCCATCTTGATGTTTTTCTTTCTGGTACAGTCATGCTGAGGACGTATGTTAATGCTTGGTGATCCGTGAAAAGTTTGAACTTGTTGCCTTCGAGGTACTAACAGAAGTGTCGCAAGGCCTTGAGTAGAGTGAGAACTTCCTTTCCCGGCGTTTTATAATTACCCTCAAACTTCGAAAACGTATACGAGTGATACCCAACGACAGAGAGCTGCTGAGACTTTGGCTTGGTCGAATTACGGTGGTAAAAATAGCGCCTGTGCCGTATGGGATGCACTATGTTAATTTCAAACGGCAGATCGAAGTCAGAGCAAAATTAACACCGGTTCAGAAGAAATCGCGTACACTAGGTACTAGTAGGATTCTTCACCTCGTTGGACCATTCGAAGGGCACGTCGTGTTGGGTTGGCCACATAAGGCACCATGTAGTTTTTGAAAAATCCTTGGATGAAAACTCTGAAATGTCTGGTTAGCCCAAGAAACACCCTGAGCGAATGGACGTCAAACGGTTTTTTGAGACGGGAAGTCCGAGCGACGGATTCTGGCTTTGCTGTTTTAAACTGTCCATCAAAGTTTCGTCTAGAGAATACCACCTTTCCTCGAAAGAATTCTCTCTTTTGTACGCTGATCTTGAAATGGACCTTTTTCAAAGCTTCCAACACGCATGTCAGTTGGTGAGCGTGATCTTCGGGAGTATTTGAATATTCAGTAATCGTCGATATAGACGTTACAAAACTTTCCCAGATATCAACGTAGTACTCCGTTCATCATCTTTTGGAGCCATGCTGGTGAATTTTTCCAGCCGAAATGAAGTCTATTGTACTCATATGCATCAAATGGTGTTAAGAATGCACAAAATTTCTTGTGCTCCTCTCTTCAAGGAAATTCGTACGAATCATTTACACAAGTCAATCCTAGAAACTACGGTACATCCACCTGTCTCATCGATGATGATGTTGGCTCTCGGCATCGGGAACAGAAAAAGTTCAGTTTGAAAATTGATCATGCGATAAACTGTACATAGCCGTAGTGATCCGTCTTCCATAGGTACTACATGGTTATTGGCGAAGCAAAAGAAGAGACTGAGAGTCAAATGATGCCGGCATTCAACATGTCTTGCATCTCTTTCTTCAGCCACCGTTTATTTTCTAGTGACATGTTGTAGGGTTTCTGCCCCACAATGGTAGCGTCCAGCAACAGGAAGGGTACTTCAGTGCAAACGGTTGCGGGTGTGTATTTACTAACAAGTATTATCTCTGAGTAGTTGGCGAGTATATTGTCACGCGTGACTGGGTAGAGACACGGTTAGAGGAGTAGAAAAGTAAACTTATATTAGGGCCGAACTTGCTGCCGCCAATTAAATACAAAGAGGTAGCTTCGCAGGCGTCGAAGGTCGGCGGCGTAGGACGATCGAGCGCAAGAGCGAAACTGATCCCGGACCTCCACGCGGAGCACCTTTTGTACCCGTGTGGGTTTTTGGAACATTCGGCGTAGAACATTCGCAACTCGATCAGGACGACAAGGTTCTCGAACTTACGAGAATGTCAAGTTGAAAGAATAATTAAAAAGAGCTTCCGCTTCCAGGAATCGAACCTGGGGTTTCCGCGTGCAAGCCAAGCACGGTAAACCACTCGGCCACGCCTGCTTTTTTCTTTATGGTCGGGCGTTGTACATCGACACGCTGCATCAGGTCACCTCTCGAAGTAACACATCAGCTGACTCACTGACGTCACAAATGCTATAAATCTTTGAGCGGAAGCGAGTGTCTCAGGGAGTGGCCCCCATTCGAGTTGGGGCTGCTGCGCTCTGCACAATTCTTTCAGGAAACACTATATGCTCAACAAAGTACTTTTGCGTAGGACGTGCGTCAATGTCCGCGTGGCGCACGGCTATACGGCACTTTCATGAACTGTAAAGGCTCATCAGCATGATCATGTCCAGGGGATCAGTGGTGTACCCTTCCACAGGTAAAAAACGAATCCCGCGTGGCGTTAGTGGGAGGTCTTGTTTGAGGGTTTTTGCAAGACGTCCCAAAGAAAAACCGCATCCCAGCGAGTACAGGAAGATGTGTTCGATAGTTTCTTGCTTTTTGCACAATAAACAATTAGCCGACCACGCTACGGGCACGCCCTTTTAAGCTAGCCAAGCCTTTAAACAGGCAGCGTTTGATTATGCAATTAAAAAAAAGTTTTCGCGCATGCAAGCAACATTGTTCTTTTGACTGCTTCAGGACATCCTGCACCTGGGCCTTCGCAGTACAACGTACGGTACAACGGAATCGGAAGAATTAAATCGATCAAGTCACGAGACAACCTTTTACGCGAAACATTAGACAAGTATTCGCGCGAAAACCGCGTTGCTAAAAAGCGGCAGGCTTCAATGGCTTCCTTCAAATACCCGCGTACTACAAGCACTGACGTCGTCGCTTGACGAAATGGTGAACTCAGGTAGGGCACTGCGTAGCCTCTCTTGGATAACCGCGCGCAAAAATGGATCTTTCTGGTCTCGTAGAAAAATTAATCTGTTGACAAGCTGTCTGACAAACAAATGAGAAAGGCCCAGGCTCGCAACCACAACACGACAAAAAAGGTTTGTTCTGCTTTTTCGCTCCCAAATCGTGCTCCAAAAAAGAAAAGCAGCCCAAACTCGGTGTATACCAGGGTGTCGAACCGGAACCGAACCGAACCGAAAACCGGAACAGAACCGTTATTTTTAGCCGAACCGGAACTGAACCGAACCGAAATCTTCGCCGCCATCTTGGAACTGAACCGGAACTGAACCGGAAAAAATATAACGGTAACCGGTTCAAAACGGTTCACGGTAATTTTTTTTATTACAAAATGAGTGTTGGAGAAGTAAAAATTGGCAGCTGCATTTCTATGTAGTGATCAAATTGTCATAAACCGAATTGCAATGTATAAGAAATTGTGGGTTTTCGTGGCGCTTTTGTATTGGCACTACGATTAATCGTGTGTCACGTGACGTCACGGTTTCAAGACATGCTGTCAAATAATGTCACGTCACGTGGCCCCGTGGCGTAGATTACTCACCGCGTCCAAGTCGAGTTAAATTCAGAACGTCAATTTCCCCTCTCTTCTCCAACGTTCCGTCTGCTTCTTCCTCCCCGGCCTTCTTTTCCCCCGCCCTACCTTCTTGAGTTGCAACGGAATATAGATGTTTTAGCGTTGTTGACACCGTGACGTCATATGCCATCACTAAAGCCCATTTATACAGAAAAGTAGCGACATCCTTTGAAGAATGACGCCTGCTATCTTGGGCCAAACCAGGCGGCGCTACCGTCGACGCGCGGGTGTAAAAAAGCAAAACATAAAGATAAAAGGTGTGCACGTCAGAGGAGGAGGGAGAAGGAATGCCTTTGCTGTCGGAGTGCAGTGCATGCTATGATCTCATGTCGCCAATCAAATAACGCCGACTGTGCAACGTCACGGCTTTCATTGTCTTTCTTTGAGCACATCCTCCGAGGCTGGTAGACCGTGACAGTGCGCTTTAGCCTGTGTGTATGTATTTGCGTGTCTTTCAGCCTTTGACTGCGCTCTGACTCAAGTATAGGAAGGCCGTGTGCTATCTCGGGCCAAACCAGGCGGCGCTACAGTCGACGCGCGGGTGTAAAAAAGCAAAACCTAAAGATAAAAGGTGTGCGCGTCAAAGGAGGAGGGAGAAAATGTCGCTACCTTTTTTATTCAGGGGCATTAGCCATCACGACTTTTCACCGCGAGTCATGCGACACCGTGACGTACTCGGTTGTCATGAGCCTGAGCCGAGTGCTCGGGTTCTTGACTATCAGCATCGCCAAACATTCGTGTTGGCTCGTGTTCAATCAAAGATGAGAATAGCCGAACTCTAATAAAGCCTAAATCTCAACCCATGCTTTATTCTTTGCCAGCCCCAGCGCATGACTATGATGAACACTGGCGGCATACAATTAGCGTCAGATCACATTGCCGCCTGTTCTAATAGCGAGTTGAGGAGGGGAAAGCTGTTTCTTTCCTTTATTTTTTTTGCGTCTGCCATTGAGCAGAGAGGAAAACTAATGGGTGTTTTTGCAAGCTATCAACGTCAGGGATTACCTCTTAGCGGTATTTACTGAAAGTGCAAAAATTGTTGCATGAACTATTTTGCATGTACACATCATTGAGGCACTCAAACATGTTTTCGTTGTTGCTGAACTGTCTGAGAAAGTTGTCCCCGAGAATAGAAGCATTGAAAAGACTGAATATGGCTTATTAATCTGACGATAAATAGAACTACAAGTTTGTACGGCAGGGATACCTGAAAAGAGATTCTAGTGGCCTTTGACGGACAGCCGAAAGTCGGCAGCCGCTCAAATTCTCGCAGTTTTGTTTAAACTTCACAGTTTTTGGATGCAAAAATAAAAGAAATGAAGAATTACTGCAAAACAAATGAAAGTAATATAATTGTCGAATTGGCACCCCCAAACAAAGAAAGGAGTCCCCCAGAAATAAAAAGTATTCTGTTGAGGAGCATTGTCAAATGAAAAAAAAAGGGGGGGGGGGGGAGGGTTAAAAACTTCTCTGTGTTGTAAAGGTTCCTCTGCTCCGCATCTTCGGCACAGAGCAGACAGCGTGATCCTGCAAAACTACCTCGTTTGCGAAATCACCCCTGCCAGAAAGCGCGTTTTCGGGGTGCCAGACGCTCGCGCCGTTCCTCACGACGCTACACCAAGCAAGAATAATTTTTGTTTCTGAATACATGGGCTGCACTGAGCGCAAACCTTCTGCAGTGTGCATTTTGCACCTCGGGATTTGATTTTCTCAGCAAAAAGAAATCTCTGACCACTCGCATATAGTGCGATGATGTCACGTGCAAACCATGTTAAACAGTTCAGTTTTCTGTTAAAATGTGATGTTCTCAACACAATACTCCTTTTCACTTTAAGTGTGAGCGTATCAGAAACTAAAAAAGCGAGCTCTGGGCTTTCAGCGTCCAAGCACGCGCGCTCCTGCAGTGCAAGTGGTCGGGACCAAAGGCTCGTGCTTGTAGCATAGTAAAGTAGAGATTTGGGCCAGTTGGTTCATTGCAAACAAAAAGCGCCGAAAAAATACAGGGACACAGACGAAGGGAAACAGGACAAGGTGCACTCTCAACTGCAGTTTACTTCACACGTTATATAGCCACAAAAACCCTGTTTACCCTATCTGCTCAGCCCGCGTTTCAAAAATTCAAACTCATTTGTAGATAAAGATAGGGACGTGTCACTTATACATTTCTTCTCCCTGGTCCTAATTTCATATGCCTCGTGTAATTCTCGCGACACTTTATCTTTGTACCTAGCCAAAATCTTAGTGTTTGTTTGTAGCATAGGCTGCATCTGGACTTGAAGGGGCCATGCAAAGCGTTTCTGGCCATTTTTTTTATTTGCATTGCTTTCGCTCGAATTAGTGGCTGGGACTCTAGCAACACATTAAACATAAAATAAACAAGAAATCTGGCGTATTTCGAACATAATAGCTGAAAGGGGTTCAGAATTTTGAGAGCATTTTCTTTTGTTGATGACGTTATTGGTCTGAGCCAATAGAGAACCTAAACGACAAGAGCGTGAAACAACCATGCGCGATCTTCCTAAGTGTTGGAAATTAACATCCAGTTATGAAGATGTGAGCGCCCCACCAATTTACGGGTGTTCCAAGCAAATATATGAGTGAGAGTCACGTGCTTGAAAGGATCAGAAGGGGTACTTTGCGCCTATTTAGCCAGTTCTACCTCTAGAATTCTATGTCATCATTATCCGACGTTCTAGACCAATGTCGTCACTGAACGCTCATGTTTGACACTGATAGGCACGCCGTTCAAAGCAGCATTTGGTTTTCTTCGTCCCTTTGCAATGCCCCTTTAAGCTGAAACAAAGTATAGAAAAAGGGGATGTCCAAATTGTAAAGTTGTGCAGTATATATAACAGTCTCGCGATGATATGCTGCAGCCTCATAAAATGTTAAAGCGCGCATGACTGATAAAGCACGGAGTTGTAAAATCAGGCCACAAAACAAGTGCCCGTAAAACCAAATATCACTTTAGCCTCCCAAGACAGTATTCTGCGAAGTTTCGAGCTCGTGCAATCCGATGTCCTAATGTGATTTAAATTAGAAATATATTGTCTGTTCTTTGCGATATTTATGTGTAATTAGGAACATCATTACACGCATCTCTACTAGAAAAATACGCACCATAACCAACCAAGTCCTGAACAGTAAAAAATCCGAGGTTTCAAAACCGATTTTTTTTTATCAGGGGCGATTATTTGCATGTGGAGAGCAGCAGCTTCTTTTCTATCTACGGTGTGTCGTTTGCTTCACTCACTTTTTCTTCTTCAAGTGCCCTAGTCCGTTGACAAACGCCGACGGTTAAGTGGCTGTCGACCTATTGAGCCCGACCTATTGAAACGTCGGGCCACTATATGTTTAGGACTTGGTTTGTGTAGGTCTGTATTTCTCAACTTTTTGACCCAACCAGACGGAGTTCCGTCAAACGTGTTTACGTTTAAAACATGCATCCCCATATAGTTCTTTTTGCAGTAAGGCGTCGTGTATGGCATTATTTAGAAGAATATAATTTATTATCTCTCTCTCTGCACATTTCGTGCATTTGCCTTAATCTATAACGTGAGCACACAGTTCTTTTTGGCAAACCCCGCGACCTGGTGTTTCACACTGCCAAACAGCGAACAAATAAGCACGTTCCGCAGACTTAACAGATGGCGTATTTTCGAGTATCGTCCTCCCGTGTCGGTCTGAAGCGGTTATGTGAACTTCATACAGTAAAATTTATTGATGACAATAACAAATATTTTCTTACTACCTGAAGGCTTGACAACATAAATAAACGGCCTATCACCATAAAGATATATATCATAAGTTAATGCACCTACAAATTATCTGAAATATGCTCTGCAAATTTCTTCCGGCGTTTTTATCCTCGAGAGCATGTGTATAAGTGATTTGAGAGAAACTTATGCATTTTTCTTTCATTTTGAAGCTGATTTAAATAACTTGTGTTCCTGACGCATATTCAACTTCTCAAACATATAGAAGTTTGTTGTTTCTTTTATTTGATGAACAACAATTTCATGTGTCTGTGGGCTGGATGAAAACAAAGTACATACACAGTGGCGCGTGGCAGAACTATGACGATTGCGCACGCAGACCGTCAGAAAGTGACCAATTAAGTAGCTGTAATGTCGAGTAGACTATGAAATACCACTTCTTTGTATTTAACAACAAATCACCAATTAGCAAGGGTGATGCTTATTTGCAAATTAAATTGACCGGCATCTTGTCAAGAACAAACATCAAACGCCAAGCTATGTCGAAAAGGTGCACTTCAATGCGCTCTATTTTAGGTCATATCCGAACTGAATACGAAGGTCACTCTTTTCTGCATTATTATTCGCCTGCATCACGGCGCTGAGTTTAAACAATATTGGTCAGGAAAGCAAGCGTTGTGCTTGCCGCTCAGAGTTTCTATAAAAGGTAGACTGAAAGGGTTTGTCCTAAAACTCTCCTGACATTTTGAAAATATTATTGCTTTAAGCTCAGTTGCATCGTCATCATATATATTGTGAAACGTATTTTATAATCTAGATTTCAGAATATATATGGCGAGAACGTGCCCATTTCATGATTGTATTCACAAACTAATTTCTCAGGACAAGAGCACAGTAGGACTTGACTTTTAATATTGCAACGCAAAGGTTTACTAATCACGCGCATTTTAGACGACCCACCAGACTGATAACCTTTAGATTCAGGCAAAATATGTGCGACTGAGGTAAAAAGAAATAGATGTTGAGTCATATATGTCAATCTAGCTTTTCATGTACTGTTTCATCGAAATTAAACAACGCAATTTAGTTTTGGTACCTGAAAAAAGAAAAAGTGGATTCAACAAATGATTAAAAGCTATATAGTTACTCGTTCCACTCTTGAAAAAGTGCCTATTGCCAAACGAACGCGGAAAATATATTCTCAGTTTAGCGGTTCAAACCGGTTCGAACCGGTTCAAACCGGTTCGAACCGTTATTTTTCGCTCCCGGAACTGAACCGGAGCTGAACCAAAATCCGTGAACCCGAACCGGAACCGAACCGATAAAAATTTCGGTTCGACACTGGTATACCACCCAAGTAGGTCGATGTAGTGTGAAAAACCCTTCGAACCAGAAAGCATAAGCGTGCCAATCGCTCCGCTATCCTTTTCCCTCGAAAGTCGTCTGCTTCATGGAGTGGACTGTTAGAAAGCACGCGCATAGCGTACGGAGGCTAGTTGTTTCGACAATGTTAGGCGCCGCTTTGATATTATAGCGTGTTTTCGTGCGTGACATGGCCTATGCAAGAAAAGAATCGACCGGGCAGCACCGTAGCTGTAATTGGTTGTACAAATAACAAAAACAAAACGTAAAATAAACGCCGATTCAGTGTGCGAGACACACGCTGTCAAACAGGATGAATGTGGGTGCGGCATGTTTATGCTGCACCGGTTCCCCGCTGCTCGGACCTACGACGCCGGTGGCTGGCGAATTTAAACAGGAAAGACTTCTTGCCAGGAAAGACTGGGCACAGAGCTCGACTTTGACTTAGCTTGTGGTAGAGTCTCCAACACGTATATATATATATATATATATATATATATATATATATATATATATATATATATATATATATATATAAATATACAGGGGTGACGGTGAAAACGAACCAGGAGGATTTTATTCGACGTTTCGACCTGAGACAGGTCTTCGTCAGGAATAGGGTTACAAGAAAAATATGGTTCTATTTATACAGTTTTTAGAGGGAGAGAGTTCGCATACAAAGAAAGTGCGTAGGGAGAACAGATAAGGGTACACCACCCAAGATCTCACACAAAAGGAGGGATGAACTCTAAGTCGAAAAAACCGCACACAAAGATCGCAAAAAAAAAGGGGCGAGGACGAGAGTAGGTGACTAACCAAATAACACACTTCGAAAAAAAAAAAAAAGACTGGGCACGGAGAACACAAAGTAAGGGACGAAATCTAAGGCGGGGGAAGCCGCACACGGAGGTCGCCGAATACATAGATGACACATCAAAAGTTGTAGGAAATACAGGATGTACGGGAATTAACTAAACAACACAACAAAGGAACGAAAACGCACTGTCCAGTTCTAGCTCCAAACTCAGTACCACACAATTCTAGGTCCAAATGGTTTATTATTTATGGTCGTTATCATACTATTTATTCGATAGCGCCTCAATCGATGCAAGTGTTCCTGGGCTTCTATTTATTCCTTCCTTTATTGTGTTAAATCGGTATATAAGATATGACTCGCGTTGTTCGCGTTCCCGATTTGATTTGAATCCAGACTCTAAAAGTGTAACAGATAATTTATCGAATGTGTGGTTCTTGAGGGTGAGATGTTTTGAAATTGGCAGGCTCGGCAGGTATTTTGCGTGTGATCTGTGATTGTTAAAACGTAGCCTAAACGCTGTCTCGGTCTGTCCTATATATTGTTTTTTGCACACCTCACACTGTATCAGATAGATTACATTTGAAGAGTCACATGTAAGCTGCCCTCGGATTTTTATTGAGAACTGGGAATGCGTGCTATTGGCCGTGTTAGTTTCTCGCATATGTTTACAGACCAAGCATCCTGCTTTCATGCACGGTCGGCATCCGTTATTTGGTTGGGACGAATTCAGTCGGGAGTTAACTAGGCTGTCTCTAAGGTTGCGTGAACGTCTGTAAATTACCCCGGGAGCTGATGGGAATGCACGTTTGAGGCGTTCGCTTTGTTCTAAAATGTTGTAATGTCGCCTTAAAATATTATTTACGTTGGGGAAATTCATACTATAGGTTAGACATAAATTCGTGCGCTGCGCGTTGCACTGAGGTGGGCGGTCCTCCAGGAGGTCAGCGCGGTTTAGTAGGGCGGCTTTTTGAATTGCGTCGTTAATGACCCGCAGAGGATATTTTTGTTTTTCCAGTGCGTTCTTTAGATGATGAGAGCTCGATTGGAAGTCCTCTTGCCGTGAGCATACACGTTTGAAGCGGTGGGCCTGGCTGTAGGGTATACCATTCTTACAATGACGGGGATGGTCGCTTTCGTAGTGAAGGTATTTTTGCCGATCTGTTGGCTTACGATAAAGATTAGTTGTAAGCTTGCCTTTTTCTAATATTATAGTGGTATCCAAGAAGTTGATACTGGTCTGAGAATAAGCGTGAGTGAAGCGAATGGTTGAATGTACAGTATTGTACTGATTTATAAATTCTAGCAGCTTCTCTTCTGTGTGCGGCCAAATAAGAAAAATGTCATCTATAAACCTCTTGTAGATCAGTGGTTGTAAAGAACAGTCAGAGAGGAATTTGGTCTCCAGTTTACCCATAAATATGTTGGCATAACTAGGTGCCATCTTAGTACCCATCGCAGTGCCGTTAACCTGCCTATAATATTCTTTGTTGAATTCGAATGAGTTCAGTTCTAAGACTAGGTGCGTGAGGGTGGCAATGACGTGACTATCAGGGGTGTCTACCTGTCTGTGTTGTTCGTACATTTCAATTAGAGAGGCTATTCCGTCGTCATGTGGGATATTGGTGTAGAGAGATGATACATCTAGGGTGACGAGATACGACCCCTCCGGTACACGCAAATCAGAAATTTCTCTTAAGAAGTGGGTGGTATCCTTGATATAGGAGTCAAAAGTTAAGGGTATGTGCCTGATTAAACTGTCTAAGTATCCCGATATCGGTTCAGTTATCGTACCTGATCCTGACACGATTGGTCGACCTGGGTTGCCGGCTTTATGGATTTTTGGGAGCATGTAGAAGCGACCACATGAAGGATGAGTTGGCTTTATTGTATTGTATTCATTAATAGTTATTTTCCCTTGTTTTAGAAGATCCTTTAGTGCCAATATTGCGACCCGCGTGTGTTCTGCCGTAGGGTCGCTCGTAAGTGGCTCGTAGAAGTTTCGATCGGTTAGTTGGCGGTGGCCTTCTCGGATGTAGTCATCTTTTTTTAGAATGACAATCGCCCCACCTTTATCTGCGGGTTTTATTATAATATCACTCCTAGCAGCTAGTAATTTTAGGGATTCTTTCTCAGATCTCGTTAAGTTGTTCCTATTTTTCCCGTGACTGCGATATTCCCGCAAAATATCCCGTTGTATGGCGGCTATATATAAGTCAAGACAATTGTCGCGCTGAGTGCGAGGCGTCCAGTCACTCGTAGGTCGCGAATGCGGTTTCTGGGGTACGGGTGGTTTATCGAGAAAGTATTCGCGTAGCCGCAGACATCTGGCAAAGTTGTCCAGGTCTTTAAGGATTTGAAATTCGTCAAAATGACCGGTTGCCGGGCAGAAATTCAGACCCTTTGATAGTAGCATTTCTTCGTCCGCGGTTATGGAGACGCCCGACAGGTTTACGATGGCTGTGTCGTCTAGCTTCTCGGTATCAAGGACGTCGCCTTGTGAGGTAGTTCTCATAGAGGTGGATGGCTCAGTATTGGCACTATTTTGACTTGGCGTCGAAGGAAGAGCTAAACCGGAGTTTGGAACCTTGTCTCGTTTAAGTTTACGTAGCTTACTAGTTTCAAGTTCCGTGCGTTTCTTTCTCTTAAAATCAGCTAATGCGTCAGCTTCTCGTTGCGATAATGTGGTGTTTGAGCGTAAAGTGGCGGAGATTGAGGCGGTCAATTTTTTTACCTGTTTATCACTGTGGTTAATTGCAATTTTTACCAGTCTGAGTGAAGCCTCTAGTAGGACGCTTTGCCATTCTAACTGGTCACTTTTTTCTAGATTTGTAATTGCGGGAGGTAGAGACAGAGACATGCCCTTCGGGGCGATTCCTGCGCTCAGGTACACCTGCAACGTTGATTTATGCAGTTCATGTCTAACTAGCTTATCCGCGAGTTTACGTAATTTAAGAAAAGTGGTACTGTAGTTTGAAGCCAGATGGTTGGACTCACCGAACAAAAGTCACTTCTTAGGATGGGGGTGCCTGGTTGTGGTGTTCCGCAGGTAGTAGGAGTTTGACTGCGGTACGGGAGTGCTCTGCTCCGTGGACGTGAGGCTCTCGGCGGGTGTCGGGTACTCCTCGATGTCGATGCTGACGTCACCGGCGGGGGTGGTTGACGGAGCAGCTGCTGGGCTCCGCGCGACGTTAGCAGAAATCCCTGGGCGAGATGCCGGCCTCCATGGAACGGCGCCCATACGAGCATCACTATGCGGATGCATCCGGGGGATCGTGCGGGCTTCTAGGATCGGGTTGGTGGCGGCAGGGATCTCCGAGGACCATCCAGGTGGTGTTGGGGCTTCCCCTCGCTGGAGTAGCCCCTTCAGATTTTGCGCGAGTAGGGCCACTCCGGAGAAACTTGGGTGAAGGCCATCCGCAGCCAGGAACCGCCGAGGGGTAGGGACGTGAAGTCATGGTCCAGGTAGGAAACTTTACCTGGCTTCCGACAGTAGCTTTTGACGGTGTCGTTGAACTGCCGTGCTTCGTGGTTGAACCAGTGCACGAAGGTGTCGTTCGGCTGGTCCAAGCGACGGTTTGTGCTCCGTGGCAGCACGAGGGAAACTACCAACTTCTGGAGCTCCGGGCGTGCCTGCAGCGTCTTGTTCACGAGGTGTCGGAGTCGTCGCAGAGTTTCCTCGCAGCCGAATCGTTCGAGTTCGGTGGTCCCGACGTGGAAGATCAGCGTGGTTATCGAACGAGGGACGTTCGACAGCTCTTTTTCGATGTCGAAGGTCGTTGCTCCACGGATGGTGATAAACGCGGGGGAAGATCTCGCGTACGCGTCGAAGTGCTGGAAAAGGTACCTTGTCTGCGAGTTGCCAATCACCGCAGATGCCGGAAGGTGCTTGGGGTACCTTCTGGTCAGTTGTTCCACCGTCGGTGCGCCGGGGGCCGGTCTTGAAAGAGGCATGTTGGCTTGGGGGCCGAAGGCGTAGAAGACAGATATGCAGGGTGACGGTAGAAAACGAACCAGGAGGATTTTATTCGACGTTTCGACCTGAGACAGGTCTTCGTCAGGAATAGGGTTACAAGAAAAATATGGTTCTATTTATACAGTTTTTAGAGGGGAGAGAGTTCGCATACAAAGAAAGTGCGTAGGGAGAACAGATAAGGGTACACCACTCAAGATCTCACACAAAAGGAGGGATGAACTCTAAGTCGAAAAAAACCGCACACAAAGATCGCAAAAAAAAAGGGCGAGGACGAGAGTAGGTGACTAACCAAATAACACACTTCGCAAAAAAAAAAAAAACTGGGCACGGAGAACACAAAGTAAGGGACGAAATCTAAGGCGGGGAAGCCGCACACGGAGGTCGCCGAATACATAGATGACACATCAAAAGTTGTAGGAAATACAGGATGTACGGGAATTAACTAAACAACACAACAAAGGAACGAAAACGCACTGTCCAGTTCTAGCTCCAAACTCAGTACCACACAATTTTAGGTCCAAATGGTTTATTATTTATGGTCGTTATCATACTATTTATTCGATAGCGCCTCAATCGATGCAAGTGTTCCTGGGCTTCTATTTATTCCTTCCTTTATTGTGTTAAATCGGTATATAAGATATGACTCGCGTTGTTCGCGTTCCCGATTTGATTTGAATCCAGACTCTAAAAGTGTAACAGATAATTTATCGAATGTGTGGTTCTTGAGGGTGAGATGTTTTGAAATTGGCAGGCTCGGCAGGTATTTTGCGTGTGATCTGTGATTGTTAAAACGTAGCCTAAACGCTGTCTCGGTCTGTCCTATATATTGTTTTTTGCACACCTCACACTGTATCAGATAGATTACATTTGAAGAGTCACATGTAAGCTGCCCTCGGATTTTTATTGAGAACTGGGAATGCGTGCTATTGGCCGTGTTAGTTTCTCGCATATGTTTACAGACCAAGCATCCTGCTTTCATGCACGGTCGGCATCCGTTATTTGGTTGGGACGAATTCAGTCGGGAGTTAACTAGGCTGTCTCTAAGGTTGCTTTTTTTCGCCCGTCACAGATCCTGCCAATTGTACAATAGCGCCAGTAAATGGTGCTATCCGTGTGTGATTCACTGCGCGGAAAGGTACACATTGTTGTCGAGGTGTGGAAGCGTCATTCGCATCTTCGCCGAGGAGAAGTGTGCGCGTGCCACAGTCAATGAGTGCTCCTCGGTTGGCTAAGAAATCCCATCCTAAAATTATGTCGTGTGTGCAATTGTCCAAGACAGCAAAGCAATGGCGATGAGGTTCGTTATCGATAGAAATTTCAACGGAAACTAGCCCAAGAGGATGTATCAGGGACGTGTTGGCTCCACGGAGACTGCCGCCGTCCCAGGGCGTGGTAACAAGCTTTAACTTTTTTCGAATGTTCTCGCTAATTATTGAAATTGATGCTCCAGTATCAACAAGTGCTGCCAGTCTTACCTTTTTGATGATTATGTCAATTAAATTAGATGAGGACACAGTCGGTGGGGGATGTCGAGGAAACCAAGAAGCAGCCGTACCCCCTTTAGCTGCCTCATTTAGTTTTCCCCATCGAGGAAAGCTTTTGGAAAGGTGGACTGCCCACGGAGAGGGGAGCGCTGCCGGTATGCGGGTGAGGGGCTGCGGTATTTGCGACCACGATTGGAAGGGGATGACGAGCGCCGTCGCTGACCGAAGCGGGGATCATCAACCTCGTTAGGTTGGTTGTAGAGCCGGTTGGATTCATATGGCGTAAAGTACCGGGAGCTAGATGTGGTTCTTGTAGTGTCCGACAGCCGACGGCGACAGAAGCGCGAAATATGACCTGGTATACCACAGTAGAAGCAAGTTGGTCGACGATCCGTCGAAGTAGTTCGGAGGAACTAGTGGAGGAGCCCAAGGTCGTTGTTCAGTGTAAGACCGGGGAAAAGATGTTCGAGGGTCAGGATGGTACATCGTGATGGGCTGATAATATTGTGCCGGAGACGTAGCGCATACTGCGTCGGGTGGTAGGGGTGCCGTTGGTAGAGGTAAAGATGTGGTGTCGACGGGAGGAGGTGAATATCGAGACAACTCAGTTCGAATGAGTGTTCGTAACTCGTCGGGGGTAAGATGTGCCTCTGTTGATGAGCTTCGTTGAGGCGCGGGAGACAAGGCGGCGAGTTCTTCTTTGATTATTGTTCGGATGAGGGAAGCGATGTCGCCGGTCGATGAAAGTGGGGATGACGCGACGCAATTCTGGAGGCGAGTTATGTTTTCTGCTCCTGATATGCGCCGATTCCGAAGCGCTTCCCATCGCTGGCACTGTTCCTGGAGTCTGGCGACTGTGGTTGGATTCTGAGAAATCAGCATGTTGAATGCGTCTTCTGCAATCCCTTTCATGATATCCCGTATGGAAATCTTATATCTGGGCCATATCTGGCCATATCAAACGATTATATGATTATATACGGCCTATATACAGACTTATCTGGCGTATATACAGACTGATATGGCGTATATACAGACTTATCTGGGATATATACAGACTTATCTGGCGTATATACAGCCTGATACGGCGTATATACAGACTTATCTGGCGTATACACAGCCTTATCTGGCGTATATACAGCTCTATCTGGCGGCCGGTTTTCAATATATTAAAAAGTTTTAAAAAATTTAAAATTTACTTTGTTAGCAAAATGTGAATGACTCATTATTCGCAAGCTAAATATTAGCACAAATAATCCCAAACTTCAGCTTTGGCAAGCTTACGTTTGAGATTATTTATGCTAATTTTCACGAGAATTTCAATGTAAAATTCATTATTTTGAAGTGTTAACATTACGCCGGACTAGACAATTTGCTAAATCCCCCAATCACCTCGGCCCGTACTCCAGGAATCATGGGGACGGTGTTTCTTCAACTGCCTAGTGATCGGAAATTTCGACCAATCCTTTGGTTACACAGTTTTGGAAATTTCGACCAATTCTTTGGTTACACAGTTTTGAGGGTAATTTGGTGTCACGCTGAACAAGTGTCGTATTGAACCCAAGTACCTGTCATATCACTTTTAACATTTTCGCCAATGTCAGTACTGTGCATTCTGTTCAACCTTCAACCTGGATGAGCTGCAGACATATCTCTTACATTATTATCATTCTCGTACAGCTTCCAAGACGCTGATATTAAGTTAAAAACGCTAAAAAATTCTAGAAACAGCTCCGCTGAATCCGAGCTAAATCCCGGTTTTGGTTGTTGTGATTTCTCGGCTTTTAAGTAATTCCTGCTAAAACAACAATCATAAGAATGATAATATTGTAAGAGATTTCGGCGCCTCAGCCTTGTTGAAGGTTGGACAGAATGCACAGTATTATCAACACTGCCATTGACGAGAAATTTTAAAAGTGATATGACAGGTCGTTGAGCCCTTTGGGACGCTTGTTTAGGGTGACTACGAATTACACTCGAAACTGTGTAACCATGGAATTGGTCAAAACTAGGGATCACTAGGGAGCAGAAGGATCACCGTTCCTTTAATTCCTTGAGTGCGGGCCAGGGCACTTGGGAGAATTGTAGAGAATAAAAAGATATAAAGTGCTGATTTCAGGCTTGTGTCGTTTTGATATGCCTGGCCAGATCTGGAATTTCCTTACTTAGCCAGATCTGGGATTTCCATACCTGGCCGGGGATACCAGGCTATATCTGTCATTATGAGGCTATATCTGGCAGATATACCATATCAGATTATATGTGACCAATTTTTGATATGGCCATATCTGAAATCTTCAGATCTGGCCAGATATAAATTTTTTGTAAGGGATGGTTGACTTTTTCCGATTCAGGCATGGTCGGGTTCGCGCGTTTACACAGAGCCAGTATGTCCGTGTTTGTTTGCGCTGTTTTTACATTATGATCACGAGGGTCAGCGGCATCCGGGGCGGTAGCCCGCCGGGCACCCCCCCTCCGCACTGGCGTGGCCCGCCGCGAGTCTCCCCCCCCCCGCTCTCGTGGCCCGCCGCGACACCCCCTGAGCCCTGCACCCGGGGCGGTCCGCCCCCCCCGCCCCCCCTTGTGACGCCATTGCTTCAATGTAAGCCGTGGTTGTCTCGAGTCCGGACTGAGCGCGAGTCGCAAGCTTGCGGGTCGCGTCCTGTGTTCGGGTGGTAGGGCATCCGAAGACATCTGATAGACGGGTCTTGAATGCGTCCCACGAGGCTATCTGATCTTCATGGTTGTCAAACCATACCTTGGCGGTGTCACGTAGGTAGAAAACCACATTGGCCAATTTTAGGGTGTTGTCCCAGGCGTTGTGAGTGCTGACGCGCTCGAAGTTGCGCAGCCAGTCATCCACGTCATCGCTTCCGAAGCCGCCGAAGGTGGGAGGGTCTCGCTGTCGGTAGGGGACAGAGCCAGCACGGAGATTTTGAGTGCCTGACGCCTCACCTCGAGACATTGTTGGGGCAAGCTGCTTCAAACTTCGGAGAAGCGTTGTGGTTAGTGAGCGAAGAGGCGCAGGGGACGCACCTCCACCAAAATGTTACGGTGTTGCCGTTGAAGGAGTAGTCCAGCTAGGAGTCAGTCCCTAGCGGTCGGCTTTTATTTGGAACTGCCGGGCTCAGCTCGAGCTGTCGCGCGCCCTCGCTATTTTTCTGGCGCCCTCTTTTTCTTCTTCTAAGTAACATTATATATATATATATATATATATATATATATATATATATATATATATATATATATATATATATATATATATATATATATATATATATATCACAGCCTCGTGTAGTACACGCCGCGACACAGTTTGCGCACAAGTAATTCTCACGCGAGGCGATTACAGAGAGGCACATCAATGTGCCAATATTGTAAAAGTAAATCCCAAATAAAAAGAAATAAAAAAACGGATCCGTCGCACTTGCTATCTGTACTCGGTATTTATATATCGATTCATATTTAAATTTGAGGTTTCTACTATTTCAATTAAAGCAGACATGGCAGCGCAGGTCCGAGCCGCTAACCGCGCAGTTAGTTCAAATGTTCCCGGCGCCCCCAAGCTGCGACAACTCGAGTTCAGCCCAAATTCACGTGCCGTAATTCGTGCCATCCTGGCTTCGTTCAATCCTCAATTTCACTAGCGATCCCCAATTTAGCTAGCGATCGAAACGCCGAGTTCGCTTTGGGAGCGACGACTGCCCCAGAACCGCGCTAAAAATTACCCGCAAAAAGATGCCAGGAAAGCAGGATGCACTTTTCCCCATGCCCTGACATACCATTTAGGATAGTGCTTTCCTCCATGGACGAAGACGATGAGCCTAGGGTGCCGAATCCGGCAGCCGTGCCGGCAGAAGCAGCTGCGATCGGTGCGACGCGGTGAGCAGGATAACAGTCCAGTGATGACGGTCGGTCATTCGGGCGGGTTCAGATTCTCCCAAATGCCCGGATGAGGGTAGTCGGCGCTACACTCGTTAAAATGGTGCCGGCTAGGAAGCCCAACTTGGAACGATGTATACTCTTAATATTTACAGGCGAGCAATTCAAGACTTGCAAAACATACCACACTTTTGCAGAAAGAAATGCACTACAAACGAGGCTAAGTAGACGTAGAATGCTTTGGGAAAGCAAGAACACCGAAAAAAACAACGGTTCTCGAGTTAAACTTATCGACGACGAAATTCAAGTCCCTAACGACTTTTTCGTATGGGATGACGATACCGCCAGCCGAACAAAGCTGAGAGATAAGGTGCGAAGCCTAAATCAGTGACAATCGCTAGATGCAAAAACAAAACAGTTCAGTGTAATCAAAATGAACACTAGAGGTCTCGTCAATAAAGATTAGCGAGTTAGAACACACACAAATGCTATATAATCCATACACTGTCGTTGTGACAGAAACGTGGTTTAACGTAGACATCAAAGACGATGAAATACTACCACCTGCGTACGAAATGGTACGAAAAGACCACCTAACGCGGGGGGGGGGGGGAGGTGTTGCTGTAGTTCTTAAAAAATCAATCGTGTGCCTTGTGATGGATGATCTTCCAGATACCGAAAGTGTATGGTGCAAAATTACTTTCTGTAGCAAAAGTATGTAATAGGAGTTGTCTACAAACCTCCTGATTCCTTACTGTTCACGATGGAAATAATATACGACTCTGCCATTGCTACCTCCATTGACTAAAGATAACTTTATTCTTGCTGGTGATTTCAATCTGCCCAAAATAGATTGGAACAGCCTTGAGGTTGGCAACGTAGACGTCAATTCATCTGAATTGCCTTTTCGTATGATGTTTAACCTGAACCTAACACGAGTTGTAAATGAGGCTACCCGAGCGGTAAAAACTGCAAGCTCCGTGCTGTACTTAACACTTGTCGGTACAAATTCGAGTGACAATGTTGTGTCTTTGTACGAGGGTATTTCAGACCACACACTTGTCCTGATGACTTGCAATGTTCTATCATCATTTGCGGCTTTTAAGCGTTTGGTAGTTTATGTGCATGACTTTAACTACGCGGACGACATCGATATCTTGGAATATCTAGAATCGTCGTTATCTAGATTCGATGACGCAAAGGACGTAGGTGACCTGTGGTGCCGTTACAAAGACATTATCAACCACTGCTTAGAACGACTTGTCCCTAAAAGGAAAAGAAACGCGTTTATAGGCAACGTCCATGGATTACAGATACATTTTTCAATTACAGCGTAGAATAAAAAATAAGGCGAAAGAAAAAACGTAAAAACCAAGGTGACGCTTCCTGTCTTTCAGATGGATTAAACTTTAAATTGAAGGAGTCTAGAGGACATTATTTTTTTGAGCCTTAGACTCCACAATTTCTGAGGACGGCACCACAGAAATTCTGGCGGTATACCTTGCAGCTTCCAAGGAAGAAAATAGATTATATTACAGAAAATGGCAAAAAACCTTTTAGACCCGAACACCATAGCAAGACGGTTCAACGAATATTTTGGCGCTGTACTTGTTCAAGCGAATATCACCGCGGATTTGAGCACGAGAGGTACCGACTCGCTTCGATCTATGCCGGACATCACTATCGCCAAGCAAGGAGTATTTGCACTATTCCTAAATATTGATTTCATAAAGTCACCTGGACCGGATAATACCCCAAATTATGATTTATAACGATATGCAGAGTGCATTTTTAAATACTTGACAATTATATTTCGTGCCTCTTTAGAACAGCATAGCGTTCCCACGGATTGGTTGTGTGCCAGGAGTTGTTTCAGTTCAGAGATCGGGAGATAAGCATAATGTAACAAACTACAGACCTATTTTATTAACATACACTTCTTGTAAGCTCTCTGAGCACATCTTTTCAAGAAACCTTTACGAGTATTTTGAGAGTTGAAATTTTTTTATGAAAAAACATTCTGGATTTCGACGAGGGTTGTCCACAGTCACTCAGTTGCTTGAAACGTTTCATGATTTTTTCGTGCTCGTCAAACGAAAGAGGACAAATAGACTCAATTTGTCTAGACTTATCAAAAACATACGATTGGGTATCTCATGGAGGACTTATCAAAAGACTAAATTGTTAGAGTTAATGCTTACGTCACTCGGAGGTTTAGCGCATACTTTAAAAATATGAGACATGCAGTTTGTATTTATTGATGGCGTTGCGTCGTCGGTCTGTAGGGTGCCGTCGGGAGACCCAAAGAGGTAGTGTTATTTTTATGTCACGTCAACAATTTGGCGGAAGCAGTAAGTCCCAATATTACGGTTAGGTTATTCGCAGACGACTGCCTGCTTTACACTAAAGTACGTAGCCCTGTAGACCAGGAAATCTTAATATTGTCGCTCGCCTCAATAGATAACTGGTGTCCAAAACTGGGGAATTAAGCTGAACCCAGAAAATACAGTATTTCTCACAATAACAAGTAAAAGAACACTCTTACTTACAATTATATATTATGAGATGTGTCTTAAACAGTAGCTAATAACTAAAAGTACTTAGGGGTAACGATAGCCTCAAATTTAAGATGGAAACTGCACGTACATTGTTTGTATCGTAAGACTATAAAAGAGTTGTGGTTCTAGAAGCGCAATCAAAGGCACGCTCTGTATAACGTAAAATTATCCGCATACACAACCCTGGTAAGGCCAACCCTGGAATACGCCTGTGCTGTGTGGGATCTGTATAGGAAGAAACAAATTGATAAGCTAGAAAAAATACAAAGAATGGCAGCCCTTTTTTCCTTTCAAGATATGGTCGAACTGACTCGGTGGCTTCAATGCTCAAAGAACTAAACATCCCTCTATTGTCAAGTCGCAGAAAAATTGCCAGACTTAAACTTCTTTTCAAACTCTCTCGAGACGAGCTGAACATTGACACCCCCATCACCTGCTAAAATGCTCGGCTCGGCCATTGCGGGGTGTGCATACCTGTAAAAAGGCCTTTGAAATACAACAGGTAAACAACGACATTTTCAAGTATTCGTTTTTGTTAGAACTGTTAAGCAATGAAACGATATACCAAATGATACTGTAAATAAATATAATATTGTTGCCTTCGAGGAAACGCTGGAGAAGCGAAGCTGTTTGATGTTCTGAGTGTGTCTTGTAGTTACATTTTAAACATTTTCAGAAAGCGTGTCAAAACTTGTGTGTTTGTATCCGCGTGGTTGTATTATATATGTTTTATACATTGTGAAATGTATTGGTATGTCATTTTCTTTCCACTCCTGTAACCGCCCTGAAAAAAGAGGTGAACAATGGTAATAAATAAAAAAACAAAAACTTTAGCCTTCCCATCTGGTGAAGAAGGAAGACCAGCGAAGCCGAACTATGGTGGGAAAAGTAATGGCCGGCCACAAGTCGGCAAGCCTGGGTAAAAAGGCTGAAAAGGTTGCGCCATCTATGAGCGACGGCGGCGACCAGACAACCGGCAAGCCAGTTGTCTGGTTGCTGCCGTCACTTCAAGATGGTGCTAGCTGTCAGAGTTTCGTGTCATCATTTGTTTGCTGACGGACACGATACTGGGGAAACTAGCCCTCAACAGCTCAGCTGTAAAAACGCCCCTTCATCTTGCGGCTTACAATACAAGATGATCACCTCACACTGGACGTCGTCTTGTGTCTTGAGGGTAATCCACATAATGGAATCCTGTCGACTACGCCAAAATGTAATGATCTTCAATAACTATACAGAATCTTTTACGATATATGTGGCTTTACTGGACCGTTCATCTAATTCCGTCATGTACATTATTCTCTTCGTCTCTGTCCCCCACCCCCTTTTTCTTTTTCAGAGAAGTCCGTTGTCCCAAAGTTTGATTACGTAATTATGGGATCGAAACTACCCGCCTGACAACAGTCGAGCGCGGCTCATGGATTGTACACGAGAGCTGCGGGAGAACTCGACTTTGGCTCGTAACAATCAATGCCTCGGCGGACACCTGAGTAGTGGCTCGTGTCCCACCACTGCGGTGATGAGAATATCCGAACTCTAACAATGCCTGGAGGTCAGCCCGTGTTTTCTATTTTGCCAATTCCAGCACGTGGCTATGTTTAACGTAGGCGGCATAAGTTAGGCACCAGGCCACTTGGCAGCTTCTTGTGACTCGAGTTGAGGAGATGAACGATGCCCCTATTTCTCAAATTTGATTTGTGACTGCCATTTTCTAGAAAGAGAAATTATATCAAAAGTATTCAGTTATTAACGTTAGAGAGTGATACTAAGTAGTATTTAGTGAAAGTAGAAAAATCGTTTCGTGACCCCTTTAAGATCAAGTAAAAGGCGACGAAAATGATAATTAAGAACGAAACCCTGTGCACAAAAAATACATAGCTTCACAGTTCGAATTCAAGAAAAAGGAGAAAGAGTTTAATAAACAGGCATTCGAGCGATACAATAAACAGTTTTAAAAGAAATCAACCATCAGTCAAAACGAACCCATAAAAGCAACGTGATCAAAACGGATAAAGCATGTAGATTTCGTTACGGAGTGTTGTTGATCTAGTTGGTGCATTCTTGTTAATGTGCACAACTGAGTTTTTGACGAAGCCAGAAGGTAAACGAGTACATAGGGACACCGTACAGGTGTCCTTAGGTACTTGTTTGCCTTCTTCGTCTTCTTTGTTTCGTAAAATTCAGCTGTCCTCATTATTAACTAGTATGTAGGCTTGCGCAGTTTTTAAATGAGCGCTATGATAAGCACGCAAAATAAATAAACAAGACTACTACGCTAGGCAGCAAGACGTTAAAAAACATATATTTTTAAACACGATGTATCATCGCCTTGTCATTACGCTTTTCGTAAAAATTGCTCAACTGTATCGGCGCTCCTTGCACAAAAATAATCGTTATTGAACAATTTTGAAGCAAAAAGGATGCTTCTTAAAATATTCATCGACTTCACAAAAACTTTTGATTTATTAAACCACGAGATCTTGCTAAAAATGCTCGACGTGTGTAGCATTCGAGGCCACGTGCTGTCATTATTTTGGTCATGCCTACAGTATCAACATCAGTATGTTTATATAAACGGATCCCCCTCGCGGTTGACACACAAGGCAGTATGCTTTGTTCCTCTCCTTTTTATTATGTACATTACTGATATTGTTCAACTCTACCGATACGCCAAAGTCACAATTTCCGCAGATTATAATTTTTTTGAGTGAGATAATTGTCACAATATTATAATGACTGCAAACGATACCTTGACTAGACTAGAAGAATTCATCATCATCATCATCATTTATTATTCCTTGAAGGCCCAGGGGCATTATACAAGGGAGTGAACACTTCAAAAACAAACAAATAACACAACTATTTATCAACAAAAACACGCTGCAATCTAGTTATAGGTTAGAAAAAAATAAGCTAATGGCTGCAGAAAATTTTTTAGTGTCAGATAAGGAAACAATTACGTCAGGCAGTGAGTTCCAGTCGTCAATGGCCAATGGTAAAGTAGACATTTGGTGAGTAACGGTTGACGATGAAATTGGACGGAGTTTACAAGAATGGTCGAGACGAGGGAAAATGCGGTAAGGAGGCGATAGCAAACTCTGTCTGAGATGACTGTTGTAATAAAAGATCCGATGAAGAAGAGAAAGACGAGACACCCTGCGGCGGTGAGAAAGAGTGTCAAGGTTAGCTGATTGGCGAAATCCTGATATGCTTGCGTAAGGGGAATAGTCGGAATAAATAAAACGGAGGGCTCTGCTTTGAACGGATTCCAGGTTGTTAGTTAGGTATGACTGCCACGGTGACCATATGGAAGAGGCGAATTCTAGTTTAGTTCTGACCAAGGTAGTATAAGCTAGTTGTTTTACTGGGGATGTAGCTTGTCTGAGGTTACGGCGAAGAAATCCGAGAGTGCGGTTAGCATCGGCAACGACAGATGTTATGTGAGTGATCCATGACAGGTCAGATGTCAGATGAATTCCTAGATATTTATAGGATGAACAAGCAGTTACTGGGATGCTAGAAAGGTGGTAAGAGGAGGATAAAACATGCGGACTGCGGGAAAAGGATAGCGATTTACATTTATTATAGTTTAAAGCCATTTGCCATTTATGACACCACTGAATTATAAGTTGGAGATCGTTCTGCAAGATTAGTTGATCGTGACGTGAATGAATTGGTCTATAGATGACACAGTCATCGGCGAACAAACGTACTTCAGAGGTGATGCCATGGTGGAGGTCATTAATGTAGATTAAAAAAGAAGGGGGCCAAGAACGGTTCCTTGAGGGACGCCAGACGTTACTGTGCTTGTGGTAGATTTTACATTGTTAACAGAAGTGTACTGAGTGCGATTAGTGAGGAATTCAGAAATCCAATTGACTACAGAGGGATGAAGATTAATATCTCTTAGTTTCATTAAAAGACGTTGATGGGGGACCTTGTCGAATGCTTTGGAGAAGTCAATGAAGATGGCGTCAGTTTGAACATTGGAATCGAAATTTGAGTAAACGTCAGTTAGAAATGCTGTTAGCTGAGTTTCGCAAGAGTATGACTTGCGAAATCCGTGCTGGTGCTTGAAAAGGAGGTTATGAGAGTCAAGAAAGTTTATTATGTTAGAATAGAGAATATGCTCCAAGAGTTTGCATGAAACGCTGGTGAGCGAGATGGGACGATAGTTGCTGATTTGTTGGCGATCGCCTGTTTTATGAACGGGTATGACGTTAGCAATCTTCCAGTCGGATGGAACTTCAGAGAGTTTAAGAGATTGAGAGAATATGTCGCAAAGGAAAGTGGAAGAAATGTGTTTAGTGTTTATTAATACCTTAGAGTTAATTTGGTCACCTCCGGAGCTGGAGGACACCTTCAGTTGATCTATAGCCTTAAGTACTCCAGCGCGGTCAATTAAGATAGGATTCATAAGAGGGTGAAAGGATTGGCACGAGTCGGGAATATTTAGTAAGTCCTCGTTAGTAAAGATGGAGCAGAAGAAATTGTTAATAGCAAGAGCGCCGTGTTTATCTGAAAGCGGAAGTCCGTCGTCGTCTACAAATTGCAAAGGAAGTGATAGTGCCGGATTGATTATTTTCCAAAACTTCTTTGGTTTAGTGGTTAGTATGTTGGGCAGGTCGATACTATAAAATTTGGTTTTGGCTTGATTTATGGCGGATTTATAAGCCCTTGCGCATTCGTGATAGGCGTCCCAAGAAGCAGTAGTGTTGACAGCCTTAGTCCGCTTATAGAGTCTTTTTTTCCTATTGGATTGACTATGAATTGTTTTATTGTACCAAGGGTTAGTGTTATCAGATATTATACGGGTAAGTGGAATAAAACGTTCGATTAGGTAGATCACTTTATCTTTAAAGAGAGTCCAGTTTTCATTAACCGTTCTTTCCCAGAAGTTAACTGAGAAGGTATGATAAAAATCTTCGAGGTTCGAGTTGATAGATGCGTAATCAGCTTTCGCGTAATTGCGAATGAATTTGCAGTAATGTGATCTACGAGGAGCAGAGAGAGAGAGTGTTAAATCGATGACGAGATGGTCACTTATGCCCGGTAAGTACGTGATGTTACTGAAGAGTGAGGGATCTTGGCTTAAGCATAAGTCGAGTATATTGCTGCAGTGATTAGTAATTCTAGTAGGCTGAGTGATAACATTTGAAAAGTTGAAATCTAAACAAAAGTCTATAAATTCTTGAGAAAATGCGCAACTAGAAGAGAGGGCAGACCAGTCAATGTTCGGGTAATTGAAATCGCCAAAAAGAGTAACATAGGCATTAGGGTATTTAGTTGTGATTTCAGAAAGACACTTATACAGCTTGGTAACAAATTCTTTGTCATTATCTGGCGGTCTATAGCATACAGCCACTATTACGGGGGCGTCGTAGCGACGTACACCCAAACAACTTCCAAGTCGGTAACGATCGGTATAACCCGAGACGGAATTTGATTTTTTATAGCTAAAAGCACACCTCCCCCTCCTAGCAGATCTATCACATCTATACACACGAAAGTTTGGATACAAAGGAAAAAGTTCATTATCGGATATATCAGGGCTTAACCAGGTCTCGGTAAGAGCAAGGAAATCTGCGTTGCATGTTTCAACCAAAGAAATCACATCGTCTCTTTTTGGTATCAAGCTTCTAATGTTAGTAAATAAAATAGAATGATAAGAAGGTTTGCTACAGACATCATGGCGTTTTGCAGGTTGATTGGGTGACGAAATACGAAATGAACGCTGGCATTGCTATGCACTTTTTTCTTTCACGGAACCAAGAGCGGCGTCAAATACATAACACTTGTTATCTATAAACAGCTTATCGTGACGCAGCTTGTAAGTCGTGCCTTTAGGCTTGGCAAAATCAAGAAGATGACGGCGTGCAAGTCGGACAGAAATTGGGAAATCTTCACTGATAGCAACACGTGTCCCTTTGAGCTTAAATGCCGACGAAAGAATACCCTCTTTATCCTTAAATGATGAAAACTTCACAATTATAGGGCGACATTTCTGTGGATTGAACGCTCCCAAGCGGTGCGCTCTTTCAATTTTACTTGAGTCGACATTCACGCCTAGGTTTTTGGAGCACAAGCCGGTTACCAAGCCCTCGGACTGGGCCCACGTTTCCCTATCGGTGTCAGTGACGCCAAAAAATAGAAGGTTATTGCGGCGGGATCTCCCCTCCGCGTCGTCACAACGAGTTTTCAGCTGCGAAAGTTCGTTTAGAGCTGTAGTAAGCTGAGGTTCGGTAGGTGTGACGCTACCGAATTCCTTCTGCTTTAGTAGGTCGAGTTCAGTTGTTAGGTTGTTAACCCGTTCTTCTAGAGCGGAAGCAGATTTTTCGCTTTCGATATTTTTCTGTGTTAGTAGGTTTACCTCCTGTTGCAGCAGAGCAAGGCTACTCTGGAGCTTCGCGACTGTTTGCACAAGCGCAAGGAATTCATCCTCTTGTTGCTTGCTCATAGGGCCTGGGTTCTTCTCTACATCCCCAGACATCAAAAGCAACAAAGCTCTAAAAGATTCAATACACTCTCTAAAAAATTCAATACAAGCTCCGGGGCATGGAAGCACTACTAGGCAAACATAATTTGACTTAAAACAGTGGCAAGGTGTACGACTACTAACCTGCGGCAAGACGAAAAACATGAGCCACCTCATCGCTGCGAATCTTCCATGCCCACTGGCGCGCTGCAGCCGGGGAGTCGCTTTGAAGGCGCTGCCGTTGATGTCACTGTGGATGGCATAGCACGAGCGAGGTCCTCTGTGATCTTGATTCCAGGAGGCAACACTGTAGTCGACGAGCGCGTGGCAGATGGTAGCTCGCGGCCCGGAAACCGGAGCAAAGCTGCGCTGTCATCGTGCCGCCAGCTGGATGGGGACGCACGCGCTGACACGTTCAGGAGCTGCGGCAAGACGAAAAACATGAGCCACCTCATCGCTGCGAATCTTCCATGCCCACTGGCGCGCTGCAGCCGGGGAGTCGCTTTGAAGGCGCTGCCGTTGATGTCACTGTGGATGGCATAGCACGAGCGAGGTCCTCTGTGATCTTGATTCCAGGAGGCAACACTGTAGTCGACGAGCGCGTGGCAGATGGTAGCTCGCGGCCCGGAAACCGGAGCAAAGCTGCGCTGTCATCGTGCCGCCAGCTGGATGGGGACGCACGCGCTGACACGTTCAGGAGCTGCGGCAAGACGAAAAACATGAGCCACCTCATCGCTGCGAATCTTCCATGCCCACTGGCGCGCTGCAGCCGGGGAGTCGCTTTGAAGGCGCTGCCGTTGATGTCACTGTGGATGGCATAGCACGAGCGAGGTCCTCTGTGATCTTGATTCCAGGAGGCAACACTGTAGTCGACGAGCGCGTGGCAGATGGTAGCTCGCGGCCCGGAAACCGGAGCAAAGCTGCGCTGTCATCGTGCCGCCAGCTGGATGGGGACGCACGCGCTGACACGTTCAGGAGCTGCGGCAAGACGAAAAACATGAGCCACCTCATCGCTGCGAATCTTCCATGCCCACTGGTGAATAAAAATTCCTTGCAATTTATTATCGTAAAAAAAGGCGATGCTTTTACGCCCAAAAACAAAACAAAAAAGATGTATTTTGAAAGACCATGATTATACTGCTCCAGCGCTAATGAATTTGTTGGTTCATTTAAAACCAGGGACTCAAACCGAAAAATATAACGTTTCGGTTACGGTTACGGTTACCGCTTCCTGTTGATAACGGTTTCGTTTCGGTTTTTTACGGTTTTACTTTTTACGGTTTCGGTTACCGGTTAGACGTCTTTAAAAACCGGTTTATTTCGGTTTTTCCAATAATTAGTCTAATTGAAATGCTAGACAGCCGTTTTATAATAAACGGTTTAAAGTAGTCCCAGATATCCAACAACGTGAAATTCAAGGAATTTAGAAACGTCTTAATACTTCTAAATGGTCAAAAGTTGCACACGTTTCTAGCTCCAACGCTTGTTCACTACATCTACTTATATTACATAGTTTGATACCCGAGCATACATTTTACCTCCGCTACTCGGGGATCATCGCATTCTATATAATAAAAATGAAAATAAACATCCCTAATTTGTTGTTCGGCAGCGTTTGTAAACTACCCTAAGAAAGTTCCCACTGGGTGCTGGAAGAACCATTCGCACCTTCTGGTCGCTATAGTTTATTTAACCCAATACATGCTGACGAGTCTTCGCCCACACTGAAAGGAAGGAGCAGAACTATAGCCATCCTCTAGTAAAATACTGCTAAGTGGAATAAAGTAATAAAATTGAGAGCTGAGCTAGTTGGTGAAAGTCAAACAATTATGTAAATGCAATAGCCCAAAACAAGGAAGACTGATGAGAGGAACGAACAACACATTAACAACACAGAAAGCTGTAAAAATATGTTATGTGTTGTTCGTTCCTTTCACTAGTCTTCGTTGTCGTGCCATGTTACACCTACGTCATGTTTACTAATTCCAAGCAATTGCCTAAGGTTATCGAAGCGCACGTCCGATTCTGTGACGCTAGAAAAATGGTGCATTTATATATAAGAAAAAATTAAAGAAGGTGCGGACGCAAAAAATTAAATAAAGTCCGGACGTACCTTATATATATATAAATGTATATATAAATTTGAAAATATGCAGATCAATGAACAGTACTTTATCGAATGAATCAATGTTTTACGAATCCGCCGAAAGCCAAAATAAACGGCGGAGCTAGGATTTGAACTCTGGGCCTCCCAATGTCCGGTCGGGTGTTCTTATATTGTACTATATTATATTTATTATAACGGGCCGCGGGCTACTTGGCATTTTAAACTTCTCTTTTATGGCTCTGGATTTTTACTTCTTCGTCCACCTGTTTAACACAGTTTCAGACCAAATTCCTCTTTCACTCAATTGACTTCCTTTTCTTCTGCATGTTTGGTCGACTTTGCCGCACTGCCCACCACTCCACCTTACCCCGCTACCCGACAGCGCATGGGCAGATGTCTCCGGAGTCGGTTTTGGAGTACTTGTAGGGGTCTGTGCGCAGGCAATCATAGCCCCTCTGCCGAGGCCAATATACCTCTGGGAAGGACTCGCTGTGTTCTGGTGCACGTGCATTGGCGTGAAAGTGAATCTTCTACAGACGGACAACACAGCTTTGGCTCTAGCGCTGCACCGCGGCCACGGACGAGCTTTGCCTTGGGCTATTTCCAGTATCGTCTCTCTTCTTTTTTTAATAAATATATGCCAATAAAATGGGTACCGTCGGTCATGAGCCCCGCCGACCTGCCGTTGCGCGCATGACACGCAATGGCGAGCCGGTGGGCCATTGAGTCCTCGCGCATCTCGGCGGGATACATCTTTTCCTTCTCGTGCTGAGGGCGGCGGAAGAAACGTCCGAAAGCGCTTCCCGAGGTTTTTTAATAAATGTGAATAAATAAAAATATGAAGAAAAATGGCAATGGCAATAGCCCATCCAGGCAAAAGCTCTGTCCATGGCCGCGGCAGTACACGCGCACCACAACACGGTGAGTCCTTTCCGGAGGTATATTGGCCTCGGCAGAGGGGCAATGATTGTCTGCGCACAGTCCCCAACATCTACGCCGTAACAGACTCCGGAGGCATCTCCGGAGTCGGTTACGGCGTGGAAAGAGGTGCGGTTGGCAGTGCGGCAAAGTCGGCCAAACACGCAGAAGAATGGGAAGCCAGTTGAGTGAAAGAGGAATTTGGACTCAAACTTTGTCAAACAGGGGACGAAGAAGAAAAAAAACCCAGAGCCATGGAGAGAAAAGTAAAATGCCAAGTAGCCTGCCGCCCCCTGGAGCGCCTTGAGGAGAAGCGGGCGCTCCAGCGAGCGAAGGACACGAGGAATGGCTCGGAGCCGTTCTGGCGTGTGCGAAATGGTGTCATTGGCTGTGTCGAGCCTGAACCCAAGAAAACCTATGCGTCGCGTGGGCTCTGCTCGTGTCGCTTAGGTTTAAGCGAAATCCCGACCGCAGCAAGTCCTCCACGAGGAGGCGCACCGTAGACGCCAACTTCTCGGGGTCGGGATGGGCGCACAGAAGTTGTCTGCATGAGACCAAGCTCAGAGTCTACGCGCACGCATTTCCGTGGCAATGGCTGTTGCCAAGAGCTGCATGTAAAACGGCGCCGGGCGTATCACGAAGGGCATACGGCAAAAACGGCAGTAACGGCGGCCTACTCTAAATGCGGTCAGATTACAGGAGGTGAGATAAAGCGTGATATGGTAAAAGGCATCGGCCAGGTCGAGCTTCATCACATGCGCTTGGGGCGGGAATGGGTTTACTTTGATGGCCTGGGGTAGGGAGTAAGGCGGAACTGGGGTGCCTGGCGGTAAGGAGTAGGTGCTGCGCAGTTTAAAACAAAGCGAGACTCGGTGGCTGACTTGGATACGAGGAAGACGGGGTTGAGGTACGGACCATGTGAGGAGCGTTCGATGATGCTACCAACATGTTGGTTACGGCGGCATCAATCGTGGGTACCTGGGGACCTATGTTGGACTTTCGAGAAACTAGAAACAGAAGTGACGTAGGGGTAGGAGGAACGTAACCAAGCAACGGCGCGCACCGCGAAACCGCCCTCTTTGACGCCGTGACGACATAGCAAGATTGGCGTCTGTCACTCACTTCAGTGGCGTCAAGAGCCAACCCCGAAGAGCGGAAGTAGCTACGCTGTCCCCCTGCCGTACCTACGCTTTCCCGGCCGTACCTATCTGGAACCTAGTCCCTACGCAAGCGTCCGTTTCTCTGGCCACCGGAGGAGCATTTCTGCTTTTAGTGAAGCGATAGCAGCCAATCCCTCGCGGCGGCGACCTTCACATCTGCTCTATTTTAAAGAAACTTGTCAAACTAAAAAAACACAGGTGTTCTATTGAAATAAACAACTGATTTTGCAGCGGTTCCAGAAAATATTAGATGGCGTAAACTCGCATAAAAGGTTAGAACAACATGCGGGGCGCGGATGAGCGCCTAGTTCAAATCACTGTCGCTGATGGCGGCTCAAGAAACGGGAGGATGTGGCCTCTCTGATACGCGGCAAACTCGCAGGCAAACAGGGGGCGAAGGCATTGGTGTCACGAGGATCAGCGGCACCCGGGGCGGTAGCCCGCCGCGACCATCGTGGCTGTGTTTTCTGCTTTCCGCTTGCAAACGCAGAAGGACTGTGCCTTCTGCGTTTGTATATTGGAGTCACTGTAACGTGAAGCAAGTTAGTAATTTGCTCTTGGCAACAGGTATGACAGATATATGCTAAAACTAGCCATTCCTCATGTTTGTAGGACAGCAATATGTAGTGTGTGCTTTTTCATCAAAGGTGTCAAGTAGCTTGTGCCATCGGAATTTTATACTTGTAGTTTTCTTTAATTGAAACCAAGAGGTCTGCACTTTAGCCACAACTTGCCACCCGCCTGAAACTGGCCTCCGGGTTTGCCATTTTTCTTATATCGCAATAAAGTGGAGATATGGGCGAATTGGTTTATTTAAAAAAAAAGCACCGAAACGAACACAGGGACACAGACGATAGGAAACAGGACAAGGCGCACTCTCAACTGAAGTTGACTTTTCAATAAACTTCAGTTGAGAGTGCGTCTTGTCCTGTTTCCTTCGCCTGTGTCCCTGTGTTTTTTGTTTTCTTATATCATTGTTGATCTCAACATGCCTCTACTATGGAATCTGTCATGCTTCCATGTGTGACAAAACACAAACGAAATGGCAGTGAGCTGAATGGCAGTGAGCTGTGCTCCACAGTCACAGTCCACAGGCAGTGAGCTGAAGTGTGAAATAATGTCTGTGATATATCCAGGATAATTACAAAGAATTTATATGGTGTTTAGTAGTCCATGCTAAATTTCACGTTAAAGAAAGTATTGCAACTTGTGTTTTCAAGCATGTTTATTTTTCACGTTACGGCATTGTTATAAAAAAACACTTTCAAAGACAAACTGTTTGTTGTCTTCTTTATACATTCAAACTGACACAAATCCAATATGCGTTTATCGAGTAATAGACCTGGCTCTGTGGTAGATTGTAAAATGAAGCAGGGCAATGGAAGTGTAGAGAAAATGAATTGATGTCCAAACCCGATACAAACAATATATTGCAGTAAAAAAAAGGAAAATGGGTCTCACCATTAGCCTCATTGATTTCTCAGTTTCCTGCAAGGCCGAGCCAGATGCCTTGTTGGCTAGCTACATAACCCAACAAAACCTTCTGTTATTGTCCCACGCATTTTATGCGCCCTGCTTGCAAATTAAAAAAAGACTATCAACATCACTGTGATGCACCGAATAGGTTTTCGGAGGCAGTACTACATGTCCGTAAAGGTAGCACGGTGGTTGTGCGACGAACTGCGCAAGGCGTTGGAGTTGACACTGTGGAGCTTATGGACGGCCATGACTGTGGAGCAACTAGTGAAGTACATGCTGCCACGGGGAGGGCTTCTCTGGTGGCGAGGGCGTCAGTCGAGGTGAGGACGACGAGGGGTTCGCTGTCGCCGGTGGCGTCCCTGGTGGGCAGGAGTGCCACCGTGACGAGGACAATGAGAAGCTCCCTGTCGCCGACGGTGTCCCTGATGGGCGGGACCTCCGTTGTGGCAACGGACTCCTTGGCGCTGGGGGTGTCTCTGGTGGGCGGGACTGCCACCGTGGCTTGCGTGGGGCTCCAGGGAGGCACGGCTGTGGCGGGTTCGGAACTGGGCAACAAGGCGCTGCCTTGGAGCCCTCCCCTGTCCGAGAGGCTGACCCGAGGGTGGGCAGGAGCCAGCCTCTCGTCATCTGCCACTGACCCCTCCGAGCTCGACTCAGAACCGTCCGAGCTCGGCCCAGACTCCAACCCTGGCTCGTCAGGGTCAGAGTCTGGCTCCGGTTCTGGCTCCCTCGATGAAAGGCAGATATTGTGGAGCACTGCACACGCCGATATACTGACGGTGGCTGTTGTTGGATGATAATACAGAGTCCGGTGCCTTTGCAGACATTGGAATCTGCTTTTCAACAGCCCAATGCAGCGTTCCCCAACGGACCTCATCGAAGAATGCGCCTTATTAAACCGGCCGCAAGCGGTGGAGGTCGCGTGGAATCCAGGGACAGGGGTGATGAGCCAAGGCTCCAAGGCATAGCCGCTGTCACCTGCACGGTCAGAGAAGGAAATGTATGTAATTAATGCTGTACTCTTTAAAAGAATACTTCAACGAAATTCGAAATATACCCGTCGTGTTCAGAAATAGGCTGAATATGATTCACAATACCCGTAAATGACAATCACACATTTGTATTTTGAGCCTGATGGCTGCATTTTTCGTTATAAACAGCCCACACTGGCAAGCGCTCGGAGAGCAGCCAGCAGTGAGCACGTCACATCCGGTGCAATTGTGATGTAGTTTATCTCGGGATGAGCAAAGCTGCGGCGAGGCAGACGACGTCAGGATGCCCTAGCTGTTCCAGCAACCAAAGCGGTCGAAGCACGCCAGCGATCGGGCCACCGCAACTAACCCCAAAGCTGCTTTTGTGTGAATTTTGAGCGGCGGGTTAATCTTCTATAATCTTGGGACACACAAAAGAGAGTCCCGTTGAGTGTGGAGTTCCTCCCTCCCTTTTTCTCTTCTGCTGGCCGTAGAGCTGTCGGGATGACGTCAGGTTCAAAGCATGTATAGCTCTAGGCAAGACAGTTATCGTCACTACCTGTCAAGGTTCCTAGACGGGCATTACAAACGGCTTTAGTGACATCTAGAAAATGCTCTTTGCTATTCGCCTAATTTTTTTAAATGCCTTTTTGAGTCTATTTTAACAAGATATTGATGTGTCCGATGTGATACTGCTGTTTTGAACATGTATAGACCAAAAAATAAGCACCGAAATTTCGTTGTAGTATCTCTTTAAAATTATTGACAACTAAGCAGGTAAAGCTGCTGTTTGCAACGTTACCCCCTGTAGTTCACAGCTGTGTCGGAGTGTTTCCAAGGAGACGCGTCACAGGTATGGCCAGAGCACATGCCAGTTATCCATGTTCGGAACAGTATATGTGTGATATTGTAGCTTATAAGTGGTGCAGAGCCATCATGTACAGAACCAACAAATGGAGTATGCTTACCGAGCAGGAACCTGCCGTCGTCGTCTATCAGCCGGCCTTGCTCGAAGTTGCTCCGGAGCCACGAGTAGCGCCACGCGGAGGAGTCGCGCACCGACCCAGGATACCGTGGGTCGATGCTCATGACCCGGCAGTCGGCGTCACACACCTGCAATAGTGAGACATATGTCGACATTAACTCAACTGAATCCACAAACAGTTTATTGCACTCATGCTCATGGGGCCCTGTCAAACACTATTTATATGCTGACCAACACACCACCATAAATTATCTGGTTTACAAACTTAAAATATTAAAACAGCGCAAAAAATCGACGGACTGGATGAAGGACACAGACAGAGCGCTGTCTGTGTTACCAAGATTAAAATTATATGATAAATAGCCACTACCCTTGATACACGTAATAGTTTAGGCAATTTTGTTTTTTTCTTCAAAGGAGAGTTTACACTTTATCATGCAGGACAGGGACTAATGCTTAAAAGCTTAACACGACATGAAAACAAACAGAGATCAAAAGCTTTTCACTCTCATTTATAAAATGGCATATCCACACCGTATTAGCGTTACGCTCTTTTTCAAACCCATTCAGAACGGGCATTGACCTATAGCTAAAAGTGCGAGCTAGCTGCTTTGGATAAAGCCCCGGAGGCTGCACGAGCGCTCGTGCAGCGAGTGCTCCAGTCAAGCCGTTCGCGCTTGCACAGTCTTCTCAGTTAGTTCATGCTAAGTTGAGACGTAGTATATGTGATCGTACTTACCACCATCACGTTTAGAGCGTAGTATTGCTTGCGGCACCAATAGGCCGCCTTCGTGACGGTAAGGTCGTTCTGTGACGGGCCGACGATGGCGATCATCGTCCCGTCGACGCAACCGATGACGCCGGGTATCCTGCCGACCCGTTGAAAGCCCCTCTCGACGTCGTCCCTCTCGCCGGTTGTCTGGGGAAAGTCGATCCAGCCGCGTCGGACCCCCAGACACTGCACAATAGCGAGGGACACAGCCCGCACAACGATGTTGACTGTAGCCTGATCCCTCGCTATGTGCTCGTCGCTCGCCACCATGCCCTGAAAGCTCCCCGTGGCGTAAAAGCGTAAGTGCGCACAACACTTGCTGTTCCACAGTCATCACCGTCCACGAACCTCGCAGCCTCCGCAACTCTGGCTCCTCGCGCAGTTCGTCGCACAACCAACGGACCACATTCTTGGTGAGACGGTACTGCCGTACTGCCTCCGAAAAGTCTCCTCTGGTAGTTCAAAGGCATCGCGGTGCTGCCGGTAGAGCCTTTCCGGGGAAAAAAAGGTTCAACAATAGGAAAACTGTCGCTCTGCCTCCGAGACGCCGTGTTTCCAATTTCGCTACCCCGAAGAGACCATCGACAGACTCGTTCCCTTTTCAGACGAAATACCGAGGAAACGATACGTCAAAGTTTTGTCACTTCCGGTGGGGGCGGTTCGCCATCTCCGCCCACATTTTCATAGGGAACTTTCGCCATTTGAGCTTCAACCAATCAGACGCGATGTCGTCACTTCCGTTTCTTTTAGGAGAAACGAAACATTTGTCCAACATAGGTACCCTGGTCAGGGAGAGAAGGGCGGGCCGTGAAGCAAAAAGCCTTCGTGCTTCACGGGCGGCCTGTGAAAACTACATGCCTCACTAAACACTGCCCAGCCGACTTGAGTTGCCTGCTGGGTCAGGTGGACTGGCGGCGGAGGTCCCGTCGCTTTCGATTTGTGGGTGCTACCCAGGTCCGACTCGGAGTCTTCGACGTCGCTTTGCTTGTCTGTAGTGTGTTCCTCTGTGTTGGTGTGGTTTTCCTCCTCGCCATCGTTAGTGTCGAAGGAGTCGTCATCGACGTGGGGCTCGATGACACTGTGGGTCCTGCTGAGCCACTCCAAGATTCGCTCGGCGGCGGTGGCCGTCAAGTCCGGATCCAATGGGTCGTTTTCTTCAGTCCAAGATCAAGCACGGGCAAGGTCGGCCGAGACGCCAGCCTCGCAAAATGCACGGGCGAAAAAGTCCTCGACCGGGAAATCGTCCAGGAGCGTCGAGGAGACGACCGTGCCGTCGATGACGGCACTGGTGGGTCTCGAAGACACAGGGTATAGCTGCCGGACTCACTTAGCATATTAGAGGGCCTCTTAGACTTCCTTGGCGGTAGTTGGTGTTCGCATGAGCACGAGATGCGTGGCGGCCGCGTCGAGGCTGGTTGGGTAGCTGGTCGGAGAGCTCTCTGAAAACCTCACACTGGAGCCTGGACGCCTCGGATAGGATAGCCGCCCTCCAGTTTCCTCTCGCGACGACGTGGAATAGTTCCAGTCTATCGAAAATGAGGTGCTGGTGTTCGGGGAGCATGGCATACTTCAGTAGAACCGATACGGGTGGAGGTGCCGGATCTCGTGGATATATCTCGTGGACAAACTTCTGGTGTTCTGGGCGAGGTCACGGGACCCTCGCTCTAGGAATGGGCGGTGAGGGCTTCACCAGAGGTAGTTGGATCGCATTGGTGGCTCTGGTAGAAATGATTTCAGTAGCCCTCCCCTGCTTCCGCCGTATACCTCCGGCGAAAGCAGGGGAGGGCTCCGGCGATGCTGAATGCGATCTCTTGGCGCGTCTGTGGATGTTCGAGCTTGCCGTGCTGATGTTCGTATAGCTCGCGTTCAGAGTTCTGCGACAGGGACTGCTGAGACTGCTGGTCGTGTGGGGCGAGACCGGCCTTGGCATCGATCGATTGGAAGCAGGGCAGCTCTCAAGCTTGAGGCGAAGGAGGCAGAAATGGCATCACCTGTCTGTTGGACGAGGGCAACTCCGTCATCGGCGGGCTTGTGCGTTGGCGCGTTCCAAGACGAGGAATCTTTCTCTATGGGACCGTTCGGCTGGGCCAGGGGCGCGCTGGAGCGATACCAGTGGCGCCGCGCCGTGGCCCAAATTCGCCCTACTTAGCCGTACGCTCGTCCCATCGCACTGCCAGTTGCAATGGCGGGCACCGCGTTGAAGCTTTCTGTCCGTTAAAAAAACTGTGATAATTTTTAGGGAGGCGAACTTCCGCAAAGACAGGTTGCCTGTGTGTCAGGTCTCCGGGGTGGAGCAGATAATCCAGGCATAGGAATAATTGTCGTTTGCGAAATGTGTCTCGAAAGTGCAAGACAGCGTCGACTGTAACATCCGCCTCGAGATAAATGCTCTTTTTCTTTATGGTTTCACTAGCTCTTCAAAGTCAGGGCTATTTGGACAAAGATGAGGATGCAATGTTGTTTAAATTGTCTTTTCGCGCACAGCTGCGCCGTCGCATACACTCCTTGAACTCAGGTCAGTTTTCTTAGAAACTCGGAGTTACCGGCTGCTGGAATTGCATGCCGCGCCTGTTCTAATTCATCCGAATGAAGTTAATGACGAGGCACGTACAGCCTGATCGCAACACTGGGTCAAGTTATAATAAAAAAACGAAACGGTACGTAAATAAGGCCGCCGCTTTTATTTTGAGCGGGTCCAACAATAAAATAATAAAAAAAACATTACTATACGCCGCAACACTTTGCTGTGTTTGGGCGCATCTGTCGCTGCCGTCAAAGCGGTAGAATCGCAATTCATGTACGTGCGTGAATAACCCACTTTTAATTTTATTAGTGAAGAGAGGGATCTCCAGTCGACTCGCATTTGCGTTGTTAAGCGTCACCTTTTTTAAGTTATTTTTATGTGACCGCAGAATGATAATTTTGAACACTGTTCCGGTTCACAGCTAATAAAAACTTTTGCGTTACTATTTGTTTTGTTTTTTGTTTAGGTACAATTAAACTTGATATTTCTTGAGTCTGTGTGCCAGGAGAGGATCGTCAATATCCCTTCATTCTCTCTCTCTGCAAGAAAAGACTATTTAATTTTACATTTCAGTCATGAATGTTTAGTTACTGGCCTTTGTGACTTGCCCTTTCCTCGTCCTCTTAATGGTGCTTTCAATTTATACATCTAACATTGCCAACGCACTCTTATTGGTTGACCGAGGAATGTCCGGGTTCGTCCGGGATGTTTTAGAGTTCCGTGTAAAGTAATTATGCCTGATGTAGGTTAACTACATCATTTTAATAATATAAAAAAGAACTAGAGTACAGCCGTCAGTGTAAATCTCTTTTCAACTATGCGCCTAAGTCAGTGCGCAAAACGGGCTATGATTATCTGCCTCATTTGCCCTCATGTCTTTCACTGCTTACTCGCCTTCTCTTGTAAGCATCGGAGAACAAAATTGATAGAAATTACTGTGAGAGCGCAGGCGAGCTGGTGTGTATATTAACAATTTCGATGAATTGCCCGAGACTGGGGCAAAGAAATTAAAAATATCAACCGTGTATGAGAGATACCTCTTTCTGTCCACGGTTGATATTTCTAGTTTTCTCGACCCAGTCTCCACTAATTCATCAAAATGAAAAATTGGCAAGTAAGCAAGGTGAGCTGGATTCTCAAATTTAGACTTGTTTAAAAAATAGTAACGGCATAATCGGGTTTATTTTGTCGACACCCAGGGGAACCATCTTAGCTATTACATTAGGAACATCTAACATTGTCAACACGCGGTCGACCCAGGGATGTTCTAGTTTCTAATTTCGTGAGGCCCTTAGGAAGTAATTATACCTGTTGTGGGCTAACTACATCATTTTAATAATATATAGAAAAACTAGAATACAGCCGTCAATTTCTTTTCTATTATGCGTTCAAGTAAGTACGCAATAGGGGCTACGATTATCTGCCTAATTTTCCCCCAAGTCTGTTGCCGCTTACCCGCTTTCTCTTGTTAACATCGGGGAACAAAATGGGCGGGTAAGCAAAGTGAGCTTAATTCTCAAATTTAGTCTTTTATAAAAAGAAAAAACTGCATATTCGGGTTTCGTTTGTAGACAGCCATGGGGAACCATCGTAGCTACTACATTGGGGACTTATCGTAGAACGTCAGTGTCTGATTGCGGGCACCACGGGCGCCAGCTCATTCCGCCCCCAAGCGACGCAAAACTCCTGCATGCTCTCGCGTGTGACCCACGAAAAGTCTCTATTAATATGACAAGCAAGCGTAGCTGCATTACTGAATCACGCGACAAAATAGAGAAACAATAATTAAACCTGCCTCCGCACAGCTGGCGATTCATGCTTCTGGCGATCTTTCTTGAGTCACCTCCCAGGAACCAAACAAAACTTTTCGGGAGGTGGATACCTTTCTGTTTGATACGATGCTGTGACATTTGGGTACCTTTTGGATTCGGTACATTACTTTACGAAGCACGAGGCCAGCACGACCAGCGCACCAGCCTCCCGCGTCGTCTGCTCCTCGTACTTCTAACAAGTATGGGCGCGCCTCGCCAGGGGGAGGAGTGGCGCTGCGTATGCGCGGCGAAACTTCAGCCGCACAGCCCTATGGCTTTTTCTGTTGTCATGCTGAGATGAGTGGCGATACCGGCGGCTGCCACTCGCTTTGGAAAAAAGTCTCGGCACAAAAAGGAAAAAGAAAAAAAACTCAGAAACTTTTCGGACGTTTTTTTGTTCCTTCCGCCGCTCTCAGCTCAAGCATATATATACAGGGTGATTCAAGTAGCGATCAGGCTCTTTAAATCGACCGCGAAATTCGGTTTCTTAACCTATCGCGCTACGATTTTGTGGAGCGTTGCGCACAGATGGTGCATTTTTGTTTTTTGTAAAATTTGCAAGGAGCGAACTTACCTGAGGAAAAAGTAAGGAAAGAAAAGGGCTTAGCTCCTATGGAAATGCAGCGAAGCCACCGGTCTTCAAACAACACGGCGCCGTTTCGCACGGGAGACAAGAGATGGCGCAAGCGGTCGCGACGCCAACTGCAGCCAACGAACTAAAGTCCCTCGATGTTTTTTCACTGAACGAAAAAATATCCAGGGACGTTACAACGAACGAGCATACAGCGCCGAGAGCCGGCGCCTTGAGCAGACGATCTTTTCGACTCAAAAGCGGATCTCGTTCCGCAGGCGGCGACAATCGCAGAAACGAAGGAGCTGCAAAGCAGACGACATCGGTACCAAAAAAAAAAAAGTAACAGTTAAAATAATTGGACTAACCATTTTTTTATTCGATTATGTGTCCATTCAATGTGTTTTATTAGTAAGGATGATAAAATAATGCATGGCCAACTAATATCAGAAAAGCTCGCGCCGCTTTTGAGTCGAAAAGATCGTCTGCTCAACTCAAGGCGCCGGCTCTCGGCGCTGTATGCTCGTTCGTTGGCGGCAGTTGGCGTCGCGACCGCTTGCGCCATCTCTTGTCTCCCGTGCGAAACGGCGCCGTGTTGTTTGAAGACCGGTGGCGTCGCTGCGTTTCCAAAGCCTTTTTCTTTCTTTACTTTTTCCTCAGGTAAATTCGCTCTTTGCAAATTTTCCAACAAAAAAAATGCACCATCTGTGGGCAACGCTGCACAAAATCGTAACGCGATAGGTTAAGAAACCGAATTTTGTGGTTGATTTAATTAAAGAGCCTGGCGTCTCCTTGAATCACCCTGTATATATATATCATACAAAACGACACTGTCAAACCTCTGACATTTTTTTCTTTCTGTGTTGTTTCAAAATTGTTACTCGCGACATGTTTCAGAATAAATGAATACCAGGTTTTCTTTTCCGCCAGCTCTGCATTATGGTCAATTTACCTCGTTTCTTCATACTGGCTACCGCATGTTAGGAACATCGGTGTTTTTGATAGAACCAAGTTGGATGGTCATCTGAGAATTCTAACTTATTAGTTAATACCCTGAATGCGACACGTACTGAATACATGTAGCGATGTAGGAGTGTCGAAGATTTAGAAATATACTTTTTTATTATAAGCTCGACTACTGATTTCAACTAAGTATTCTTAATCCTAAAGTTAGATTCAACGGAAATGTATTACCAGATGCACCACTCGCTGAAAGTAATTCTGTCAACTGGCCACGACATTTCAAGATCCCTCCTCCAGTTCATACTTGAGAAAAACTATTTTTTTTATTTTTCGGTTAATATCGGTTAAAACCGGTTACCGGTAAATAATTTACGGTTACGGTTACGGTTACGGTTTTTATAAATTTCGAATAGCGGTTTCGTTCCGGTTACGGTTACTGAAAAAATTTCGTTCCTAAACGGTTTTCGGTTTCGGTTACGGTTACGGTTTGAGTCCCTGTTTAAAACACCTTAGCTACTTCTTCTAAAGTAAAACTACTCCTCTTCAACTCTTTATTTTACTCGCATAAAAGTTATAATCATCTTGTGCGGAAGACAACAGGTTTTATGAACTTAAAAAATATACCTGTTGCAAAAAAAAAAAATAGGTGCCTATTATTTGTAACACAACTTACGACCCTTATGCTTTAGCTTTATTTGTAAAACACTGAATAATGAAAATGTCTAACTTGTATGATTTTAGGATTACACAAAGTTTTATATATAAAATTGGAAAAATCGTTACAGGCTTAACATCACTCGCTTCTCTAACAAAAAAACACACGAGCGTATTAAACCCGTTGCAGAGAGTACTGGAAGGTGGAAAGATGCAGATGAAGCTATGGAACACAAATGATAACACATCTATCGAAGTTGCTCAACGGTCACGCCAACAACAGATCGATTTGAACATCATTCCAACAGGCGAATTACACTCGATTTATATATAACTGGAACATCTTATTTTCGTATTTATCTTATCTATAATTGATTTTTTATTTCCTCATTCAGAAGTTTATTGTATCCAGCGCTTTACTGGCTCTTGTTCTTGTGTATCTGCTCTATCACTTTTACATTCTAGTTCAGTCTACGTTTAATTATTTTTTTAAACTTGTTTTTATAGATGGTAGTTTTTTGGCCACCAACTTTTATGCCTTTTGTGCCTTTTTAAACATCCCCTCTTAGACTTAACTGCTTCATGTACTTATCTTATTGTTGCGTTTTGTTCATTTTATCTTGTATTGCTCAATTGGCACTTTATTTTTAGTTTTGCATCTTTTATTTACTTTGTTTTTTGTTAGGACTTTTTCCCCGCCTGACTCGCAATTACGATGAATATCTGCGTTCGTAATTTGATTTTTTATTATTGTTACGTGTACATTTCACCTTTGAATTTTATTGTATATGACGACTGCACTCGCTCTTGCCTTCATGAGTTTTTGACGCTTATGTTCTCTTGTTTTATAGTTGACTGTTTTAAGCTTTTTTTATTTGTAACTTAAAACGTAACGCATTTGTGTAACTCGCGCTTTTTTTTAAATATGTTCTTGAATTTTTTTATGCCTTTAAGCGAACTTGTACGTAATGTACATGTGTCAGGGTGTCTAACGACCGGGAAAACCGGGAAAACCGGCAATTGTCAGGGAAATTTTAATTACCGGGAAAATCAGGGAATTGTCAGGAAATTCTCAAAAAGCGAGCCCAGTCAGGTAAAATGAGCCGGAAACGCCATCGAGTGCCTTAAGCAAAGACTTGAGGACTTGGGGGCAGAAATATAGGGAATAAATTTTGCTTAAAGTGAGAGGCGGGCTCTGCTCCCCGGATGTAGAGTGTGCTACCCGATGCAAAGAGAATCGACAAATCCAGTCCAAGCAATGGATTGGATTGGATTGGATGGATTGAGAGCGCGACACTAAACTAGATCCAGTAAGAGCTACCAGATTTAGTAACAAACGGAGAATCCGCAGACTCCAATCCAATCCCAGCCTTAAGCCAAAAGTATCCGAAAGTGCATTTGGCGGCCATGTTGCCATTTGGTTGTTGACGTGTGTGGTTGAGCGTTGTGTTTTCATCGTGTTTCCGGAAGTGGCCTCTTCACTGACAATGTCGGCGGCCAGAAAGTGCTCGTTCAATCCGGACTGGACGAACCCAAATATTTCGGAATATGCAAGTTAGATTAGACCCGTGCAAAATAACCCTCATTGTGCTCAATGCTCAATGCGTTGTGTTGTAATGGTCTTATATAATTAACCTCCTCTAGAGTGGTCAGGAAAGTTCGCCTGAAATTGTCATGGAAAACCTGTAAAAGTCATGGAATTTCAAAAGAATAGTTTGCTAGACACCCTGTGTGTGTTCCTTCTCGTGTGTATTTAGGAAAAGCTGCTTTCAGCAACAATTTTCTCGTGAGTTTTGTCTCCGCTGTCTGCCAACGTAAGGGGGCCAGAGCTCGTCAAACTGCAAGTTAGCAGCTTTTTCCCTCGGTCCCCACCATCAATGATGGAAAATAAACTTACTTTATTTATTATAACCTAGTGTAACTCAAACGTTCCATAGATAATGAGTTCCTGCAATAATTTAAAGTGCGAGGAAAAGGGTCTTTATTTAAAACTGTAATTGGGAGTAAGATGGGTGTTTATAAACTTATTTTCTTTATAGTATGGAGGAAAATAATGCAAAAAATATAAGCGACGCGAGAATTTTTTTTTTTTAAGGAATAGAAATAATTGAGCTTTGTTGTTTTTGTTATTTGAGAAACCGAAGTTTTGTTGTTGTTGTTTTTGTTGTTTACAAATCCTTACAACCAGTTACGCAAGATTGCACACGAGTCCTTTTTGTGTCTTTATTCAATTTATCGGCACGAAAGGCCCTTAAGTTCGATATATTGAAGCCCTCGTTGTTCGATACCAAGCACCTCCTAAGTGAGGAGGGCGACTCGCACTTCGCAAAATCACTTCCGATGAGCAGGTGCGCTCTCTTACGGTGCGCACTTACGCTGAGTGTTCACGAATCCAAGGCCAATCGGGTGGCGTGCGAGAACCCCGAATGCCGCGCAATCGCGTGGACCCCACACGCACTTTGAATCGCATCCGCTGCCTCCGGATTTTGCCTAGAAAGGCGGCGAAAATCGCTCGTCGCACGCTTCGTAGGCTGATCATTATGCGCCGAAGTAGAGCCAAGTCCACGCCGAATCGCCCCCTTTTTGATTGTGGGGGTCCGAGAAGCGCGAATGTTTCGATTTTTCTGCAGCTCCGAGGTCCGTGTTCTAGTGGATTCTAGCGTCGAAGTTGCCGCAGCGGCTGTCTCAGTTGGCCCGCGAAAAACATGGCACCGCGTCTGGTCCTTTGGGTGCTGCTCACCCATTCCGGTGAGTTCACACTGAAGGGTCCCTCGTTCATTCTAATTTTACACGATCACGAGCCTATTGGTTTGATACGCGATCACACTTATGATAACCCAGACTTTCGTTCGAAGTAAAAAATATAATATTCTATTTTCAATAGTAGTAACATTATTCCCGCCACCAAAGCACGAGTATACGTACGCATAATTTAATTTCGCTAAATTTTTTGCAAATCGTGAGTTTTTTTTCTTTTTCGGGAGAGTTTTGTTTTGAACGGAGTGTTTTATTTGACGTCATTTAACAAATCTGCTGATCAGTTCCTACTTTTTCCCGCATTTAAACGCGAGAACAATATTTTAACGTATTTTTGGACAGATTGCCAATGAAACAGTGACTAACCGCGCAATAGACTAAAAAAAAAATCTGTGCGTTTATTTTGGCTCTAAATCACTCGGGAGAGCAAATCCCTGCTATTCACGGAAGAAGTCGGCGAATGACGTGGCCGAACATTTATTGACTGTAGGGTTGGGCGAATAGTGGTTCGAATCGAATAGCGCTGCGTCATCCATAGCCTTGATAATGCAAGGGAAAGCCAAGACGGACAGTTCTTTTAAAAGTGTAGAGGCAAGCGATGACGCTGAGCTATTCGATTCCAACCGCTATTCACACACCCCTAATATTTAGACCTAAAAGAAAAAGGTCTGCACTGTGGAACAAAGCACGGTGAAACTTCATGCTCATTGTCATTACGCAAACCTCTACATTTTTTAACACTGCACACCTTTTTAACCGCGTCATTCGCAGAGATCTCGGTATAATGCTGTCAGTGTTGGCGAAAACGAGTTATACAAATAACGACGTTACCGGCAGCGCGTTATTTTTTGTATTTAACGTAGTAACGTGCTCGTTACACTTTCAAAACAGTAACGGGTAATGCGCTAACGTTGCTTATTTTAGTAACGGGTAACGTAGTTACGTTACTCGTTTGCTCTTCTTCCCAGAACCTTAAAAAAAATACAGTTAATTTTTTTCGTGTTTCCTACTTCGTTTGACGCTGTTACTTTGACCCGCTACCGCCAATACTCTGTTAAACCTAGCTCCAAAGACCCTCCAGTACCACCTAAAAACAAACAGCCGAAACGCCTATCGGTGACAGTAACGAAGTAGCTCTCAGATTTAATGACTTTCAACGAAAGTACTTGACCTTTTGCGAAAAAACCTGCTTTTGTGATACTGGACCTTCGGGTAACAACCAGCTGCGACCCATGCATCAATTATTGTAACTTAGTCTGTCTAATGTTAAGAATAGTAGGATGAGCTCCGCCAACAAAACCCTCTACTCTTTTCTCCTTACCAAGGTGAACATTGGAGAGGAGGTGAGTGAAGGAGAGGAAAGCTCCAATTATGATGAGCAGAAAGCGTTATGGGAGAGGATTGCACTTTCGTCCTTAACCTGCTCCGGACTTAGAGCACGTAGTTAAACAGTCAACCGCTCAAAAAAGTCATAACAATTCAGGCATGTTTTTGTTGAGTAACTTACATACTTACTAAACAAGATATTTAATCCCGTGCCTCTTCTTCACTTTTAAAGGTACCGGCATGTATACCGGCCCGCAATGCACTCGGCCTGTTATCGTCGATTAATTTGCTTTCCATCAATTCATCCAGTGAGAAGGAAAATCAGTATCAAGCTTAATGATCGAGGTTCCCTTAGTGAAAAAAGGGGTGGACGCCTTTGCCATTGACTTCGCGTGCTCAGTAGAGCTTTTTTAGCGTTCATCTTTTTAATTCGCGAAACTGACGAAAGAAATGCCAGTGATTAGTTTTTCGGGTAAATCGTGGGGGCAGAGTACGTGCAGGCCCTTAAGAGAGTGTATCACAAGCATTTATGTACCGCATAATTCCTCACGGCAAACGTTTTGCTTATGCAGTTGGATGGAGCGTGCGAATAGCCTACTACAAAACAGCGGACGGCACGACAGCCAAAGACCAACCCAACGCTACGAAGCCGATGCACTACGCTAACCTTACGGAGGCGCTGCGAGATTTCTGCTATGGTCACGACGTCACCCTCGTACCTGGAGTGTCGACCCACACGAGAAGTTTGGTACAGCGAACAGGGTTCCTTACCACTACGTTTTCTGACACACAGTGATATCAGTTATAGCCTATAGGTGCGCTTAGAACCGTTTAGGACGCCTAAATATATCACGGTGTTTATCGCTTTCTTCGCAAAAGAAACAGGCTCTGCGCTTATCACATTCACTTCAATTGGTTGTGTGCACCCGCAAAGGTTTCGCAGTTTAAGTGCCTCGCGATGCATTCGCAACACCAACCATTTAATTGTCATTTTTTTATCAGTCAGCAAATATGAAAAGCAGTGGGAAACATGCTCTAATAATTGTAATTTTTTTGTTTTTTTTTTGCGGGGGGGGGTCGAATGCAAGGGTTGGTCGCTTAACAGCACTAAGGTTGGATGGCAATAAGGGCGCCATAACCAACGGTTGATATTCAATGATCTGAGTGTGTTGCTTACAAAGGCGTGTCGTTGGAGAGATGGTTCTCACGTCGGGTAGGCCAAATAATTGAGTGTCTTCGCTCACTATAGCTTACTTTTGGCGTTGGTCACTTTGCGATTTGTTCCTCGTTCTTCCTGCCGAATTATGTCGCGTTTTTTATGCTGTCATTCGGCATCAAGGCAATACGAGTTGGACATGCTTTACTGTTCTTACTTGGTGCATCACCTCCACTCAAATAGTACCACTATAGTCACTTACAGTTTATGAAATGCAAGGCATGCTAAGTCTCAGGCATAATATTCTCGCTTAATGCCAATGAGTTTGTGGAATTGTTTTATGAAAAAAAGACGGAGAACCAATCACGAAACAAGAAGGGAAAATAGGCCACGCCCGGCGTTTCTTAGATTGTCGACAACTTTGCGGAGCGCAAGTTCGTCCGCTTCTTCGACAGGGGTTGCGATGACGTCAGAACGCCGGGCTCTGATTGGCTGATTAAAAAAATAGTGGGTAGACCTCAAGGCATTTAGCATCGCGGTCTACCCACTATCCTTTCAATCAAAGTCAATCAGAGATCGGCGTCGTTCTTAGAAATTTTTCTAGGCATCATTCTTAGAAGCTTAGGAATTGTTCGCCGTTCTTTCTTACCCCGGTTACTGACACAGAGGTAATATCTCGATTTCATTTATTAAATAATGGTAAAAGCTGTGACCCCGATGGTATACAGATAAAGCCCGTTGACACACGTCATTGATCTATATCTCCGCTTGCATGACACACATCTTCAATCTTTGCTTTCAAAACGGCAAATTTCCAAAACGAATGCAGTTCGCATTCGTTTTGGAAAGGTTGATAAACACGAACTTCGTAATAATTGACCGATTGCTATTTTGCCAGTGTTCTCTAATGGTATATAAAAATGCTGCTTCTTCTAATGTTACTATTTGCAGATAGTCAAAACGTAATCACCCCATCTAAGATCGGTTCCCGCAAACAACGATCCACTCAACTCGCTCTTGTCAATCAGAAATAACACATTCTTAAAAGTTTTGAAAATAAGAAACTAATTCTCAGCTTGTTCATTGACTTCACGAAGGCCTTTGATTTTATCGATCACAACCTTCTAATTAAAAAAACTCAAAATGTATTGTTATCGGAGTTAGGTTTTCTTTCTTATTAATTCATACTTGTCTTTTCGTCAGCAGTATGTCCACATCACTGGTCAATTTTTCGATGTAAAGCCAATTAAATCAGGCGTTCCTCAAGGGAGCATTTTGGCACCTTTTTTATTTAATCTTTACTTAAATAATATCGTAAATATAAGCAATTCACACGAAATTTATTATCTACGTAGACAACACGAGCGTGCCGTTGAATGGAGATAGCCCCACATAACTTATTGAAAACGCAAACGTCACGCTAGAAAAGCAAAATACATGGAGTAGGTTTAATGGTTTAAAAATAAAAGTGAATAAGACCAAGGCTGTTTTGTTTCGTCCGAGCGGTAAAATTGTTTACCATAGACGAGGATATTATGTTAAACCCTTCTAAAATTGAAGTTGTACCGGCATTTAAAACTTTAGGTGTCTTTTTTTTTTTTTTAGAGAACATGTCATGGTATGCCTATGTGAATTGTCTTACATCAAAACTGTCTCGCGTTGTTGGTCTGGCGTATCGTGACAAACATGTTTTGCCTTTTAGAATAAGGTTGCTATTATACAAATAGTCACTGCAAACTAAGAAACCGCAGGGTATGACTTTTTTTCATATCCCCGTTCCTGGCTTCGCAATTCGTTCGCCGCCATTCTCTTCATCCAATGCCACAACTTCATTGGCTGCGAAGCAATGCGGACAGGAAGTCGTCTGCTTCCTGTCCATGAGTGGGTAGACCGCTCCCCATCACGTGCCAAATGTGCTATATAGGACTGGTATGTGACGAGTTATGGGGTCAGGACATCAACTGGGAAGTCGTCTGCTTCCTGCTCAGTAGTGGTGGTGACGTCAGAGCGACGCCAAGCTCTTGTGGCTGATTGAAAAAAAAATAGTGGGTAGACCTCAAGGCATCGAGCATTGAGGTCTACCCACTATTTTTTCAAGCAGCCAATCAGAGCTCGGCGTCGTTTTGACGTCACCGCCACCCCTGAGAAGAAGCAGCCGACTTGCTCTCCGCATAATGAGACGCTTGGGACTTGCCAGGCATCTGGGAAGTCATATTCCGTGCACTCTAAAACATCTGGAGCAACTGCTCTCTCGCAAACGCACTTGGGAGAGAGCCAATCGTTGCCACCGACGGAGGAGCTCGGCCAATGAGAAAGCTGATAATGTGTCTTGACCTTAAAAAAAAAAGAAGAAAAAAGTCTGAGTTGTGGCAATGACAACGAGCAGGGGAAAATGTCATGCTCCGCGCAGACTTGTACGGTACTCGTTAGAACTAATCAAATTACTCGTAGTCGATAACTTGTTGTTCAATTGTGTAATCATTTGATTAACTTTATTAAGAAGTAATCGCTCGAGTAATTTGGTTACTTGTGGAAGCAGCTACTAAAATTACTTCTAACCGTTATTCATTTTTCCTCTCGTTTTTCTAATGACGCTCTTTGTAGAAGTTTCTTTATGCGGAGGGCAAGTTCGTCTGCTTCTCGCGCAGGAGGTAGCGGTGACGTCAGAACGTCGAGCCCTGATTGGCTGATCGCGGTCCCCTATCTGAGCGTCGTCTGCTCCTTTGCAACGTCGTCTGCTCGCAATGTCGTCTGCGTCTGTCTTACCTTTCCTGCGACTTTTGCAAGTGAGAGGCCAGATTCCGAAACTATCTTACGCCAAAAATATGCGTAAGTCAAAACTTAAAAACAAATTCGTATTCACGAACCGAAATTTTCGTAAGTTTTGCGCAGGTTACGACAAAATCCTACGACAGCTCCGAAGCTACGCACTTGTTACGATCAAATCAGCATGGCCGACAGCGTCGCGGTCGCGACGACCAACGGACGTTTATTTTTCTACGTGCGCTTCTCTCGCGTCCCGACTTCAAGCAGCAAGAAAAATGTAAAAAGTACTTGAACCAGACCACGACGAACAAGAACGCTGGATCCACAAACACCCGGGAAAAGCTCCAACGGCTACGATTCCACCGACACCGACCAAGCGAACTCGGCAGATAGGCCTAGCAGCCACTCCGACTCGGTGACCGTCTGCGCGTGCTGGAATGGAATGTGCCCGCGCGACCCTTGTGAACCCTTCCCGTATTATACTGTGATCACTGACCTCAATTTTAGATTAAGAGGTCAATCTCTTCCTCTTGTCATCTCCTTGTTTTCCGAGGCAACGGTGACTCTCGCCGGTGAAAAAGCGGTGAATATCCGACAGACGCAGGAAAGGTAAAGGAGCCATCGCTTTGACTAGCAGACGTAAAGCAGACGACGTTAGCTGCGCCAACCCGCCGACGCCGTTAAAGAATGAGGAGTCTTGCCGCACACGAAAGGGGGAAAAAGTATTTGGGAGGGAACTTGCGGACACTAACACGCTCACTCTCGGTTCTTAGCAAACAAACCTCGGCGTCTCAGGACACCTCGCCAGTGAGTACTTCTGACTTCCCTCCTTGATGCGCGTCTGCTAGTTGTTCGACAAAAACAACGAACCGCTCGAGTTATTTCGTCTGCCTTCTCTGAAAGGCGAAGTCGAGCTCGCTCGTAACAGACCTGCACTTCCGAAGTCGCAGGAAAGGTAAGACAGACGCAGACGACGTTGCGAGCAGACGTTGTTGCAAAGGAGCAGACGACGCTCAGATAGGGGACCGCGATCAGCCAATCAGGGCTCGGCGTTCTGACGTCACCGCTACTTCCTTTCTCATGCGCAGAAGACTAAAATGAGCCCACTTGCGAGGCGTATAGGAATTCTGGAACCAAATCTCCGAAAGCAGGGTGGTTTACCGAAAATTGGTAGATTAAGAATACAAGTAGTTTATAATTCGGTGGCTCTAATCCAGTAATAAAGAGTACGAAAGACGTGCACCGTATTTCAAACCGGAAGAAAAATCTGCCGTTTTCAAAATCTGAAGAAATCGTAAAAGTAACGGTAGGCTTTTTCAAGTAACTGTCAATAACATTTTCTTCTCAAACAATATTGAGTAAACTAATTAATAAATTTTAAACAAGGGTAATTGTAACCGATTAGTTCCTTCGAGTACCATGTACAAAACTAACTTCGTGCCGTAACGTGTTTTTTTAGCTTTAAACATGTATTTAGTCTTGCCATTCACTGAGCTCTTGTAGATTTCAGCGATTGGCTCTTGCAGGTGCTCTGCAGGAGGGTCTAAGTCGCTCCAGATTTCTCCTTATCATTCCTCAACCAATGAACCTGTAGCATTTTGGGATAAGAATGCCGAACAGCGAACCAAAAAGCTGGAAGCGTGAATAAATGCCACTCACTCTATCTATTTCTTGAGCTGCGAATGATTGTCAGGTGCAGCTCCCCGGACCGTCGTAAAATTTTATTTGCACTGCAGCCATTGTTGCCTTTGCACCATTTGAAATCCCGACATGTATTGCGAATTAAAGGTCGCCGCATGTTTCAGACACGTGGCTTTGTAAAGTCAATCACTTTCCTTAAAGGATATATTTGAAGGACTTTAGGCGGGATTCGAACTAACGATCCTTCGGTTGTGAGCCTGACACGCTACTGACTAGGCCACGCACGGAACGTTAACGAGCGGGAGTTTATACATTCATACATTTCGCTATCGCGTTCCACTCTTAAAGGTGAATCTTCAGCGTCCTTCAAGTTTTTTTCATGATGGTTTTGCAGGTCAGTTCAGCAAGATGTTGCATGCGTGCAACTGCGTGGCTGCAGTGGCCGAGTTCTCCTCCATCTGCGCGTCGCGAAATGATGCTCTGACCCGGGAAATGTTCCCTGCTACCGTGCGCCTGTACAAGCTGTTGGTTCTCTGGGGAACATTTCACTCACTCATCACAGTGCTCAGCTTACCGGTGAGCGTTCAGCGAAAGTTCCTGTGGTTAATTTTAGGACATTTAGGAATGGAACCGAAAACTGCATGAGCAGACATGGCGGTGTCTGTCAGTATACATACTTGTCCCTAGGTTTCTCGTATCCCGCATAAACCTCCATCAAACGTGCGGATACAAAAAAAAAAAAGCCACAGCGAGCGCGACCGTTTGATCGTCTGGTATCATCTCCTTTAGAAACATGAGGACTCACTCTTTTTTTAATTTATCGTTAAAACGAGAAGCATACTTAAATAGTAATTCAATTACAGTAATTGAATTACTGTAATTTAATAAAGTTCCTTGTAATTTGTTATTGTAATTAATTACGTTCTGCTAAAAGTAATTGTAATTGTAATTTAATTGCTTTGAAGCGTCAGTAGATGCAAAATTTTGGCCACAATTACAATTACCTTTGCAAGGTCTTACGGCGTCCACGGAAGCACTCTGAGAGCCTCAGCGCTCACACAAATGGCCTAACGCTCGGTGACACAGTTGCACACATAGGCACGCATTCACATAAGCGCAACAATTTTGTTCCTTTGTATTATTTTCAAGTGTATTTCATGTTTGTGTTACCTCGGATATTCTTTGCATAAGCATTTTGGAGTCTGACCTCAGACCTGTGAATATTGTCACCATGATTCGGGGCCCCGATTCGGATCTTATATATTTCTGAGCCATTATAATTTCAACTCAATGTAAATCATTTACAATAACCTGAAACGTTTGTATATGAATGTGGTTGTATGAGCGCGTGTGGATTGTAGTTTTATATTAACGCTATAAAAATATTTGGATATGACTAACTCTCGCAGTTTTATTTGCCTGGCTAACAAAAGTGTGTCAACCGAATTTTACTTTGGTGATTTGGCGTCTTTGAGTGTATGAACTAATTTATTCTGATTTATTGGAAAATATAAAAACGTAGGACTTTATTACCCAAACTGTCAAGTTGTATTATTAATTTAACAAAGTTTACAAAAGAAAAGTACAAGACGTGACATTTATAGAGGGATGCTTAAGTCTCCACGAAAATTGGGGCAAGCAATGAACAAATGCGTTGCATTCTAAACAACTCGTTTAAAGTTATATGGTCCAAGTCGGGCCGCTCTCAGAGATAATTGTAAATTGCATTACTTTTTAAAAGTAAATTGTACTTCTAATGAATTACTTTTTACGTAGTATTAATTGTAATTGTAGTTAAACTACTTTTAAAGCAAAGTAATTGTAATTGTAATTAAATTACATTTTGTAAGTAATTTACCCGTGCATGCCGAGAACTTACTCTGTCGGTACATTTACAAAGTAAATAAACATTTAGCAGGTTCAGGATGCTGTGCTCTGGTGCTCTTTACTCATTCTCCTCTGAAAGGCCAAAACAAGGCTCAAACCCCAAAAAGCCGAATTATATTTCATTATTTTTCTTATTAGTCTCTTTATGAATGAAATTCTAGAACATAATTTGAAACATTGTGAAGTCACACAATATTTCTATATTGCGACTTTCCAAATCTTCCTCGCATAAAATTTGAAGAGAGAACTTCAATGTTAAAGCGGCATTCACAGAGGAGAGAACTCAGTTTAAAAGAAATCTGGAATTTATATACCCTTCACCTATTCAGCAGTTAAGAACGTCTTTGTAATTCGAAGTGCTCTTGAAATCCAATACAAATATTAACACTATAATCACGTATCGTATAGCAACAAAAGCAATATTTGCTTAATTTGTAGGGGCTTTGATTCTAAATTATAAGCTTTTTGGCTCATGTTCAAGTTATAGTTAATCAACCAGTTGGTCACAATTTAGTATAACTTCCTTCTCTTTAAACGGAACCTGGACTACGAATAGGCAGATTTGTCATATTTCCGGTTTTCTGGTTCCGCGAGTTAAACGGACAAAGAGCGTGCGCTTTGAGCGGTCGTCAATATTTATATTTGTTTTGTACTGTGTGATTTTCATATAAATACTTAAGTTTTTATATCACTTCAATTGCTTTAATTAGATCTTCTCATGGAAGGCGGTGTATTAACTGTGGGCTGAGCATAGAACGTCCGCTTAAAAAATGTAGATGACAAAGTTGTTTTTTCTAGATAAAAACAGCGCAACTGGACAGCGCTGATTCCCGTCTGCTGATGTTCTTCGTCCTTGTCCAGCTGCGCGGTTTTTATTTCAAGATCTCAGTTAGCCAACTAGCCCAAACAAGCCATTTTGACAAAGTTGTACCACTTCCGTTTTTTTTTCTTTTTGCAAATAAAAAAACAATTTATACAAGTTTTTTTCTTTTGGGGGTAAAACGCCGTAAGACAGAGACAGAAGAAAATTAATGCAAACAAAACACAACGGCTTTCTTTTTTCAGAGTTCACTAAATTCTCAGGTTGGAACCATTTGCCAACTGAGCTTCGATTCACTACCGTTCGGCGGACCCATTGAGTCACCCTGGAACTGAAGCTCTGCAATGTGCTGGCTGTGGACTCCCAAACAACAGCCTTGCACAGCGATTATCTGGTAAGCAGTTGTAATAAAATGTGAAATTTCTGTTTTATGTAATCACTTAGAGGCAATTTAGCTCAGAGAAATTCCGCGAATAACAAATGCACGACTGAGCAACATTCTTCATTGCAGCGTGATGACTCATTACTCATACAGTGGGAGAGTATCGGATATACCTGTGGTTAAAGTTACAATTTTGTTAACCTTAAAAGGGCAATAAATATTGTGTAACCTTGATTAAAATTTACCTTTGCTAATTGTGGGGATGCTCAGGGAGCTTCAGATTTAACCAAGTTTTAAAGAGGCGAGACTAAATGTTTTTAATTTAAAAGCCCATGAATCAAGATAGCCAAAATCCGAATGAGGAAGGGAGTTATGTTGTAACGTAGCTGTTCAACGAATTTGTAAACGAAACATTGGCAGTAACAGCCACTACTTGCCGTACACACTTGAGGGTGTAGAAACGCCATTACACCAACTTAGACTCACGACTACACCCTTTCGACACCCTTATTTCAACCCAATACACCCTGCTCAATCGTAAAATTGGGTGATGTTGCACTGAACGCCCTTTATTTTTGAAAGGTGTTTTGTAAAGGATAGGAAAGGAGTGTGAAAAGGCTGCCACGGAGAAGTGAGCGAACATATTTTTGAAGAGTGTTCGCCGCTCTGACATCCGCTTTATTCATGATTGCTTTATCGACGATCTTGAATAATTCTTGTCTCTACCAATGCCTTTTACTTTGAAATATATACCTTGAACTTAGTTAGATATATTGTGTATTACGTGTGGTATTGACGAGAACGGAACCTACCTTTAATCTTCGTAATTGCGTTGGCGGTGCACCTGCGAGCAAGTATCTTATCTTTCAACTACCAAGTTTATAAGGCGGTGGAGTAGTCACCGGGGTCTTCAGTCTTTTAGTCTTTATTTATTTGGCTCTGGAGAGCCGCGGCACCGCGGAAAGGCAGCAGCCCGTGCCATGGAGGCCCGCCGTGCCGCGTCTAGTGAACATGATAATGTGATGAGTATATACATGCATGATGGTCATAATTACTCACGTGCTCGATCCATTACGTTTGTATTTTGTTTCTTTGTGCATGTGAGAACTGTATGTGGTTCTTGTTTGTAAACTTGCTGTTCATAAATTAATGCCTTTGTGGTGCTTCTAAGATAGCCAGCACCCTATTTTTCTGGGCGCTCACCTTGTCCCTGGGTGTTAGCCTTTGGACAAGCTGATTGGTGTGCTAAAGTGCGTAAAATGTTATATGCGTGAGCATTTACTACTCCGGTCCATTCGTTTGGACGGTCGTGGTTTGGTTTGGACTGGTTTGGACTGGACTGGACTGGACTGACTGGACTGGACTTGTTCCGTGAGGCCGCGGCGCGATGCACGGTTCCTCTCCTTCTGTTCGCTCGTTACGTCCACGTACAAGAGGGAAAGGATCTTCTGGCATGCTCCCAATGACGCGCCTCTCGCGCGGGAGAGGGAGGAAGCTGCTGTGGCTCTATCCAAAACCGCCGACGTCCGGGAGAAGAGACCGGCTCTTCGAACACAACGGTGTATGCGGACCGTTGCGAGGCTGGAATTTCCATCCTTCGCTGAGTCTGAGGATGGAAATCCTCCGCCCCGCGCTAAACGCGAACGCATTTCGTCGATAATCAGCGTAGCGACAGCAGCGATATTGGCAGCAATTTTTTGTTGTGTGTGTGTGTGTGTGTGTGTGTGCGTGTGCGTGTGCGCGCGCGTGTGCGTGTGTGTGTGTGTGTGTGTGTGTGTGTGTGTGTGCGTGTGCGTGCGCGTGTGTGTGTGTGTGTGTGTGTGTGTGTGTGTGTGTGTGTGTGTGTGTGTGTGTGTGTGTGTGTGTGTGTGTGTGTGTGTGTGTGTGTGTGTGTGTGTGTGTGTGTGTGTGTGTGTGTGTGTGTGTGTGTGTGTGTGTGTGTTTTCAAGCGTAGCTATAGAGAACTGGGCTAATAGAAATACCCTTTGACGCTGCAGCTAGCCTTTGAGTTTAATAAAATCAGCCCGGAGTGTCCAAACCTGGTTTTCGTGCTTCGAGCGTGTCGTTTCCAGTTTCTAACTACGCGCATTGTTGCAACTCCTCCATATGTGAGATCGTTACTTGACCTCTTTTTCGGGTGCGTTAGATCTTTGAAATTGCCTCTTTATAAACGTTCTCGGAAGATAGATACTATTTTCACGGACAGCTTAGGAAACGTAGGGCCTGGCGGCGAGTCCCAAACATCTAATTATAGCTCCGCGCAGCCAATAAGATTACGTCATTAAATGATAAGGACATCGAAGGGCGGTCCTGACCACAGGCAGTACGTAGGGTAAGGTGGGGAAAAATGAGACAAAACGTTTGGATTTCAATGGTAATTTTTTTTTTTGCTTTAATAATGAAAAAAAAACTTCATGGGATATTCTTAGATGTCTTGACTCTATGTTCAGTAAATATAACTTAGCTGGGGCGAGCGAAACATTAAACAAAACTACAATATCTGAAAGTCACACAATGTATCATTTTGCCCCGCCCTGTGGGGCAAAATGAGACTTAACGACATGCATTCAGTTTTTGTACTAAAAACAATTGAAAAACGCACTATGTCTGCTCCAACGCGCCCTTCATAAGCCTATACGCCTTGCATTCCATGCACTCGATCCACACTGAAGGCGGGGCTGCTTGGCTCCAATGTTATTTGCTACCAGGCACTTCCAGTCTCTTGTGGTGTGCATCGCACGGTCTGCAGAACGCTCGGACACTATATAATCTTTTTGTTCTCTTTCACTTTTTTTCTTTTGAGAGGGGGGGGGGCAGTGGATCGCCGGTTTTTGGTTTCTTTTGCGAACATCAGCTTTGCCTTGTGGGGAGATCACGTTAAAACAGTGCTGCTCTCCGACCTGCTTGTTCCCTTTTTCTATCCTATACGTTAGGTACACAAGAAAGTTTCTTGAAACTTGAAACGTCGGACAGAACGCGCCTTTTGTAGCCCAAACGTTTTCTTTGCTTGTGTTTTTCTATAGAGTTTTTGCTTTTTTACACTCGCCGAGTCGTTTGGCTTGCCTTTGAAGAGCATTCTTTGGTACGCCAAGAAGTGTGGAAGCACTGCGAAGCGAGCGACGCTGCTGTTTTACACTTTCAAGAGTTTTGTTTATCTCACTTTCACGCTGTGATGCCCTCGTTGTTTTTATTTTATACGTTCGGACCATCCTAGACACCGGAAGAAAAAAAATATGGCTCAGGAACAAACAGGAGACTCGCGCGTTATTGATATGCTCGTCATCGAATGTCAGATTGTCGCGTTTTGCCCCGCACGTATCCTGTTACGCAAATAACTATTTCATTAAAAAAATTCATAAATCGTTCAAGTTTGGCCTGCATGGAGCTAAGAAATCATACCAAAAAAATTAAAGCTTACCTTGGCAGGATAGTCGGTGCGAACCGGGATGCACGTTTCGAAGCGAAACCTCGCGCTGAATTTTGCGCCGTTTTGGCGGGGGTAAACACGCGTCTACCTCAACACTGCATTTGTTTTTCCGGAACACTGTCCGCGAAGTGTAGAGGTCACGGTACCTCTCGGTGAAGTTTGAACGTACTCCGATTGCTAGTCTAGGAGGTGGATGGCGCCAAACGCAAACTGTATCATTTCGCCCACTGCAGGTCTCATTTTACCCCACCTTATCCTATACGTTAGTGATGTTTCCTAAATATCGTGAGGACAACTTTCATCTATGTTATAAAGTAAAACTCCCGAAAACGCCTAGTCACATGGTCATGCCCTATGTTGAAATTGCTATGACCCCTGCAAAATTTCTGGTAAAATCACTATTAGTCTTTTTTTTTTTTACAACTGCCAAGACCACCTGAGCGTGACTCTCACTAATGTAAAAGAACTGATTATACCGAACCGTCGGATTTCGGCCCTGTCAAGCGTGGATTGATTGAATTTAAGAAAGCAGTCGCACTAAACTATAGCCTAATCACCCAGGCGACTCAACATCAATCAAAACTAAAGTCAACGTTTCAAGTGAATCTACAGAGTCACGCCATGCACGCAACACGGCAGCAAGTGTTGCTTATGACAATGAAAACACCCGTTCTTTTTTTTTCTTTTTTTAGCCAGAATGTGTTTAATAAGCGCTGCGATCCCCGATGAAGTTGTGTCGAAACGCAACGGAAGCCGTTACAAAATCTGTAGCACCTACTTCGGAGGATAATGTCTACGAAGGAGCACATAATTGAGAGAAAATAGTAATTTATTGAGAAGAAAGACCAGAATTCTGAGTGCGATCCGACGGGTATCGGACACACGACCCACGCTTACGAGCACGACGCTTACACCACTAGGAACGAAGGGGAGGCACGTGGAGATGAAAATACCCGTCTAATCATTGTTCAAGTGAAAGCGCCGGACACCGGTGTTCGCGTTCGAACAGAGAGCAGAGACGAAGGCAGTCAGCTCTGCGTCCATCCACTAATAATTTCAACCAGAGCTCGGTTCTCTGATGTACCCTCGCGCTCTCGTTTGCTGCTCTTCCTTAGTTTCTATTATTATGGTAGCCTTCTATACAGGAGGCCATGGTATAACCAATGAAACATATTAAAATAATCTGCGGAAAGTCCGCCTCAAGTTTCAAACAATACCGTGGAAATATATTCAGTGTTTTATTCGTAAATTCAAATTTTTTCCCTGTTTACTTTTCTTAATTTTTTTAAAGAAATGCGTCAGTTTTTTTTTGTGTGCTCTTATTTGTTATGGAAAAACATTTTTGACTACAGTCACGGAGGGTTCAAGAAACGCGAGGTACGCCTTATTATTTTCGTACTTTTTGCTTTGCAATTTGTTCTAGGACGTTCTTATTGGCAAGTGGCAAAATCTCATTGACTGCAGGAAGCGATCCTAAGTTCCGCACTCGCCACGCCCGGCTTTCGTTAAGCTTCCGGTGACGATAAGACTATGATCGCTCAGCTCATTCTCCTTCGTCGACTTAGGTCGTGGAGCACGAGCACGATGGCTATTGGTTCCGACTCTGGGCGGCCGGACGGCACAGGAGCATATGTTCAGCCTGCGGCATCATTCAGATGGACGGAAGCTTTCGCTGGTACAACACGCTCAATGGGGTTCGGCTTCACGTCGGAGTCGTTCACGTGAGAGACATTTCCTCAGGAGACCTTGTGCGTCTTCTTTGTTTCCTTTTTTAAATAAAAGAAGCGTTTCGAAATGCCTTTCCTAGAACCCCCGCATTGGAGACTGAAAGAATCATCTAGGTGGACCGGAGACCCGAAGAAGGGCATGGAACAGGAATTCGTGGAAGAACTCTCGCATTACTTTAACTTTACGTAAGTGAACCACCGATACCCTTCAGCCGCACTGGAATTGGTACATATGACTAATCAATTTTATAATTGTCCATCTGTGCGCATGCACTCTGCCGACGCCGGAATAGTATAAAAGAGCGGAATAATAGAGCCTTTTCAAAAGTGGGCTTTATATAGTAGCTGATACACCATTTATGTATCCGAGTCCGCCATTGCTTGTGCACGAGCTCTGAACATGTATTTGACACGAGGACTTCGTCAGCGTTTGACGCGGACTCGGAACCAATGGTACGTTTCGTGCCCAAGGATGAATGGATGGATGGTAACGGCTAGTAGCCCCGAGAAGTTCGCGTGGCGCCCCCTTACGGCGAACCGGGGTGACGTCACGACGAGGAGAGAATTTTCCCCGACTCGCCCCGCTCGCCCTGTGGAGGCTGTGACGACGCTAGCTGTCGGCGCGCTCGTTTCTATTGAATTTTTTTGGGCGTGTTTTTCATAGGAAGTGTAAATTTTTATATGTGGCTTTATTGAGGTATGGCCTGTAGCTGACGGCGAAACTTCAATCAACATTTTAAGCATGGTTGACAGGGCAGGCAACGCATGAATCACAGCTGGTATATGAAAATAAAGAAATATGGTCACAATTGCTGGAGCATCACTATAGATTTACATCTCACACAATAAATGCTGCTGATGGTCTTAATGAATTGGCTGGTTATGTATACTATTTTTTTTATCTTTGTTTTTAAACAAGATCGCCGAAGCAGAAAAGCTGCATGCTGCTCGAGCAACATGCTAAATACAGTCTGGGCCATGGGGAGAAAATCACAAAAAAGACAGCCCAAGTGCAGGGGCAAAGTAAAAAAAAAAAAAGGAACATTTATTATATACATTGCTCGCATTTGACCTTTGCTGGATTCGGATAGTATTTCAATGGACTACACGGGTGGTATCTATAGACTTGTTTATATCAACCCTCAAGTAATGTTTAGCAAACGTAAGCGAAGGTGTCTAGCTCGTTATTAGTCCCTTAAGCCCTAGAATTGAGATTTTACTTAAATCGAACTGTCCTGAAGCTAAAATACCAGACGTTTTTCGCACGCAGACTGTCACCCTTCACAGGTTCCACATTTTCTGCAACTAGTGCTGCATCTACCACTGGACAGACGTTCGAATGCTTGCTTTTACTCCTGTTTTCCTCTGTTGTCAGAGAGTCCAGCTGTAGGGAGTTTGGACGCTGAGGAAGCTTTTGGGGACCTGCAGCAGTGTCTCTTTTAATTGGAAATAAATGACAACTCAAACTAAACGTTCTATTTCCTGATTACCCAAGGCTGGAATAAAGAATGTCAGGAAAGAGTATAAAGATTCCAAATTACGGTACTATTGCTGTGCATATTTTGGGCAGTTCAATAAATATCATACGGGCAACTGGGGGCAATTCGGCCGTTTTTGCTGCTATCATACAAACTAATTTCCAGTAATTATGCATCTTCTAAGAAATATGCCTGCATACGTGTATAAACTATATAATTAATTCACGAATAAGCTACATTTATGTAAAACAACCCTGTTCCACGAGCACTTCAAAGATCGTCAGACGCAGGGCCTTTAAAACATCTGCGAACCAGCGCATGCAGAGTGGCAGCGCAGAGTCGGGGTCGCGAGCTAATTTGCCGACCACCCAAAGGCCCATGATACAAATGCCATTTCAAATGCCTTGAAAGCGGGATGTAATATCGTCCTAAATCATGACCATGCAAGGAACAGAATTCCAGCGTCTGAAACACTTGCGCCACCGCTTCACCGACCCCTCGCAAAATTGCCTTCTGTCGTGTGGGGACGGGGAGGTTCATCGGCGGAATCGCCTCCGCCGATAGCTTTCGGGATTTGTAACCCAATTTTAACGGTAAAAGGGACAAGCAGGCTTATAAAATGTACGGAAGCACGTTAATATCGGCCTAACTCAACATCTTGTACACCGGGTAAACCAGGCCCAGCTCCTCGAAGAGCTTGCGGCACACAACGCCAAATCAGGAAACCGGTGCTGGGAAGCGAGCCGATGCGAGATCGCGGAGCGGAGTCCTCCACCTGACGTCGCGGCACACCTCACCCAATCAGGGCGCGGCGACTGCAGCGACGCTTGTGTTCGCTCTCGGGGCTAATACCCTTTGTAACGGGCGGCAGCTTGCGCCACCTAGCCTAACATCTCGTCATCCCTTCTTTTTCCTTTTTTTAAATGGCAATCGCCAATGTTGCTTGGTGGGCTTTTGAAAAGGGCCTATTGAAGTGGGGAAAGACCCAAGAAATTAATCCTGAATCGTTACCTCAACTCGTCACTCCTCTTTGGGGCGTAGTTAAGAAAGATATTATTCACAAAGAAGCAAAATTAACATAAACAACTCGGCACTATTAGCTGCCTTCGGTCTGGTTGAAGACTAATAGAAATTTGGTTCGAATAGCGTTCTCTCAATGCGGAACCATTTTTAGAAACAATATGTGGAACCATCGATTTCACGGGTCGCATGTGAAAACCGTGGGCGTTTCATCTTTCATAAATCTTTTACCGTGACCCACATTGACTGCCTAGAAACTTTGGGGATTGGGGACTGAGATATAGGGATAACTGAAAGTCGACCCCAAATCACAGTTTCGTCGCTGTTCCCGAAAGCCAGAGCAAATTTGGAGGCCTTGACGGGGACCGCTGGAGTGGAATGATTGGTCAAGTCACCCGCAAGGTAAGTGGCCTTCGTTCGTATAGGGAGGAACGGGAAATGCAAAATGAGTCAAGAATTATAAAGATTCAAGTAAAAAAGTACTTTCCTTCAGTTTCTTGACGTCTCGGTATCTCGAGTTCACCAGCAATTGCATAGAAATAATAGAGACGTCTACTGCTTAGAAACCCTACACTGCACTGCATACCACCAATTTAACACTCTTTCTCCCATGAAGACGGTTAAAAAAATTAGGGGAACATCCGTAAGCAATAGGTTTATGAATAAGTAAATTTGAGCAATTACTCCTCGAAACAAAAAAAACAAAAAAACAGATGGGTTATTATTTGGTTAACCTTAACAAATCACTGGAGGTATAGTTACATATTTTGGTAATATTTAAAGTAAAAAATTAGATTATGCTCTCCAAAAACGTAATTTAACTTCGGCGGGTTACGGGCTCCTTAACAGGTATTCGAGTTCGTTAATTTCGGGGCCGTAGTCCTCCACAAACTGAAGCTTAACGTAATCGCAAGTCTACAATGTCGTTAATTACAGAGGTACCTACGCTTTAGCTTCAAAAGTAATGAGAGCATGCAGATTGATATTGTTATAAGCTAGCAAACTAAACAACGAAAGACGCCGCTGTCTTTTTTTTTTTTAAGAGGGGAGGGGGTGGTGATAGCAGGTGACAATTCACAACTCGGATCAAACACAACTATATGGCCGCAATGACGATACTCTGAAGTATAACTTAGTGGTGTAGCTGGGTTTCCGGTGTCAAATTGAAAGCAGGATCAAAAGGAGATCACAATCTTTCTAGGCTCGTATCGCATGCCGACAGAAAAAAAAAGTGATCGGAAATGTTCTAGAATCAATACGGAAATTTGAAAAGGATTCTGCGGTCATTTAGTGTAATGGCAATTTTGCGATGCGCGCTAAAAACTCCACATTACTGACCGTGCTGCACGAGTTGAGCTCCCATCCACGGGAACAGACCAAGCCACATCTCGGAGTCATAGTAATTTCGCGTTTTCTAAATATGGAAAAAGTATGTCTTGCTTTAACCTTGGAATGGTTACATCAAACTTTTGGGTGCATTGGGAAACAAACTGGCGTTCGGTAATGCCAAGTTAGTGCGATATAAATGGCGGGACGTTCGAGAGATGTCTTCAAAAAAAGGCCTCTACGTACACAAGGCACAAGGATATCAGCTAATGGAAGTATACCTCATACTGACAACCGCGCTACGATTCCTGCAGGAAGGCATCTTCGACTATTTTCTTCTTCGCCCCACAAAGAACATGTATCAGGGTGCACCCGAGTTGCCAACAGAATACACTGTAATGGCTACGTTTTGCCACCATCCTGGCGGTATCTCTCATGTCGTGAAAATTATGTTCGTGTGTAAGGGCTCATGTCTGATCAATTTTTGTCGCCTTCCGGAGTAGCCCAAGGAGCAACCTTGGTCCACTTTTATTCTTGATTTTTGTGAACGACATCTCTCATAGCGTGAAAAACTCTGAAGTATTACTATTTGGCGACGACATCAAACTGTTTTGTTGTGTCCGTTCGTACTCGGAGTGCAAACTTCTACGGGATGAGGCGTTGGCAATTTCAAGGTGGTGTTCGATGAACCATCTTTTGGCTTATGAGCAAAAGACAAAAATAATGTCTTTGACTAGAAAGAGAGATTCACTTGTGTTCCCTTACACAATAGACAGCAGTGTCGTCTCCCGAGTTTCCGTCATTCGTGATCTTTAAATTTTGTTGATTGATCTTTAAATTTTATTAATCATGTTTCAGCTGTATGTAATGCATCTCTTAGGAACCTTGGGCGATATCTCGTTTTACGGGGCAATTTTCTTCGCCTGATTGTCTTGTGTGTCTATTTTGCTGCTTAGTGCGTACATAGTTGGAGTTTGCTTCAATTGTTTGGAATTGTATTAACCCCACTGCGTCATGCTCTATTGAGCGTTTTCAAAGTCGCTTCATAGGCATAATCTATGACAGGCATTTCGGGCTTAAGTGTTAGTTAAAAAAAACTAGAGTAACGCACTTTGTTCGATAGAAGGTGTTTACATAATTTTATGTTTTTACATAAGGTTGTGAACCGAAGTATTGATTCATCACTTTTGATAAGTACTGTTTGTGTCCATGCTCCCTTGCGGTCTAGTCGGTTTCAGAGCCCGTTCTACCCCCTGACTTTATACAATACGTCTCCCTTAACAAGAATGCAACTGGAATTTAACAGACTTAACCAATCTGCTCTAGGCATTATTAGTGACGTGACAACTTTTCGACGTACACTGGAGTCGATAATTTGTGTATAATTTTAGATCTTTGTGGCTGTCTGCATTTGCTTTCCAATGACGAACTGTGTACCACTATTTAGGCTATGGGCTGTTTGTGGACACAACAAATAAAGATTATTATTATAGAATCGTTGGCGGAAGTAGACTAGACGCAGGTGGCGCCGCCGTCGCAGCGTCTTAGTTGAGAGCCTAGATTTGAGAGAGCGAGCAACTCAAACCAAGGGCAGTGCCCTATGCGCATGCCCGTGTTGCCGCGTGGAAAGAAGGATAGTGAGAGGAGGCTTGAGCATAGCTTGGGGACGCTGGCCGACGCTCGAGGCTTTCGCCTCCTCCTCGCACCTGGTATGGCAAACACGAACCGTGAGCCAAGTGACCCCGGTTGAGGAGTTGGAAACACTCTGAAATCCCAGCCCGTAGCTGCTCGAATTTCCGTCAGTGTTGCGCCCGTTTCAAAATAGTGTTAGTTGTTATTTCGTCAAACATTGACGTGTTACTGAAATTCGGTGCCGTCCGGCAAAAGTAACGAAATACCGTTAACGTTACTTTTGCGTTACTTGGGACTCAAGTATTCTTTGGCAGCAATCGACCTTGGATAAGAACAAATAAACTTTTACGGAGTGACTTCGTTGTGTTATATTTGTTTATCACATTTGCGGGACATATAAATTTTCTATACATTTGACTTGATGGACATGTTCGTCTTTTTCGAATGATTTACTCATTTAATGCGCGTCCATAGGGCTAAAAAAAAGAGTAATGTTTGAATAAAACCATTGTTCCAAGAGAGACGTCACCACGTGGCGACATATTGACACCTGTTCGGAACGAATGTCTTTCTTGAGAGTCCATACATTTGGGCCTTATAGCCCTGTTTCACAGGCAATACAAAAGCCGCCAGAAGGAACTCCTTTAAAGTATTAGCGGACCAGCGCACGCCGATCTGTACGCTCACAGTCGCTGTAATCTGATCGGTCTGAGTAATCTTGAAGGAACTAAAATTCTATTTTGTAGCTGCAAAGGGAACTTTTGGAGCAGAAGCCCTACACTTCATTTTCATTCCTACCACAGCAAGTATTATACGTTGAGATTTATGCGTTAGTTCCTTTATCGAGGTACATTGTCTACCTTGCCTTCCCACTTATGTGCAACTTTTCGTTAGCATAAAAAACATGGCAGGTTTGATTCCTGTTGCGCGTAAAAGCACCAGGCACGTCAACAATATGCTGAATGATGAAGGACCGTATGAACTGTTGTGATTTGCTATTTTATGCACAGAGCCAAAGATATACCAGATAGTATATTCCACGGAAATCATGTTAAAACACAATAATATTGAGCACCCAAGGTGATACTTCATTGAATTTTTAAGGGTATAATAACACTGCAATTATTAATTTAAATAAAAAACAAAGCTTTTGTCAATATTAGATAACATCAATGACAATGTATATGTAGGACCTCATGATAACTATAATCGGCATTTTTGAACAAGAAATAAACTTTAGAAACAATCCAAACGAGCTCAAACATTTTATTCCCAAGTTTTTATTTACTACTCCAGTTAATTAAGTTTTAATTTACTCTGTTCACTGTGCCATCACACAGATCGATAAAAAGGTAATAACAAGTGGGATGACTTAAACGAATAAGCTCATAGAAAATTCTATATTTTTATTATAAAGGTGCCACAATGCTATCTTGTAAATCCCGAATTTAAACAAAAAGTCAACAAAATATCCAAGTCTATCAATAATATTACCCACAGTCTTCTTTATAAACTTTACTGCAAGGTAGAGTTCTTACGTCAGAACTTACCAAGTTCTTTTGTTCTTTTTAATCTACAGGATGCTTGCGTAAACAATGCCTCAGTTAGGAGGAGTGCTTTCCCCTTAGTACGTGGTTGCACTGTGGCGAAGCATGATACGGAATACGGCGACTCCTACTGTCTTTCGCTTCGCTTCGCTTCGCTTAGCCTACCGTAACAATCCGGCCGTGTAGCGGGTCCTCCGTTATTATATAGTCAGTATTAATTTAATTAAATTACGTTTTGGCGCAACGCTGGAACTAACTCATCACATTTTGTCGAAATGTAGCAGGATGTAGTAGGATAAGAACTTTGGCGTAGTTGTGGCCCAAATGGCGCAGCACTCACATCACTGCAGTCGTGATAGCGAGCGAACTGATTTGCCAATTTATTAAATGAGTTCGTTCTAAAGGCCTTTCAAGTGCCCATAACATTTTTGTAGTGATCCGAGACTGAGAAAATTCAAAATGCGACAGCAAGAAAAGAGAAGGAGAACGTCTCAAGACGTTACACTTCTCATCTCTTGGTGTCCACTTTCGTATTTCCTGTCTCGGGTTGCTTCGAATATGTTCAGCATACACCAGCTCACTTGCTCCCTTATGTTCTGTTCGGTATCAGAGTTGTGCCACGACAAATTTTTGGGGTATTAAGGAGTTACTTCAAAGGACAGAAGAATTCTGTAGAACTAAAGCCCCTTGATGTGTCTGTGTTTGTAAGTTGCGTCAAATGTGCAAATGTACCTCGTTTGGCCCTTGGAAGCAAATGGCGGCGCAGCCCTGAAATGAGCGGCTCTTAAAAGCAAACGGCGTTGGAGAACTCGCTCGTGTCACGTGTTCCACCCGCTCGCGTGATGATGGTTGTTGGTACTTTTAATAAACGCTGAGAATGAATCTTATCAAGAAGCTGTAGGTTTGACCGTTGAGCAGGTGAAAGGGCCAAGTCTAGTGTAATTAGTAGAGGCCGATGCGATGTTCGTATGGGTAAAGACAAAACGAATAACCAATCAAAACAGCAGCCTAACGGCACGTTCAGACCCTGACAAAGCGCGCGGACTGAGCCGGTAGGACATTTGGCCAAGCAGAAAACACAACCTTAAATTTGTTTGTCTCGCCTGGCAACAGTGATACCAACAGTTAGTGAAAGAAAGAACAATGTAAAACGCCATCTACACTCATCCCCAAAGTTTGTCATGACTGCAACCGCTGAAGAACCGCTGAAGATCCGATGACATCCTGTCCACAATGACTCGGGGGAATAGCACGACGCACCACACACGCATTTTCACGAAGGCAGAAGCCATATGGAAGTCGGGCAGCTGCCAAACAGCAAAGAGCTCAACTCACGTGGATGTGAGACGCCTCGAGCAGCGTTCCGGCCAGCTGCAGAAAACTTGACGGCTTTCCTTGCTAAAACTGTCGCGAAACCGGAGGATTCGGACGTTTCACGAGAAATGGACCTTTGTGTAGAAACATCGGTTCGAGAGTAAACGGTTTCAGTATCCTCTCTCCTCTTCCTTCTGGCCGAGCAGAGAGGGAAGATGGTTTCTTCCTGTCGACTTCGGGGCAGAAGATTACGCACGATGGGGACAAAGGCGAGGTTTGGGGAGCCGTATCTAGGTCACAGGGCCTCAATGGGTTAACAGGATGTAGCCGACGTTTTGGGTGGTGGAACGGCTGGGAGAGGCCCTGCGCGCGTTGTTTTCTTGCCCCTTAGTCTCGAACCCAGTCGCGTGTCTAGGTGGCAGCACATATTCGCCAAAAGGTCCATTCTGGCCCAAAGCTCCACCTTCCCAAGAAAGGCAATACGTCAGTGTTTCTAAAGAATGGGTGGTGCCGAAGTTGAAAAGAACATTCCGTTACGTCACACGCTGTAGAAAAGAAAAAGAAAGAAAAAAGAACTGCGGCAAAACGCAAACATAAAATAACTTGAATGATTCTTCTCTTTTTTGCGTTTTTCTGTCTGTGTTTTCTTTTTTTGCGGATTATCTTCGAGGCCGATAATCCACAAACTTAAATAAAGCGCCGTGGTCACCTCACCGTGATCTACTGGCTAACTGAAATAAAAAACAAGCTGGTCAATTAAACTAAAAAATGAAAGACGTTTACAATCCTTTGTAACGCCGAATTAGAGCGCAGCTCTTGAGGAGGATGAGGAGAAGGTACGGAGAGGAGGTTATGCCCCTCCTCCTCATCAGCACCGTCCCCTCCTCCTCTCCTGCCCCCTTCCATTTTGCGGGGATTTTTTTCAAAAATTTAGCGGGGAAATTTTTTCGTTAAATTTAGCGGAGAATTGTTTTGCGCTAAATTTGGCAGGAAATATTTTTCGCTTAATTTAACAGGAAACTTTTTCCGTTAAATTTAGCGGGGAATTTCTTTCTGCTGAATTTAGAGGGAAATTTTTTTCCGCTAAATTTAGTGGGAAAATTTGCCCATAATGCAACGCGCCGTGACGTCACGAGCAACGTCACACGTGACCCTCGTGACGTCACACGTGACGTCACATGTGACGTTCTTATGAAAAAGTCCTATAATGCAACGCGCGGTTACACCGACGGCGACGCCGCTCAAGCCGAAAACGGCCACCTAAGAGCTCCACTCTAAAAAAGGCAAGATGACTAAAATCGGATAGCGCGTGCGCTGACAGACTCGCCGAGAGTGCTGACGAACTCAGCGCTCTGGGCGAGAAATAAAAGAGCGCAAAAACGAACGCAGGGGCAAGTAGTGGACACAGATGATCGAGCACAGCGCTTTGTTTGTCTGTCTTCTGCTTGTCCCTGTCCTTGTTTGTGCGCTGTTTTTATTTCTCTGATCATGAACCGAGTGGCCCATCTGCACACCTTACTACTCTCCGAGAGACTTCGTTGTATGGCGAATGTGATCGTGGAGGGGTGTGAGTCCACCTTTGTTGGAAGGGCTTCTGACAAGCGCCCTTCCAACAAGGGCGGCTTCTCAACAAACAGCCAGGTACGGTCGTGGTTTCGACGCAGTGGACAACCTTGGGATGTGGTTTTGGCACAGGTGTGGGAGAGTGAAAACTTTCTCGTTGGAGTCGCAGACTACAGAACGCTGATTCTCTTGTTTTTCACTCCGGAAAGGACAACCAATGGATTGAGCTGAGGCAGTCAAAATCTCCGAGCGGCGACAGAATCTCGCTAATGGCGCATTCGCGTTCGAGGATTCGCAGGCTGATCCGCGCAGGCGGAAAGTGGATTTTGGAGCCGGGTGGCAAAATCGACTCGTCGCTGGTAGAAAATCTGGATATGAGTCCCGGCCTAATCCAGATGTTCCGCCAGCGACTAGTCGATCTCGCAACTCCGCCCTAAAATCCACTTTCCCCCGCGCGAATCCGCGCGCGAATCCGCAAGCGTATACGCGCCATTAGAAAGGGATATTTGTTCTCGCAAAACGGATGCGTCACGGTACGGCAACAGTGATCTTCAAGGAGGATGAGGTCCCTCTTGTTAGAAAGGCGTATCTTCAAAATATGTACCAGGGCCGGCTGCGATTTCCGTGCAGCAAATAACCTTTGTGCTCGGTTTGAGCCTAAGCATAGGAAGCTGGAGCATTAACATCTTTTTACTCGAGGATATTGCAATGACCTCGTGCAAATGTTCCACCCTTTTCTGTATAGGTAGACGCTTTCATTGAGTCAGTTACTCGAGCTGCCACCAGTCGGCGCGCCCTGCGCGCGCTTTCCGGGCCGCCATAGCCGACCTCCGGTTTCTCGCTGTTGTTCCGCGTTGTGTGCTGCCACCGGCCACCACCGGAACTTTGTTTTCATATTATTTTGCGTTCCGCGTTGAAATCTTGTGTTTTCTTTAGGTCTTTTTTATATTTCTGGCTTTCATTTAATTATTTGATATCTATATTTCAACATAGCTCTTGTATTTTTCATATTTATGGAATGGAATCGGACAGCGAATGGATCGACGAAACAAAATTACGGCCTAAGCGTCAGAGACCATGCAAGTTCATCACATTCATTCGTTTTTGTCGCTAATAAAGGGCAGTCAACACCATTTTGACATATGGAAATTTCAACTGACGCTGTAAGGCTATCGCAGTCGTGCTTCTCGCTGCATGGGCGCTCTTTAGACGTCGTTTCCGTAAGTAAAAGCCGAACCGCATGTAAGCGCTTTAGCGAGCGACGAGATGGGCGATGGCGACAATGACGAGAGTCAGCGACGAGGACTTCTCACTGTCGCCTGTCGCGTCGCTCGGTTTTTGGATTTCTAGAAAACGACGCTCACCGTCTTGGTCGCTTGCTCCCGTCGCTTCCATACGGTTTGCCTCGTCACGGGATTGACCGAGCGACAGCGAAGCGGGTCGCCGTCGCTTGTCTCGTCGCTCGCCAAATCGCTTACATGCGGTTTATACTTAACTAATTTCGATACACAGCACTGAACCATTGGCGCCTCGATATTACGTATAAACCGCATGAAAGTGATTTGGCGAGCAACGAGACAAGCGACGGCGACCCGCTTCGTTGTCGCTCGGTCAGTCGCGCGACGAGGCAAACCGCATGAAAGCGACGGGAGCAAGCGACCAAGGCGGTGAGCGACGTTTTCTAGAAATCCAAAAACTGAGCGACGCGACGGGCGACAGTGAGAAGTCTCCGTCGCTCGTCGCTGACTCTCGTCATTGTCGCCGTCGCTCGTCTCGACGCTCGCTAAAGCGCTTACATGCGGTTCGGCTTTTACTTACGGAAACAATGTCTAAAGCGCGCATATGTCGCAATGCTGTTGACTGCCATTTATTAGCGACAAAAACGAAAGAATGTGATGAACTTACATGGTCTCTGAAGCCTAGGCCATAATCTTGTATCGTCGATCCATTCGCTGTCCGATTCCATTTCCTAAATAAGAAAATACAAGAGCTATCTTGAAATATAGATATCAAATGAATAAATGAAAGCCCGAAATTTCGAAAAGACCTCTAGAAAACGCAGGGTTTCAACGCGGAACGTAAAAGAACAGGAAACCAAAGCTCCGGTGCATGGTGGCCGGTGCAGCACACAACGCGGAGCAACGCCGAGAAACTGAAGGTCGGCTATGGCGGCAGGGTCACGTGACGTCAAGATGGCGGCGCCCATGAAATGTTGCCTGGAAGGGTCTATAGTTCACATAATGCGAATAATGTTTTAACTGAAGAGGACGGAAATATTAATCAAAAGTTACGAGTATGAGCAACGTTACTTGAGACACGATACCGTAAAATAGTAAAGAAAATAATTTACTCGTTAGTCATTTTAAGATCTAACGAATACGTTAGCGCGTTATTGAAAGTTCTAACACGTTACGGGTAACGTCATTATCTCTTACGCGTTACTTCCAACACTGGTTTCTGTCACCTGGCAGGTAGAGGAGAAAGCAAAGGCATAACTGTCAATGTCATATCCATCGTATACTGCTGTTCCATCGCCAGAATCGCTGCGCTCTTCACCATTGAGAGGTCAAAATGAAGACTCCGTAAACACACCGATCGGAGACACGTTTTATGCACCCTAGCAACACTGTACGAATAGGACTAAGCTTCTTCGTGTATAGATTTCCTTGCCCGGTATCTCACTCCCAAACATTTCACATTGTAAGCGTGTCATACGCAAAACAAACATCGGCAGATTGGTTCGATGGATGACAGTTCTGTCAGAAGCAAGCAGCGAGAACTTTCACCGAGAAGGTTTCCAACGAAGACATCCTCGAATGGCATCTTGTTTCACGGCCACGAGAAGGACGAGGTGTATATCATTCTACTAATATTACTGTCGCAACATGTTCTTCCAAGGGCAACGCTGCAGACAATGCGCGAATGCTCGATCTGCCGGCCAGTTAATTTGTCTTCCTACGTTTTGGTCGGTAGCCACCAGCTATCGTGTTTAGTATTCCGTGTTTGCGAAAATGGGTTTGAGATCATTCAGTGAATAATTCAGAGACTGCCCGCTACGTTCTACGCCCCGCGAAAAACAAACGTCGGCTCACAGCTCACTTAGCAAGCAACCGACGCGGCGCTGGGAAATGAATTATGTCTGCTCCAGTCTTCTCCGGTTCGATGCCTCCAGCAACTAAGCAGTGTGTTTCAAGGTCAGTATTCCTGTCCCAAGCGCTTTTATACGTGAGCAGATCGAAATCGATAACCGTTTGACCCAATCCCCGCAGTGATGTGATGATCAGAGTTTCGATCTTCATTTTCGTGCTCAACTTCAAGAAGTTGCTCGCGAAAATGAAAATTGTTTCGGTGGCACATCACGGAGCACTTATGGATGCCTTCTACGGCACCCCTTAGATGCTCCGTCATGTGTCGCCGAAACAATTGAAAGCAATTGTTGATTTCACGTGGCTATCTCGAGATTTTCAAAATAAAGTATTGATTTGTGCTGTTGGAACTTGGAATAACTACAATATATTAGTGATTTCTTTATTATTATTATTATTATTATTGAGAAACACGATGATTATTTTCTTGTCTATATACATATTATTTCTCGTAAGAAAAAAAGTGTCTTCCTTGAAGAAAAAATGTACACATATTTTTAAAAAGAAACTAATCCTTTATTTAAGAAAACTCGTCTTTAATAAATGTATTAAATCAAAGTAAGTCAAGACACTTTACTTCACAGGATATACAATTATGACAAGAGACAGAAAAAACGCTTCAGGGTGACGCCTTGGTGCGGTCCATGGTCCAGGTTGCAGCTGCAGGGACATAATAACAAGAATACACAAACAAAATTATAACTGAAATCATTTACTATAGCCCGTAATTTGAGAACAAAGATGAATATCTACGACGAAAACTATAAACTCTGATACACTATTACACCAAATGAGGGACTTATGCAAGGCCGGTGGAGTAATAAAGTACGGCTCCCCGACAACACTCTGAAACCAGTAAGCAGCATATTTTACTTGCCTTGATTTCACGTTATCTATTCATCATGGTAGAATACGCCAAAACAACAAGGACGAAAACGAAGGAGAACTAGACAGGACGCGGCGTAACTTTCAACTGAATTGTTTATTTCGATGACAGAATTGTAAAAATATGAAAGCAGGCGTTTTCGTCCTTGTTGTTTTGGCGTATTCCACCATGATGCAAAACTAACTAGCCCAACTAGCCATCCTTATCTATTCATTTTCATGTTGGGAAAGGGGTTTTTGAAATTTTTTATCTTCCTTGTGACTCAAATTATCCCAATTATTTTCATGACCAGCATACACACTTGAATAACACCCTCGATAATGTGGATAATGAGGTTCTTAAATAAAATTTTGTGGCATCGTTTTTACATATCTTTGATGTGTCAGTTGTTCATTATTGCAGTCATCAAATGTTGATAAGAACGCAAAATAAAGAAATAACAATATTAGTAAGCATTTAATTAATTCAACTGGTACTTTTACTAGTTTTAATCTTACAAGTGTTTTTCACTGTGTGACTATATTTCATAAAGAGTATGTCAGTATTGCGACTTGACCACTCCTGCAAACTTCACCTAGACATTCCCAGGACTAATATCTACAAGTTTTCACCCTTGCAGCTCGCCATTAAAAATTGGAACATGTTACCCGAAGCCGTTGTCACGATAACGGACCCTCAAAAATTCGCCGAAGCTGTTATTGGTTACCTGCACCTGTGATACGCCCATTGATTTCATTCTTTTTCTCTTGTGGCATTATTGTATTGTGTTTCTTGCCAATGTCCCCCCCCCTTTGTAATACCCCTCGTGGGTCTTAAGCGGAACTAATAAATTAAATGAAATGAAATGAGAATAGAGTACTCAAGAGAAGCGGAAATTTTCGCCTACATCTTTAAGGAAAAAAGTGGCGAAATTAATTTTTTTTACTTTCCTTTAAATAATTGTGTTTTGAGAAATTACAAATTTTGCAGTGTAAATTATAGGAATTCTTCGTGCAGTTCCGGGGTCACTTGATTGTACAAAACTGTCAAACGAAATTTTATGCTTTATTAAATCTAATGCTAAACAATTTTCTTATTATATTTCACAAAAAAAATGAAAGACGTTTACAACTCCTTATAATGCCGAATTAAAGCGCAGCTCTTGAGGAAGAGGAGAGGAGGGTATGGAGGGCAGGGTATGCCCGTCCTCCTCATCCGTACCCTCTCCTTCTCCTCCCCTTTTTTCCCGTGCTCCTCCCCTCCTTTCCTCACGTCATTATGCGAAACGCCCCATAATGCAACGCGCGGGTCACGAGTGACGCCCGCGCGTTGCATCATGGGACGTTTTCCACAGTGAAACGCGTGGGACCCTCGCTGACGTCACTCGTGGCGTCGCGTGCACGCTTTATTATGGGACTTTTCCCATATTTCAACGTGCGGGGCCTCGTGACGTCACGTGTAACGTTATTATGGGAAACGTCCCATAATGCAACGCGCGGGTTACGAGTGAGACACGCGCGTTGCATTATAGGATGTTTCCCATCGCGCGGTTACGCCAAAACGTCCCATAATGCAACGCGCGGGTCATGAGTGAGACCCACGCGTTGCATTATGGGACGTTTCGGCGCAACCACGCCGTGCATTATGGGACGTTTCCCATAATGCAACGCGTGGCTACGCCGATGGCGACGCCGCTCATGCCGGAGACGGACGCCTAAGAGCTGCGCTCTAAAATGCCACGCCTTTTAGACATTATTATCACTTAAACTCTGAACTGGGGTACAACTTTCTATCCTATCTTGAACGGGCTAAATATTTTAACAAATTGAATTTTTGTCATTAAGCACATTTTTTAAATAGTATTTGGCATTTTTTTATAGGAAAGCTCTTCAATGTGGGATACTTCCTTTACCTTCACAATGTATACCGGGATCATTAATTGCATCCGTCTCGTTTCGTACAAGAAATACTGTTATTTTTATTCCCGCTTTAGCCTGCCTATGTGTATTTTCTGATGGTCAAACAAAGTAGAGACTCTCAAGAATGCCAGTGCATTTCTTTTCCCGTAGGCGTAGGTCATTCCAACATTAAATGACTGCGATTCATGGTCTCGGCGAGTGACAGTGCCCGAATAAAGTTTGCACTTCCAAGTAAAACTCGAGTTGTCACTTAGGCATGAGGGACTTGTATGCTCACCTTATGCACCAAAAAACTGAGGGAGAGGAGAAAACGGGAGAGCTGGGGGCGTCAGGAGTCCGAGCTCTGGTCGGGAAAATAATAATAATAATAATACTTCATTTTATGTGTCTACAAAACAGCGCAGGGCCTTTTATGTGGTACACAGCAAATGCCGACAAGATAAAAAGTATAAGCACTGAGAAAACATAGCTACCCAAAAAGAACTCACAAAACAAACATAGAACACATAGCGACATCTGACAAGCAAGATAAGGTAAAAGAAGAAGAGGCACTGAAAATACAAATATAGCAACCCCAAAAGAAAAAAGAACGCTCAAAATTTGCAAACCACTGGAATCATGCAAACAATATAATCTCTAGATTACGCTGAAAAGTTGACTTGTCACTGAATATTTCTAGGAGCGAACAATCCAACTTATTAAAATCATGCTGCATTCGTATTAGGGGAGACGTGTGAAAAAACGTGGATGGATAGAAATGGTTGCGATTACGGCTCGAGCGTGGTGGGGCGTGAAAACATACAGCGTTTAACAAGACAGGACAATCTACAAGCCCATTGACAAGTTTGTGTAAAAACAAGATATCCCGACAACTCCGTCTATCAAACAGAGTACATAAACCAAGTCTCTTGAGCAGCCGATCGTGGTTATAATAAAACTTACGTCCAAAGAAACGATCGAGAAACGATGCTAATAAAACGCTTCTGTACACGCTCGATAGAGCAAGATGCTGTATCATTAATACAATTCCACACTATAGATGCAAACTCGAGCTTTGAGCGAATTAGACAACAGAATAAACGAACGATACATGCATAGGAAGAAAATTGTCTTGTGAAACGTGAAATTGGTCCCAATGTTTTAAGTGATGCGTTGCATGTGACCGACACGTGATGATTAAAATTCAATGTCTAATCTATAAAAACTCTAAGGTCACGAGCAACACACACTCGTTTGATGACGACGCCATCTAAGATATAACTGGACGCAAGCAGCTTTCGCTTTCTACAGAGACCAATAGCCTGTGTTTTTATGTTCATTAAGCAGGGGGCCAAAAACACTGAGGGAGAGGAGGAAACGGGAGAGCTGGGGGCGTCAGAAGGCCGAGCTCTGGTCGGAATGAATAACGGCTAGGCCAAGGTGGACCTAGGGTGCCTCAACGTCCCTCTGCTTAGAGTGATGCCATCCTTCGTAGTACCCGATGCCGGCAGCAGGCGCTCGCGGGAAAAATACGAAGAAATCCTCTAGAACGAAATGTCGCCGTAGCAGAGTTATAGCCCAGTCCGCGGCACGAGCGCGTGCAGGGACACGCTCTTTCACGCGCTTTGGAGCAAAAAAAGAAAAATAAGCTTTCGGAACAAAATGCCCAGATGTCAATCGCCCTAAGTGAAGCGCACATGAAGGCAACCTAGGTAGACCTTAAGCTAGATCCTTTGTCTTCACTGCACGCGTCGAACGCGTTCGAACTCGGAACGCCGGCGTACAGCGTTCGGTTTTCGCATTCGAACGCGTTCGACGACGTTCAGCGCAGACAAAGGCACGCTAGCTTTAGGCCTACCCACTAATCACTGTAACCGGAGTTCGGCCTTGTGACCGCGCGTTCTGGTCTCCTCGTATCCCTCAGTTTCTCCGCGCATAAGTTTAGGTTGCATGAATGTGATGCTCTGAAATCAAGCCGGACCTTGACAAATGACACGCGTCTTGAAGTCCTCTTCCGCCCTGCTCTCAACTGTGCGCTTCCAATCCTCAAACGCGTGACACTACAGCGACATTCATGAGATTGCAGCTGCGGCGTTTCAGCGCAAAACCACTTTTCTTTACGTCCCTGGCAGCTTCAAAAACGTTTGACGAGTTCACATAGCATCTTATCGAAGGCTGCACTGCCAATGAGATTGCAAACCCGATAAGGACGCCGAAGAAAGGCGGAAACATAACATAAAGGCGGAACATAACAATCCCGTGTGTTCCTCAAGCTGTCAGCGAGCATAGTATGTTACAAGATATCTGCGCAAGAAGCTATGCACCCCAGATTCTAAGTAAGAGAAATGTCATCCACTCAGAGTAGACTCATTTTTACCAGCGCCATTTGCGGGAAAGAACGAGCTCGGCCAGTCACGGCTTGACATAAAAAATCAAAGTTTTTTAGCTCTACGGTCACTGTAGATAAAGGGGGCTTTTCATTTTAAGCGTGCAATTGAACAACCTGAAATGAAGCTATTCGTACAACCGAACAAAATCTTCTGCAGGGTCGTAGGTATACGATGATGCTATGCCCATCGTGACGCAACTTTAGCATCACACAAAAAGGTTGGTGTGACCCAGACTGCCACGCAATTTTCAAACGCTTGTTCAGCGTATACCGATGAACACGACAGCTAATACCGCGACAGGGGATCCGAATAAAATGGTCCTTGACAAATTGGTCCTTGACAAATTGGTCCCGGAAAAATGGCCCCGGACCAAATAATCCCGGACAAAATGGTCCCGGTCAAAATGGTCCCGGTCAAAATAGACCGAAGCGCAAACCCGGACAAAATGTTCCAAAGCAAATTTTGAGACATAGTTTGCTTCTTCGGGGGTGAGTCGATTGTTTGCATTTGCTGCAAATCAGACATACAGAAAAAAATGCTTTGCTGAATACTTAAGATATGAAACGCTAACCATCTTAAAGTTTACACAGTTAATTCAAAACACATTGCTTGTCAGTAGCTGAGCCAAGAAGAAAGGAAAAGTATACTATATAAATTATATGTAGAGAGAGGTACATATATAAAATAATATGTCTACAATATTTGTCTTAATCAACACGAGAAGAAAGACGTTTCTTGTCCCGCCATCACAAGAAATCAGTGTTGGGCAAAATATTCAATAAAAGTATTTAAGTCAAGTTACTAAATACCTGCGTCATAAAGTATTTAAAATACTACTCAAGTTACTTTCACTGTAAAGTATCTTGAGTAGAGTACAAATACTTAGATATGCAATTCAATTACTTTTGAAGATACTTCCGCATTGCTTAATTTGTATCGACGTCATTGACATCGACAATTTAACAGCTGCGCGAATCTTGTTTACCATAATGGTTTATTAACACACAACAAGACAAAGCGGGAAAAAAAACAAAAAAATTGTAGGGTTATTTAATGCAGTTCAACTATAAGGAGCAGGATTGTGTCACGAATGACAAACGATCAGGGGGTGGATAACTGAAGAAACTAAACGTTTAATAGGGCGAACTTGTGCCCAAAACAAAACAGATGAGAAAGACTAGCGCCGCACGCGTCAATGTCGGCGAAACAGCAGGATCGAGCGCTGGGGCGAGACTGACTCCGGAACGCCACGCGGATCACCTTTTGTGCCCGCGAACATTCGGCGTAGAACGTTCGGTGCCTAGAACATTCGTAACTCGATCAGACGGCAAGGTTCTCGAACTTACAAAAATGTCAAGTTAAAAGAATAAATAAAAGAGGAGTCCGCCCCCTGGAATCGAACCCGGAGCCTCCACGCGAGAGCGAAGCGCGGCAACCCATCGGCCACGAGCTTGTTCGGTAACGCCCCTGGCAATACGCCAATATGGGGAGGAGATTGTACCGTGGCGCCCCAAGCGCTTAACTTTAGAACTACACGAATGGGGACAACAAATACAATCACTCATCGCTCGGCTGACATGACCGAATGCGGCGTCAGCGTTCGTCTGGAGTTCGTGTTCTCCGGTGAGTTCGAGGAGGGGCTCTTTTGTTACCACTCCGGCCTGCATGAATAATGCAGCATGCACGGTGCCTAGTTCAGCACAAAAGCCGAAGTGAGTTAAGCTCGCATTCCCTGACGACTGCTTTCGGGAGAGACCCTGCACTTAACGTCACTTCGTTTATTGTTATTATTTTTTCATTATACTGCGCCCCGCGCTTTATTGAGGAAGATGACATGGACATTCCCACAAGGCCGTTGAGCATGTGCGCAGGCCCTGTGGGGGGTAAACACCGAGGTGTGGGGACAACAAACGGGGCAGAGCGCCTTCCTAATAATGACATCGTTGAATATCACGTCCTGTGGCGCACCTTAGACGCATCGTTTAACTACAATCCATATTCCCTCTTCGGGGAGTTCACTATAAACGAACTTGGGACACGGATATGAGTGGATGGATAACAAGGAGAACTTACAGAATAGCCACGGCAGCGGTCGCACCTTATTCAAGTAGGTTGTGCTCAGAAAGGCACTTAACGTTGGGTGACGCTTTGTTGGCATTTTGAGAGGTCATCCAGCTCTTAGTTCATTTCATGTCCTGTTCTCTGCTTATCAATGTTTGTTTACAGAGCGTGTTCGCGAGAGCAATAAGGGACGGACTAACGACAAAAAGAAAAGAAACAGAAGAAAACCTCCACGTTTTGCCATAGCAGGGTCAAATATACAAGAAGCAAAACAAAAATGACTTATTTTTTTTGTGTGTATACTTCTAATTTTCTTCTATTTGGTATTTTCTTGAAACTCAAGTTTGCATTGCTATTGTAGGTCGTTTCCCGGTCTGCGTTGCGCCTCAGTGTGGCAATCTATACTTCCGTAAAACCTACCGTTTTGTTTGAGGGTTTTTTTTCGGGGAAACTTTAGGAAACAAAAGGCGGCTTCGGGAAAGCGAGGGAAAACCTTCAATGTAGGAACTTTGGGCTGAAATATGAGTCACAATCGGCAAAAAAGCGATGTTTTCAAGAGCTTAGTCAAACTTATCGTAGCTAATCGGAGTTGGCAACAGGATTTGGTTGCTCGAAAGAATGTTCCCTTTTTCATGCCACTCCCACGCCACATCCTACCGAAGAACTCGGAAAATGGCGGGATGTCCAAAATGTGTTTGGGATAATGAGGACAAGATACTCAGAAATGTAACTAAAATAGAGTAACAAATACTCTCGATCAAAAGTATTTGCAAGATACCAAGATACTTCAAAAGTATTTGAAATACAGTATCTTGAGTAGAGTATTTGAGATAGTCACACATCTGCAAGAACTATATCTGAGGTTCGTGTTGAGTTTAGTTGAGAAAACGTCTTTATTTAATTCCTTGCAAGGCTGCTCTTGCTTTAGAGCATCCGCAGCGGCAAAAAAAAAAGGAGAAAAGAAAACATACACACAGCCGCGCCAGAGAGCGGCCGACGGCCGTTTCACACAGCGACGCTGTAAAACGTCGTCAAACGCCCCAAACCGCGACCGTGCGATGGGACCATTAAAGGGAGTTCGCAGTCACCGATGGCCATCAGGACAAGAGCCCCGCTGGTCCGCCATCCGTGTAGAAGAAGCTGCAGAGCTGATTCCACAGGAGCCGCAATGTAAGCGGCGACTTGTCCTGTGGGATCACCCAGTCCTGAAAGGTGTGAGGTTGGTCCGCTACCGGGATGTCAGCCAAGGCCTCGAAGTGAGCCGCAGCGTGCTCGGGGCACTCCCACATAACATGCTGCGTCGTCACAAGGGTGTAGCATGCTGTACAGTAGCCCTGGTGCGGGTCATCTTGAAATATGCGGTTGCGCAGGGCCGGCAGCATAAGGGTGTTAGTGGCGGTACGGCGGACGGGAGTGTCGGCCTTGCGGGTCACTCCTGCTTGCATACGGGGTATCATTCTGTTGTACCTGTTGAAAAGGGAATCCGTAGTCCTCAGGTTGCGGAGTATTTTCTTTCGCTCCAGCTTGGCGAGCGCAGCTCTTTCAGTGAGGTCCGGTTTAGTGTTGTCGGGTTGCGAAGAAACAAAATGGGGCCAGCTGTAGGTGCTGGGTACTGATTAACGCGGAAGGGGTTTGCTTAGTGCCGCACGAGCTTCGTTATGGGCCCATTCGCTTCCCGAATACCCGAGTGGGCAGGTACCCAGGCGACACGGAGTTGAGTGTGGTGGTTGGTATGCAGGCGGGACGCGATGCCGTAGATTTCGTGCACGCGGTCGCTGGTCGACTTGGATGCGTGGCGGCACTCCGAGTAGGCCACTTGCGAGTCTGCGTAGATGGTGATGTTTGTGGTTCATGTTTCCGAGTGGTTGTGTCCAGCATGCTGGGCGGCTCGTACAATGGCTTTTAACTCGGCGCTCCTAATGCCCACTCCTGTGGGGAGCCGCTGGGACCAGACGTCGTGCTAGGTTATGCTAACCCACGCAGTTGATGTTGGTGGTGCTCCCTGGGCAGAAACGGGGTCGCTAGCAGCGTCCGTGTAGTAAACAACGTGTCGTCAGGGGTCCAGGGCGGCAACGTGCTGCTCGTGCGCTTTGGCATGATAGGCTCGTCGCTGTGGATGGTTGGCGTCCATGCTCCGTGGTAAGGGAGCGTCAGCTGTTAAGGTGACGTGCCTTTCCCAGGGTGGTGGTGGCGGCGGCGGAGGTTCTCATGCGAACGATGGAAGGCGCCCGATCTCTTGGAGAATGGCCTGGCCTGCCTTGGTACTCAACAACCGAGTGAGCTGTGCAGACATAAGTTGTTCAGCTACATCCTCGAGCTTGTTAAGATTTTCATGGGCGTATAGGTCCGGTAGCCAGGTGTGCTTGGGAAGGCCGGTGATAAGCCGTATCGCTTCCTTGTTAAGGTTCTCGACAGTGTCGCGTTGGCGTTGTGTTAGGTAGTAGTAGTTGTAGCCGTAGAGCACCTTAGAGGAGAAGAGGGCCTGAACGAGGCGCTTCTGGTCAAGAGATCCAACGAGTCAAAAGATCCAACGAGTCACAAGGTTCAGTTATAGATCTTATGACTCGTTGGATCTTTTGACTCGCCAGACAGGTGTTAAAAGATCCAATGTGGGTCAAGAGGTCCAACGAGTCAAAAGATTCACGGCGAGTCAAGAGGTCCAACGAGTAGAAAGATCCAACGAGTCAGAAGATCCATAATGGATCTTTCGAAGCGTTGGAGCCCCTCACCACTCCTCCCCTAGTCGCGGGGAGGCGCTGTACAATAAAGATATGTAAACAATTTTTTGACTAGGTGCCATACTTTTTGTTTAAAAAAAGGTGAAACAGATTTAAGTTTGATGCACCACTCAACTACGCGTGAAAAGACGTCCCTTTCTTTGTCTGTTCCTTCTACTAAAACGTTTCCAATTTCTTCCACCACAGTCTCAGGTGCTATATGACATGACCCAACTACGCACCGTTTTCCGGTTTGCGGCCGGGAAACCGACTCGAGCGGGGCACCCGGAGACATTCAGTTTCGTGTCGCTGGCTATGGGAAGTGGGAAGGGAGCGCTTTCTTCGCTTCGGGTAGATGGCGCCTCTAAAACTTTGCGTAATAAATGTCAAGAATATCAGGCTTTTGACACGTCTGTTCACGTTTTCACGACAAAATTAAAAAAAATTAGCCTCAAATCGAGCAGACACCTCACTGAGCTTGCTAACTCAATACACTTTTAACAAGTTGACGTCACGCGCGTAGTTTTCTTGGCTTACACAAGAGGCTGCAGGACGGAAAATAGTTCCCTTTCCTCTTCGCGATATCTCCGGACACTCGCGACATTTTAAAAGCTCAAGGCGTGTTTTTACTTGTGCTAAGGTAAGCCAAACGAAGGTGACACGCACCAGATTCTTTGAACGTTAAAATCATTTCACGGCCCCTTTAAATGGGTCATAAGGCGTTATCGGGTTGGAACGTTCATGACCTTATAAATATTATGCAATTCAATGCAAAGGTGCAAGCGAGCGACGACAGTCGAGCGCGTTATTATCTTTCGTCGTTCATGACCTTGCCGGTTCGTACTGGTCCCAGCCTGGCACAAGTATACTCGCACAGACCGTCACTGATTCAGAAACTTCTTTGTCGCGGTGAAATTGTGAAATCGCGAAGATAAAAGGCTTTTAGTCTTGCCTTCACAAAGCTGGATGACGTGATTGTGGAATCGAGATCACCCGACTGACGACAGTCAAGCGCGGCTCATGCATGGATTGAACACGGAACTACGCGAGCACTCGACCTCAGCTCGTAACAATCAATGCCTCGGGGGACACTCGGGTAGTGGCTCGTGTCCAACCACTGCGGCGATGAGAATAGCCGAACTCTAACAATGCCTGAGCTCAGCACGCTTTCTCTACTTTGTCAACCCCAGCACGTGGCTAAGATTAACGTTAAAGGTATAGGATAGGCACAAGACCACGTGGCCGCTTGCTCTGGCTCCGACTTGAGGGGATGAACGATGCTCATATTTCTCTAATTTTATTGGCGACTGCCATTGCTAAGAAAGAACAACTAAGGCAAGTTTATTCAGTTATTAACGTTAGGGAGTGATTCTAAGTCGTATGTAGCAAAAGTAGAAAATCGTATCAAGGTTCCTTTAGGGTGCGCCTTAGATGGCCACTTCGAAAATAGGAACTCCCGATAATTTGCCGGCTCTTTTCGTGCAGGTAAGATATCGAACTTGGCCAATCGGAAGGCAATATGACGGACAAATAATTCAAAATAATAACTTAAAACATATATATATATATCTTTTAAAGGCGGGTTAATATTATGGGATCTTTTCCTTTCTAATAAACTTTCAGGTTCGATATAAAATATATTTAAATTTAAATTAGCATTTGATAAGCGGTAGCTGTAATGGGAACATGAGATGCAAGGTTCCAAATATGTCGCGAAAATGTAGAAGGTACAATGTGTTTGCTTTTTCTCGGCTTTGTTACGTGCGAAGAAAATAATTAAGTTTGCACGGACAAAATTGACTAGGTGCCGTACATTAAAAAGATAGGTAATATATAATTTCCGTGTTTATAAGCAAACTATATATACATATATATATATATATATATATATATATATATATATATATATATATATATATATATATATATATATATATATATATATATATATATATATATATATATATATATAGATAGATAGATAGATATATACACGTACTATTGCGATACATCGAAAGACGAAGAAAAGTGTCCATGGCCTTGGATCAATGCTGCTCAACCTGAACACGAGCCAGTGAAGTGTGCATGCGCAGCAAAACAAGGAGTACTAGGGTCCTTTTCCAACTCTAAGATGCCTCGAACACAAAAGTGTTAAAAGCGTCGCGTAGGTCGAGATGACCCTTGACGCTTTCGGCTCCTAGCATAGGCTGCAGTCCATCCTTAGGTGAAACGGATTATAGCCTGGGGTCTTTGGGTGCACCACGCAGTAGGGATTACACAAACGCACGCCGATGCTGGTTCTCCTTACAGCGTGGTGCCAGTCAGCAGCATACCTCGGCAAACCTCACTCATGAGGGCCCTCACTCACCCTCACTCACCCTCATCTTCACAGGTGAGTGTGAGAGTGAGTGAGTTTCTGAACCAGGAAAATTCATGTGTGAGGGTGAGTGAGGGCCGTGAGGGCCGTGAGGGCTGTGAGGGCTGTGAGGACCGTGAGTTCATGAGGGCCGTGAGGGCGGTGAGTGCGTGAGGGCGGTGAGTGCATGAGGGGCGTGAGGGCGGTGAGGGGCGTGAGGGCGGTGAGTGGCGCGAGGGCAATGAGTGCGTGAGGGGCGTGAGGGCCATGAGTGAGTGAGAGGCGTGAGGGCGGTGAGTGGCGTGAGAGCCATGAGTGCGTGAGGGGCGTGAGGGCCGTGAGGGCGGTGAGTGCGTGAGGCCCTCTTCAGACGGAACAACTTTCTCAGCAATTTTGGTGTTGATGGCGGGTTGTTCCCTAGCTTTTCCTAGATCGACACGAATGGCTGAGGTCGAATCCGGCTCGAAACAAGCGAGCAACTTGGAACAATTTGAAGACGTTGAAAGCGGCTGCATCCAATCAAGGACGCGATATTTTCTCGTGATACCTCGTGCCGGTGATGATGACAACAAAAGACTTGGTTCTCGTTTGAAATTGATCGTTTTTGGAAATAAACTGTTTCAGAAAAATGCATTAGTATTCTCAACGCGATTCAAATGCATAAAAACACGTTTATAGCGCTTAATTGTGTGTCTAAATAGTGCAAGAAAAATAAAATTTGATGACGATGATGGCAAATCGCAGCAATTAGTTGCTGCGTGTGAACACGGGCGGGCCCGTGTTGCTGGTGTTGCGACGTCAAGTTTCTGGGCGAAATCGCCCCATCTGAAGCGGGCCTGAGTGGCGTGAGGGCCATGAGTGCGTGAGGGGCGTGAGGGGTGTGAGGGCCGTGAGGGCGGTGAGTGTGCGAGGGGTGTGAGGGCCATGAGTGCGTGAGGGGCGAGAGGAGGGTGAGTGGCGTGAGGGCCATGAGTGCGTGAGGGCGGTGAGTGGGGTGAGGGCAATGAGTGCGTGAGGGCGGTGAGTGCATGAGGTGCGTGAGGGCCATGAGTGAGTGAGGTGCGTGAGGGCGGTGAGTGGCGTGAGGGCCATGAGTGCGTGAGGGGCGTGAGGGCGGTGAGGGGCGTGAGGGCCATGAGTGCGTGAGTGCCGTGAGGGCGGTGAGTGCGTGAGGGGCGTGAGGGCCATGAGTGCATGAGGAGCGTGAGGGCCGTGAGGTTCAGTGAGGGTGAGTGAAGGGCTGAGGGTGAGTGTGACTGTGAGGATGAGGGTGAGTGAGGGGCTGAAGGTGAGTGTAGCTGTGAGTGTGAGGGTGAGTGAGGGGCTTAGATGAGTGTGGCTGTGAGGGTGAGGGTGAGAGAGGGCGACCTAAAATGCCGACCTCTGGTCAGCAGTCATGCTGCACTGGACGGCAAGATACTGCGACATGTTGACCTTCTGGATGACTGCCAAACATTACGCTGTCCAAATGATCCACACAACCCTTCCTCCCAATTAGGGTGACCACCTTCCTGCTGGCGAAATGCGGGACACGCGGGGGGAAGGGGGGGTGCTACCGAAATGCGGGACACGCCGGGGGGGGGGGCGGAGAGATTTATGAGCACGCACACCATGAACCGAGGCTCTGTTAACACATTTAATGTCAATTTCTGTTTATACAGCTGCAAATTGGATTGCAGCGATTAGGCTAAAATAGTTTTAACTCCAGTCATATCTTTTCTACGTCAAATATGTTATTCAATGTGTCGAAGTTGAAAGCATAAAAATCAACCGCAGCAGAACTCAATGCATCAAATGAAACTAAGAAACAGTAACTTTTTTAGGGTCATTGTTTCCTGTCAACGCTTACTTTTATCAACATGGTCCTACACAAATTTTTAACATTACGAAAATAATCCCTTACGAGTCAAGACATCCAACGAGTCAAAAGACCCACGGCGAGTCAAAAGATCCAACGCATCCACGGCGAGTCAAAAAATCCAACGCGTCAAAAGATCCATTATTGGACCTTCTGACTCGTTGGACCTCTTGACTCGCCATGGATATTTTGACTCGTTGGATCTCTTGACTCGTTGGACCTCTTGACCCACATTGGATCTCTTGACTCATGTTTGGCGAGTCAAAAAATCCAACGAGTCAAAAGATCCACGGCGAGTCAAAAGATCCAACGCGTCAAAATATCCATTATTGGACCTTCTGACTCGTTGGACCTCTTGACTCGCCATTGATTTTTTGACTCGGTTTATCTCTTGACTCGTTGGGCCTCTGGACCCACATTGGATCTCTTGACTCGTGTTTGGCGAATCAAAAATCAAACGAGTCAAAAGATCCACGGGAGTCAAAATCCAACGCGTCAAATGATCCATTATTGGACCTTCTGACTCGTTGGACCTCTTGACTCGCCATGAATCTTTTGACTCGTTGGATCTCTTGACTCGTTGGACCTCTTGACCCACATTGGATCTCTTGACTCGTGTTTGGCGAGTCAAAGATCCAACGAGTCAAAAGATCCATGGCGAGTCAAAAGATCCAAGGCGTCAAAAGATCCATTATTGGACCTTCTGACTCGTTGGACCTCTTGACTCGCCATGGATCTTTTGACTCGTTGGATCACTTGACTCATTGGACCTCTTGACCCACATTGGATCTCTTGACTCGTGTTTGGCAAGTCAAAAGATCCAACGAGTCAAAAGATCCACGGCGAGTCAAAGATCCAACGAGTCAAAAGATCCATTATTGGACCTTCTGACTCGTTGGACCTCTTGACTCGCCATGGATCTTTTGACTCGTTGGATCACTTGACTCATTGGACCTCTTGACCCACATTGGATCTCTTGACTCGTGTTTGGCAAGTCAAAGATCCAACGAGTCAAAAGATCCACGGCGAGTCAAAAGATCCAACGAGTCAAAAGATCCATTATTGGACCTTCTGACTCGTTGGACCTCTTGACTCGCCATGGATCTTTTGACTCGTGGATCTCTTGACTCGTTGGACATCTTGACCCACATTGGATCTCTTGACTCGTGTTTGGCGAGTCAAAAGATCCAACGAGTCAAAAGATCCATTATTGGACCTTCTGACTCGTTGGACCTCTTGACTCGCCATGGATCTTTTGACTCGTGGATCTCTTGACTCGTTGGACATCTTGACCCACATTGGATCTCTTGACTCGTGTTTGGCGAGTCAAAAGATCCAACGAGTCAAAAGATCCATTATTGAACCTTCTGACTCGTTGGACCTCTTGACTCGCCATGGATCTTTTGACTCGTTGGATCACTTGACTCATTGGACCTCTTGACCACATTGGATCTCTTGACTCGTGTTTGGCAAGTCAAAGATCCAACGAGTCAAAAGATCCACGGCGAGTCAAAGATCCAACGAGTCAAAAGATCCATTATTGGACCTTCCGACTCGTTGGACCTCTTGACTCGCCATGGATCTTTTGACTCGTGGATCTCTTGACTCGTTGGACATCTTGACCCACATTGGATCTCTTGACTCGTGTTTGGCGAGTCAAAGATCCAACGAGTCAAAAGATCCATTATTGGACCTTTTGACTCGTTGGACCTCTTGACTCCCTGCCCGATCACCGGGAAAGGGAGGGGAGCTTTGAAGAAGAGCAGGAAAAGGAAGAAAAGCAAAACTACGATGAATGACGGCTTTCGGGTGGCAAGGAGGGGCGTAACGGTCACTGCACTGCAGCGGGGTAAAATCCAGCGTCTAATAACAAAGCAACAAAAAAGAGGAAGGTGAGAGAAGAAGATACAGTGGCCTCGTGGGGGAGCGGGTTTTCGCACGTCACATCGGTACAAAAATAAAAAAAACGGATGTGACGTTTGCTTATTTTAGGCCAACAATGTAGCTTTAGATTGTTTTTGTGTGTGTGTTTCATTGTTTTTTTTTCGCAATGCAAAATTGTTAAATGAGGTAGTTTACGTGTATTTCTTAAATTTGTCAAATATCTTAAGTACGAAACACCCACTAGGTTGTTGATTCTGTGCGCATGCGCTCGCGAACTTCCCGCGCACTTCGAGAAAACGAAACTCCCACCGAAACCAGCTGTTCCCGCGATGGGTCCTGCTTCGGTATCTGAATGCTTAGAAAGTGCGTCATCTGAGGAGTTGCGCGAGGAAGGGAACATTATAAGAAAGTACTTGAAAGACGCGAAGAAGAGTGACGGGCAGTGGATAGGTTATCTCGACGACGACACCACGTTCAAAGAGTTTGAACGCTCACTGTTGACAAGAAATGTATCGTACCAAACCGAGTCCTCACGCTACAGCGATGATCAAGATTCAAAAGGTAAGCGCATATGGCATATGTAAATCACTATAGTTTTGTGGCGAATTTAATCATGTTCACGCGATTTCAGAAAATTTCAGGATAATTGTGAGCTATGAAGTATTCGGTATTGGATGACATATTTCTTATAGTCTCCGTGACAGACAGATCAGGTTCTTTTTTTTATCAAGCGTGGATATCATAAAGGTTTAGTGAATAATTAAACACAATAAAGTACAGCGATTTTTTTAGGATACTAATTTCGTAGGAAAACCAAAAGAAAACTGGATCCCGCTGAAATTTGTGCAAACATTTTTTAAATTAATTTACAAAACAAAACCTAAAAATAAAAAGCTTGAAGAACCTGGGTTACCACATTTGCTTTTTCGTTGGGCATCTGCAAATGAAATATGATGATCATAGCGAAATTATTTTATTAGATAATTAACAATTAAATATTGCTCATAATAAAAAAAACAGGGCGACTGGGACAAAGACAAAAGGGAGAGATACACAGGAAGAGCTGACTAGCAACTCAATTATTGGAACGAAATCATGTTTTCGTTCCAATAATAATTGAGTTGCTAGTCAGCGCTTGTCCTGTGTATCTCTTCCTTTTGTCTTTGTCCTAATGGCGCTGTTTTTTTTTCATTTGGAATTTTTATTACCTTGTGAGTTATTCCTTTAGTAGGTTTTAATTGTGGCCACGGGTTTCATATATTTTCTTTAATATTAATGTTAGGCAGGTGAAACTTTGTCATCAATATTAAGTGTTATAACAAAGTTGCACAAAAGCTTCTTTTTTTCATTTTTGCTTTGAAGTATTTTTTTTTATAAGTTGTTTTGAGGAAAACCGTTTTATTTCTATAACTTAAAGCAAAAATTCAAGATAAACTCTCATCATCACTTCAATATTATTATTATTATTATTATTATTATTATAATTATTATTATAATTATTATATAATTATAATAATATAATATTTAAAAAAATATATAAAAATTATAATATTTGCGGAGGATATATAATAATATATCCTCCGCAAACTGTATCGTTTTGGTTTCCGCGGACCATTTTTGCTATCCTTGAAAACTTTTTTTAGAGCGTTTTCAAGTCGTGTCTGTTGGCGGTTTTAAAAGTGCACGCGCAGAAATAAAAGCCGGCGTTCCCCAGGGGTCGGTTCTGTCACCTTTGCCTTTTAATCTTTATGTCAATGATCTTTCAGCCGCAGTATCCAATTGCAGCATTTTCCAATACGCCGATGATACGGTAATTGTCGCTCGTCATCTGAATTATGATAGTGCTGTGCGTCTATTAGAGCACGACGCGAAGCAATTAATGAACTGGTTCGATGGAAATTTATTTACGGTCAATATGTCCAAAACAAAACTGGTATGTTTTAGGAATCCACTAAAAAAGGCGGACGTCAACTTGCCAGTTATATTACACAAACGGAGCTGCGTGAATTGTGTTTGTTCCCCACTTGAATATGTTAATACGGTAAAGTATTTGGGAGTGTTTTTTGATTCGGATATGACATTTAATTCACATTTATCGCATGTTTCTGGTAAGCTGCGAAGCGTTAGCTGTTTACTGTACAATAGCAAAGTGTTTATGCCGTTTTCTGTAAGGAAGGCTGTTGCCCATGCCCTTGGGTACAGTATATTGAGGTATGGAATCACACTGTATGGTAATTGTGCAGAATTGTGGCAAACGAAAATTGATCGTATTTTGAAGGGGTTATTAAGGAGTGTGGGGTATCACTTTGACTTTTCAACTAATATTAATATCTTCGAATGTTTGCGAATGCCCAATTTCCATTCCCTGTTTGTGGAAACAGTGGTGTTACGCCACTTTTGGAATAATGATTTTAAACGTCCCTTCGTTCCTAACAGGAATCTCCGTCACACGTCCCGTTTTGTCATTCCCCGTTGTGTAACTCGCTACGGCAAAAGAATTCGCTCTCATTACGTGCCATCTGTCTTCAATAAATTACCCGATTGTGTCTTTGAGTGTACTGCAAAAAGAAAATTGAAAAAAATGTTGATGAATTCTAGGCTTTAGCATTTCGTCTTCACGTACTGTTTCGTTTCATGAAGTGTTCTTTGTTTTGCTTTTTCTATTTTTTGAATGTTTTCGCTGTCCGACTTGCCGGGTATTGTCCCACAAGCCTCCTTTGGCTTGGACAAACCCGTATTTGTACAGTGCTATTGAACATATGTGGAATAAAAAATTTATTATTATTATTATTTATTATTATTATTATTATTATTATTATTATTATTATTATTATTATTATTATTATTATTATTATTATTATTATTATTATTATTATTATAAATCTTTACTTTGGAAGGATGACTCTGTGGTCTGGGTGGGGAAAGGGAAAGAGAGAGGAAAAGCTTAGTTATAAAACTGAGAATGGGATGTAAAATTCTCACCTTATTTTTATTGGAAAAAATATTGAACCAGTGGAAATATTTGTTTGTTAGTTATCTAATTAAGTAATCTAGGTAAGATTAATATGTTTTACCATCGAATGCCGAACAGAAAAGTAAATATGTATGTTAGACAAGTACTCATGAACTATATTTTTTGTTTTGTTTTTTGTACATGAATCGAAAATCGTTCGCACCAATTTCAGTGGGAGCCTAGCAATCACAACATTCTTGCGAACATGAGTAATATTCTCAGACGTCGTATGAATATTTCACACATAGAATATAGTCAGTACGTTCTGCGAGTTTCAATTGCCTTTTTTTAATGAATGATTACCTACCATTATTCTCACAATATCTTGCTTGAATGTTCTATTTATTTCTTCTTTCAGCACGACTGATGTTTAGTGCTAAGAGTGGAGCTGTGCCAATCGAGCTTGATGTGCTGTTCCGGATTGTTTCCAAAATGAGCAAAGGGTACATATTTGGAAGAGAGCGTCACAATGTTCATTCAAACAAAAAACAGGTCTGTGTTTTTGTGAAATAAAACATTACTTTCGTTACATTTTACTGCACATTTCTATACCTAAGATAATCTGTTGACCTATAAACTGGTTTTCTCTACTGTGCTGCAATTAAAGTTTGACACTACATGTTTCGACAAGTGCTTTAACCGTACGATGCGAAAGAATAATTTAAAGGAATTATTGAACCCAAACACTTCGATTTAATGAAAGATACTTTTTTGTCCACTCTGCGCCTACAGGCAAGTCATTCAACTGACTGGACTGATGCTACCTTTGCAAGGAAGAAGACAAAACTGCAAGGTTCAAAAAAGAAGGGGTGCACAGCAACAATGCACATCAAGAAGGTCGAACTGTTCCCCGACTACAAGGTACTGTCGTACACACTTGTTATTTTTGTTGTTCATTCCAACTTTTGATATTATCTTTTAAGCATTTAAAAGCCAAAGAGAATATGGTTTCGGTACACACCTACATTTTTAAAAGCGAACTGGTTTATTTATGCTGCTTCATGTTTCTATTCTCCAGTGTTTAAATGTTAAGACTCACAAACCAAATTTCAATGAGGAGACAAATTAAATAATACTTAAAAACAAGGGAGCTGGTGGTGATTCATTACGTAAACAAAACACGAGACTCAGGCACACAGAGACGCTCTGTGTGATTGTCTCCTTCTGTGTTGCTTAGTCTTGGGTTTTGTTTACGTAAAGACAAATGAACTCGTGTCTCATTAGTCTGCATAGTAGGAAACTGCAGCAGAAAGTTAAAACCAGTGGAATGTCTTTTTTATATTTGCCATTGTTCTGCTGACAAGTTGTCATAGCAAAAGCTGTTGGGAAGAGCTGATTTTCATAGTAAATATCCCAGTGAGTCTTAGAATGACAGCTGATGTGCTCCACTAAGAACCAGAAATGCTGTTTCTGTGCTATTTGCAAATACAAATATTTTACAGTGTAAACAGTACTTTTCAATGTTAGGGAAATTTAAAATCACCTCATTAGTGTTTCTTTGCGTAGCATCACTGATCAATTCTAATTGTCATACTGTTTGAATAATTTCTAATGAATCAAGTAGTTTCGAACTTGAGATTTATTAAAAGATATATAAAACATTGATTTCAAACTTATAATCTATTTAGGTTTAAACAAGTTTCTCACATGGATATTTTGAATTTAGACAATGCAGCAGCTTCAAATAAGAACCTCTTTGTTAATCTTTTAATAAATGAAAAGTACGGACTAAGTCATAAATGGCATCCATAGCGCCATCTATTTTCTTCTTCTTCATAAATGGCATTCCCAATCAAGAAAGAAATCTAGTGTGAATAGAAATCCGCATGTCTACTCAATACGCTAATGAAACTGTTTCCATGAGTGTTGCTTCGTTTCAGTACACCTGTGCCGCTGGGGAAGCCCACTGCATGGGGCTAAAATTCTAAAGTTTCGGGAATTTTTCCAAAACTATTCACATTTTTTTCATTGACTCGTACTTTCATGAATTTACAATTGGATACACTGACATTAGAAGTAACATGAAAAGGTTTGGAACAATTGCACACATCTGCACTTTATAATATCAAGATGCTTTGCCAATCAGTTCTTACTACCTGTTGTTTTCAGAAGTGTTGTCAGAGGGATTCTGTAAACCTTGTGTTCACTAGTGGAGGATACCCCATTCCACCAATAAAAGTGATTTAACATAAGAAAGCTTATTGTAAAAATACATAATTTAGGTTGATCATGTTATTTCTGTTGTTTTTCGTTATATGCTGCATTTACACTATTTTGCTATTCTGCTGCTGCTTTGCATTTAAAGTTGGACTTTTCATGTTTCTTTCAACTTTTTCATTTGCCACATGTTCACATATGCTCAGAGTTAATATGCTGACACTTCGTCCTTTGATTTTAAGTGATGTGCCTGTTTGGTGCATTTAGGTGAAATAAATATGTTTGCAGAAAGAGCAAGTCTGAGCTGTACCTGTTCTTCACAACCCAAAAATGTTTTTCATTGTCTCTGTAGCTTTGTTTTCCTGTAGATGCAGTTATGATGTGCAAACACACACTTCACAGCAGGTACAATACCATACAGCTTACAGAAAAAAGGAAACCTTTTCATATGGATTCCAAAACATCTGAAGCATCCTTCGAGAACCTCCATACTAACAAATTTTGACTACTTGTCCTTGGTAGAATTTTGGGTGATGTTACAAGCATATTCTGTCTCATTATGACCTTTAGATGGATCTTCCACCAGACTGCACTCAACGGAAGAAGAAAGAAATTTGCAAGGCCACTCTGTCCAGGCTGCGCACTGCACTGTCAGCTGAAGATGGTGCTGGGGTGGTGTGTCAGCAAAGAATTTATGTAAGCATGTCTGGGAAAGAATACACACTGCAATCACCAGTTCGACATGGCCGTTAGCTATGCACAACCAGTGGATGCAGATGTTGCATCCAAGATCAAGTTGCTTGTAAAGGAAGGCGTCACGTCAGTCAATGAGGTTCAGAAATGCCTCAGTTTCTTTTGTAGAGGATGTGCTTTTTGCTGGCAAACAGAAACCATCTGAATCTTGCCATGCATTTTATCCAACATGTCAGGATCTATCCACACAAATTCAGAGTGCCATCCGTAAAGATCGGTTCAGCTCCTGCGACCAGAAGAATGCCCTGAAACTGGTAGAAGAAATGAAAAAGAAAGACACAGCTGCAAACTACTTTTTCCGTCCCTACCGGGTGCATGATACACCCAGCTCCGAAGAGCTCCAAAGCACCTCCGAAGCAGTAGCAACGAATGCTTGGTCTCTGGATAATGAGGTGTTGGAAGAAATGGCAAAAGAATGTGACGAAACACTTCTGTTTTTTCATCAGACAGCTTTCATGAAATCTGCAATGCAGAAATATGCAGGAGATGTGATTTGTCTTGATGCGATAAAAAACAACTGACTATGCCCTGCCACTTTTTTGTTCTTCTGGCGAAAGCACCCACGGTTTATGTCATTGTCGGTGTGTTTATTGTGCAATTTGAAACTGCGGAGTGTAATGCGGGGGCATTGGAGCTGTTTCGGCAATGGTGCCCCGATCTTAGTCCCAAGTTCTGGATGGTTGATTTCAGCAATGCCGAGATTAATGCGATTTCCTCAGTCTTTCCCGAGAGCCGTGTTGCTCTTTGCGACTTTCACCGCTAGCAAGCTTGGGAAAGGTGGTGCAGAAAGAGGAAAATGGGGTAGCTGACAAAGACGCACTGCCGGGTCTTCTTCGAAGACTTGCACATGCCCGTTCTGAAGACGATTTCAATGCTGCACTCGAGTGCCCCAAAGCTTCCACCATCTGGAAATCAAATCAAAAGCTGCAGAGCTATGTGGAAGGACAGTGGTTGAACGTAAAAGAAATGTGGGCTTCCTGCTTTAGGAGTGAGCTAACTGTTAGAACTAATATTGGAACAGAAGGCCAAAACAAAATGCTCAAAGAGCACTACTTGAAATGCCACAGTGGACGAAAGAGCCTGACAGGTCTGCTGCTGACGATGAATACTTTTCTGAGCGATTGGGAGATGCATTTCTCAAAAGACAACTTGCGCTTCTCCTCAGACTACAGAGTTTACCACTCGTCTTTTCCAACATTCCTGCACAACAGGTCTCCTGCTGTGGTCAAACACATAATGGCAAGGCTATATGCTGCCGACGACATTGACGCGGACCACATAACGACAGATGAGCCTAGTGGCATATTTCACGTTCAAAGTGCTGCATCGGCAAATGATTCTTACCTTGTACAGTTCTCCACACCGAGCTGCAGTTGCCCAGATTTTCAGAAGACTATACTGCCCTGCAAGCAGTTCTGTGCCATATTTTTGCACATCCAAGGTTGGTGCTTTGACAGGCTGCCTGCCTCTTATAGGAATGACCCATTAATGAGCCTTGACAGCTTCCCTGTCTCAGATGTTGCAGCAGCCACCCCATTGGAAAGCTGTGGACATGTTGCGGCTAATGTGAGTGAAGCGTGCAATGCCACAGACACCGCATCCCCGGACTTGAAGCTTCAGGAAAAGTTGGGAATAGGAGCTCTGAAAGCAAAAGTCCTAGCCGAATTTGAAAGGGGAAAAAGCTTATCCTACTAGTGCACCAGTCAAGATAAATTGGAATAAAGTGCTGGAACTGCTTGGAGAGTTCCTGCTTCAAGAAGGGACACCGTCTGTTGGCGGTCTGGGTCTGCGTGGCTCACCCACCAAGGGGTGTTCCGGTCAGCGCAAAAGACAATCGGGCAACTGCAGCGTGTTGACTTGAAACGAAAGAAACACATAAGATGGCGAAACAAACGACACAGCTTTCGAGCTGTGTCGTCTGTTTTGTCGTCTGTTTTGTCTCCGACCTGAAACGACACCGCTCCCTTCACCAAGAGGATTGGCGTGCACGGAGACATGTTGGGGAAGAAACAGCCATGCTATGGAAAACATACTATGTTGCACCAACCATGAGTAAAGATTAAAGATGGGGTAAAGGATTCCGAGATCTAAAATCTTTAGATATTCAAATTTAACATGTTCCAAATTGTAATATAGTGTATTCTGTGGGACGTGGTTGTCCGTGAATATTCCTTTAGAACCATCTACAACTTTTTCTTGCTTTGTGTCTGTTTGAATGGACGAATGACATGTTTCCGATTTCTATGGCACCATTATGTACTCCTTGTATTGTACACTTCCTGGTACCCTCATCACATCGCAGAACAGTACCGTGTCCTTTGCGACTTGTTGGTGCAAACACGACATTCATGCTTTGTTTCACTTCACTCATACTGATTAATGCTGCAGATTTTACCGTTTGAAGTAGAGGCCCGGCTGGCCCACACTAGCTCATTCCATTACATAGTATCTTGGGTGAAAACTATTCAGGTGTGAAATAAAAATTAAAATCTGGCAACTGCGCATTTTTGCAAGCTGTGTCATGCTCTCTACATATGAAGCCACCACCTAAAGTGCGCCGAACGTGTTGATTATGTAGAGTTTCCTCATCTAACTTTTGTTTTCATAAATCATCAGAACTTCCTGTGGTGCCTCAGTAAAACGTATGGGGTACATGCACATAACATTGAAAAATCTTTAGCAATGCATGGACAATTTTTTTTTAATTTCTAGGTTTTTTTCTTATTCGGAAGTTGCATACAAGTACCAAACACAGTACGGTGTGCACCTAATACACCTCCATATTTTGTGTAAATAAACATCCTTTTTGCGTGGAATACTGTTCACTGCATAGAAACCTGTCAATAAACAAAAGAACTTGTTGTTGGGCTAGTTGATGTTGACTCTATTGAACCATGGTTAAAAGCGCTAAAAAGACATACACAAGATAGAAGACAAACACGGGCGCTACTCACAACTGTATTGGGAAAGGAGGATGGAAGTATATATATATATATATATATATATATATATATAATATATATATATATATATGAAACGCTTATCGTCACCCAGGCTACACATGCGCGAGATACAAGAGCATAAACCCGTTTACATATATTTATCGAAAAAATGAATCTCAGCATTATACAATGCTATTGACGTGTCACTGACGCACTGGGGTCCCCTCTTCTTGCTAAAATAGGCCTCTTGCAGCGAGCGAGGATGTGGCACGAAGCACGCCAGGCCGTACATCGAATGCGTCACAGGGGTCGTGTTTGAAATCCTCCTAACGTGTGGAAAATCTTACGTTGGACAAACGGGAAGATGCACGAATGACCGTTTAGAAAGCACGCACAAAATTTAAAGAAAAATGACGGCGCACATTTTTCCGCGCACTGTACGGCTTGCAAATGCGAGCCACGCTTCGGCGATACCAAGATTCTCGGTAGAAGCAGAATTCAAAGAGAATGCGAACTGCAAGAGACATATTTTATCAAGAAAAGGGGACCCCAGTGCGTCAGCGACACGTCAATAGCATTCTATAAAGCTGAGATTCGTGTTTTCGATAAATATATGTAAACGGGTTTATGCTCTTGTATCTCGCGCATGTGTAGCCTGGGTGACGATAAGTGTATCAGATATACGAATATCTATTTCCATCTTCTTTTCCCAATACAGTTGTGAATAGCGCCCGTGTTTGTCATCTTTTAGCGCTTTTAACCATGGTTCAATACTGTCAATAAGTGCAGTTCAAACGTGCCTATAGACCCCTTCCGCAGTTAAACTTGACTTTCCCTTTAGCGCAGCTCGCCATCCCTAAAAACAACATAGTCATGTTCTACAATGATCGAGTGCCCGTAAGTGCAATAACGACGGACATCTTTGCACTTTCAAGAAATGTTTATGTAACATGAGAAGCTTGGGTGATATACAAAAAGGAACCTATACTTCGTCTCATCCTAACATGGACTAGCCCGCGAGGCTACAAGCGCGAGATCCTTGCGTTGAATCGTACTACCTCGGCTGCACGAGCGCACGTGCACCGGGAGTACCAAAGCTACTCGTTCGCGCTTGTAGGCTTTGCAGCTAGTCCATCTTAGGATGAAAAGAAGTGTAGAATAAAGAACTCACTCACAAGTCGATACACCTGCGAGAGCAGCCGCCCGACCATGACTGACGGAGCCGGTGAAGCATTACAAAAAAACGCCAATAAAAATAAATAAAAAATAAACGCAAAAGCAAACCAAAAACTTATAAACCGTAGTTTATACTCTTGGTCATAGACATCAAAAAAGAAACCAAAGTTAAAACTAAGTAGTACACTTAAAATTCGTTTTTAACCGAATAAAAAAAAAACATCACTTCCGGTTTTGCTTTTGTTTATGTTTTTTTTCCGTACCGAAGCGACGTCCGGAAATGCGCTCCCCTCGTGGGGACGAGAGGTTTTGGGATCCTGAATGGCTGGCTGTGTCACGGCGTTGTGCGTTTTCCATTTCAATCGCTGGTGACCAACGCCATCTCTTAGTGCGGTACGCTTGACTAACGCAGGCATTTTCCGAGAGGTGTGCACGCTGCACGGTTGCGGGGACGTAGGTTGTTTCTCGAATTTAGAAATCAACGAACAGTCAGTCGGTGACTGAATTACGACACGTATAGACCAACACGTGGTGCTGACGTCCTGCCCCTGCGGTGGTGCTGCTATCGGCATTGCGCACGCGCAGACGGTCCACTTGACGCGCTCCCAGCGCACGTGCAGTTGCCACACCTCGTGCGGAAACTGCGCCTTTTCCCACACCTTCTGAGGGCTTGAGTGGAAACAGCGCAGCATGAGCTCAATTGGGAGGAAGGGTTGTGTGAATCATTTGGACAGCGGAATGTTTGGCAGTCATCCAGAGGGTCAACATGTCGCAGTATCTTGCCGGCCACTGCAGCATGACTGCTGACTGGCACCACGCTGTACGGAGAACCAGCATCGGCGTGCGTTCGTGTAACCACTACTGCGTGGTGCACCCAAAAGACCCCAGGCTATAATCCGTTTCACCTAAGGATGAACCGCAGCCTATGCTAGAAGCCGAAGGCGTCAAGGGTCATCTCAACCTGCGCGACGCTTTGAGCACCTTTGTGTTCGAGGCATTTTAGAGTTGGAGAAGGACCCTAGTACCCCTTGTTTTGCTGCGCATGCACACGCTTCACTGGCTCGTGTTCAGGTTGAGCAGCAGTGATCCAAAGCCATGCGCACTTTTCTTAGTCTCTCGATGTATCGCAATGGAACGTGTATATATATATATATATATATATATATATATATTTTGTTTTTTTTTGTTTGCATTAACACAGAAATTATATATCACCTCTTCTTTTATTTTACGGCGCCTAGTCAATTTTGTCCGTGCAAACTTAAATATTTTATTCGCACGTAACAAAGCCGAGAAAAAACAAACAGATTGTACCTTCTACATTTTCGCGACATATATTGGAACCTTGCATGTCATGTTCCATACAGCAACCGCTTATCAAATGCCAATTTAAATCTCAATATATCTTAAATCGAACCTGAAAGTTTATTAGAAAGGAGAAGTTAATCATAATATCAACCCGCCTTCAAAAAAAAAATATATATATATATATGTGTGTGTGTGTGTGTTTTAAGTTAATATTTTGAATTATTTGTTCGTCATATTGCCTTCCGATTGGCCAAGTTCGATATCTTATCTGCACGAAAAGAACCGGCAAATTATCGGGAGTTCCTATTTTCGAAGTGGCCATCTAAGGCGCATCCTAAAGGAACCTTGATACGATTTTCTACTTTTGCTACATACGACTTAGAATCACTCCCTAACGTTAATAACTGAATAAACTTGCCTTAGTTGTTCTTTCTTAGCAATGGCAGTCGCCAATAAAATTAGAGAAATATGAGCATCGTTCATCCCCTCAAGTCGGAGCCAGAGCAAGCAGCCACGCGGTCTAGTGCCTATCCTATACCTTTAACGTTAATCTTACCCACGTGCTGGGACTGACAAAGTATAGAAAGCGTGCTGAGCTCCAGGCATTGTTAGAGTTTGGATATTCTCATCACCGCAGTGGTTGGACACGAGCCACTACCAGAGTGTCCCCCGAGGCATTGATTGTTACGAGCTGAGGTCGAGTGCTCGCGTAGTTCCCATGTTCAATCCATGCATGAGCCGCGCTTGACTGTCGTCAGTCGGGTGATTTCGATTCCACAATCACGTCATCCAGCTTTGTGAAAACAAGACTAAAAGCCTCTTATCTTCGCGATTTCACAATTTCACCGCGACAAAGAAGTTTCTGAATCAGTGACGGTCTGTGCGAGTACACTTGTGCCAGGCTGGGACCAGTACGAACCGGCAAGGTCATGAACGACGAAAATAATAACGCGCTCGACTGTCGTCGCTCGCTTGCACCTTTGCATTGAATTGCATTATAATTATAAGGTCATGAACGTTCCAACCCGATAACGCTTAATGACCCCTTTAAAGGGGGCCGTGAAATGATTTTAACGTTCAAAGAATCTAGTGCGTGTCACCTTTGTTTGGCTTACCTTAACACAAATAAAAAAAAACGAAAAAAAAACGCCTTGAGCTTTTCAAATGTCGCGAGTTTCCGGAGAAATCGCGAAGAGGAAAGGGGACTATTTTCCGTCCTGCAGCCTCTTGTGTAAGCCAAGAAAACTACGCGCGTGACGTCAACTTGTTGAAAGTCTATTGAGTTAGCAAGCTCAATAAGGTGTCTGCTCGATTTGAGGCTAATTTTTTTAAATGTTGCCATGAAAACGTGAACAGACGCGTCAAAGGCCTGATATTCTTGACATTCATTACGCAAAGTTTTAGAGGCGCCATCTACCCGAAGCAAAGAAAGCGCTCCCTCCCCACTTCCCATAGCCAGCGACACGAAACTGAATTTCTCCGAATGCCCCCTCGAGTCAGTTTTCGGGCCGCAAACCGTGCAAAGGGTGCGTAGTTGGGTCATGTCATATAACAGCTGAGACTGTGATGGAAGAAATTGGAAACGTTTTAGTAGAAGGAAGAGACAAAGAAAGGGACGTCTTTTCACGCGTAGTTGAGTGGCGCATCAAACTTAAATTTGTTTCACCTTTTTTTTTTAAACAAAACCTAGGGCACCTAGTCAAAAATCGTTTTCTGATTTTTGTTGTACATCGCCTCCCCGTGACTAGGAAGGAGTAATGAGGGGCTCCAACATTTCGAAAGATCCATTATTGGACCTTCTGACTCGTTGGACCTTTTGACTCGTTGGACCTCTTGACTCGCCGTGGATCTTTTGACTCGTTGGATCTCTTGGTTCGTTGGACCTCTTGACCCACATTGGATCTGTTGACACGTTGGATCTCTTGACTTGCTAGACGACCTATCTGTTTTTTTTGTTTTTTTTTTTTTCGCCTGTGCCCCACTTGCGGTTGATGACTCGTCGTATCAAGTGAACCATTTGGGTGCCTTCTTTCTTGACCCTACTTAGCCACGTCCCGGCCCTGCCGTCCTCGTCTATGAATAGCCCGAGAAGGCACACAGTTCGATCTCGCCTGATAGTGTGTTGTTTAGCGTCAAGTTGTAAAGGGAGCGCATTTCTTCAATGAGGTGTTGAGGGCAGGAGAGTACAACGATGTATTCAGTCTTTTCCGGAGAAGCGGTCATAACAACGTCTTCTAGAAAAGACTAAACAGCGTCGAGGCCGCATCGCAGTGTATGTCCTTGCTCCTCGGCGGTGCCATTCTTGAATCAGAGAGTTATGTCATCTGCATAGAAAGCAAAACGCAGATTCGGGATAGAGGTGAGGAGCGGTGAGAGGCGAGCCATAACCATATTAAAAAAGGTCGGTGAGAGCACTGCCCCTTGTGGCACTCCGACGTGGTTGACGGTTTTGGATCCGACACTGCTCCCGATCTTCACCTGAAACCTTCGATCTTTGAAAAATTCCTGATAAAGTTGAGAGCACGGCCGTGGATGCCTATTAGCTTGGCACTCTCAATGACCAATGAGTGCGGCATCCAGTCGAATGCTTTCTGGACATCCACGGCAACGATGGTCTTGGGTTGTATCCAGGAGGGGTCTGCCAGGACGTCAAGATGGAGCATGAGAAAGTTGTCCTGGGTGCAGAGGCCTGATCGGAACCCGGTCCGGCAGTGAGGCAGGTGGTCCTCCTTGTCGAGGTGTCATTGTATCCTGGCAAGGGCCATCCGCTCCATCAGCTTGCAGATGTTACTGGTCAGCGACTATATATAGTGTAAAGTCGGTCTTCCTTTGACGAGCGGTGACACTGGTGTGACGGAGTGTATTCCCGACTGATTCGGCGCTGTGCATGTGGGCACGTGTGTGTGTGTGTGTGTGTGTGTGTGTGTGTGTGTGTGTGTGTGTGTGTGTGTGTGTGTGTGTGTGTGTGTGTGTGTGTGTGCGTGCGTGCGTGCGTGCGTGCGTGTGCGTGTGCGTGTGTGTGTGTGTGTGTGTGTGTGTGTGTGTGTGTGTGTGTGTGTGTGTGTGTGTGTGTGTGTGTGTGTGTGTGCCAACCGTGGCGTTCGCGCCATATTACGAAGAATCCTCGCCTCGCGGCCAGGGGAGAAAAAAGGAAAAAGGGGAGGGACAGCAAAAAGTGCGGTTAGCCATCGCAAGCTTTCGGACGGAGAAATTCTTAGTAGTTGTCTGTGTCGCGCACTCAAGCCGAGTTTAGATAAAATTATATGTGCCGGAACAAGTGCTGGGTAGTCTCTCCTTGACGTCGGGCCCCGACGACGGTGTGTGTGCAGCTCCTAACCAGAGTCCTCACACTGGCACTGGTGTACGCTGTGGATGAGACATTTTGCCAGTGCTGTACCACTGCTAGCCTGGGATCTTTAACGTGCATCACGCAGAAGCGATACATGACTGCACGCAGGCCATCACAAATATGTAGTATGAACATGATTATATCTGAATAATCATGCGCATACATTTTCTTGCAGCGCCATTGGGCTGACTCGAAATTATGGAAAGTACTGTCGGATTTTCTGAAATATTTTTCTCGCGCATATACTACGCTTCACTAAAGTCAAATTCCAGCCAACTCTACGAGCTGAAAGGACCAATTAAGCAATGCTCAAAATAAAACGCATTATGTCGTTCGTCGACTTTTTTGTGCATGTTATTACCGGCTAGTCAGATCAATCGCAAAGTGCATCGCGACCTTGCACTTTTAGTGTGCGCGTGTATATTTGTGTAGTGACTTCCAAGCTCCGGCTTGGTACAGTGCTCTGACTGAAGCGAATAGGGGCCATAGAGTCAAGTGAGCGATAATAGAGCTTAAATTAACTCTTGGACATCTTTAGTTATTTCCTCCAATTTAAAACAAAAACCTTAAATACATTAAAATATACAATACACGTGTGTTGAATAGGGCTGGGCAATTGATTGATTAACCTCCGGATTAATCGATTAATGTTTTAATCGCGATTAAATCTTTTACTGATTAATCGGTAAAATTAGGACGACAAAATAAAGTAAAAAGTTAAGTGCTTCCACCACGCATAGGTGGACGAGCGAGTGCACATGTATCAGGGCAAACTTTAGGTCAAATTTTAGGATAAAGTTAAATGTATGGGCGACATTTGTAACACCAGACAATTGCAGAAGGTTACCCGTGTCCCGGCCAATTCAACGCCGTTCAAGTGTCTGTTTAGTGCAGCAGAGACTATAGTGAACGATCAAAGAAGGCTGTTCTTGCCGGAGAATACCAAATATTCTTTGACGCATGCAGCTGAAGTAATAATCTGTGAGTGTGTCTGAGTTGTACTTAACTATACACATCAAGACTGATTCATAATCCAAGTTGAATATTGCGCCTTTTATTGCATATTTAGCAAAGGCAAACAATATATACTACTTTTGCATTTATTCATGTATAAGAAGAAACGAGACAGATTAATCGAATAATTAATTGATTAAAGGGCGGCGATTAATTGGGTTAAAACTTTTCATTGACGCCCAGGCCTTGTGTTGAATACAACTTCAGAGTATCAGTTCACTAAAACTTCAACGAGCCCCCAAAGTGTCAAGGAATTACTTGGGACCATTTTGTCCAGGTTTGCGCTTGGGACCATCATGTCCGGGACCATATTGACTGGGACCATTCTGTGCGGGACCATTTTGTCCTACCCCTTAATAAATAGCATACTCGTACAGAGAAAAGGGATGTCAACACTAAAAACTGAGCGTTCCTGTTTGCTGGGCCATGCAGTCGAAATAAAAGGTCGAATGAGCGCTCATCAAGAATATCTTTCACGGGGGTCGTTTGGGTGTAAGACACGGTCTTGAAACCCTTTTAAAGTGCAACTTTTAGGCGCCCGTTTCCTGGATTTGCGGCGTCGACGTCGGCGTAACCGCCCCGCTAAATTTAGCGGGAAATTTAAATGGTGTTGAGGTCACGTAACGTCAATTTCTCCTCTAAATTCAGCGGGGCAAAATGACGTCAAATGGCTTCGGGTCAAGTCACCCATGAACAAATTCAGTTTCTCGGCTAAATTTAGCGGGAACACCGATGTCACATGACCTCAGCGCCAATTCAGTTTTCCCACTAAATTTAGCGGGTAAACTGAATTGGTGTTGAGGTCACGGGATGTCAATTTTCCACCTAAATTTAGCGGGTTAGCACGCGCTTTAGTGATTGATACACGCGCGAAGTAGGGGAGCCTTTTCTTCTGCCGCGTCTCCTTTTCGATAAACGGCTTTTCTCTAAACTGAGGCTCCGCTTTCTCTAAATCGAGCTTCGATAAAACGAGTCCGTTCTCTAAGACGTGTTTCGATTAAATGGCTATCGATCAACGCTAGTAAACCTGTTACTATCTCGGCAGCTCGTCCTTGTTGGATGCGCCAACGAACCTCACTACATTTTAGTTATTTTCAAAATACATTTAAGTTCAATAGGGAAGCGACATCGCTGTTATCATTCTGCATCGGTGAAGAGCTATCCTGTCTGAATTGTTTTTCTATCTGGACATACGACAAACGAGGCCGACGCGCAGTATGCATTCCCAAACTCGGGAAGCACACGATGCAGGATTGCGTTCGCCGGCAATTACCTGGCCAGAAGTAGAGTAAACTTAAGACGCCAGTATCATTACGTAACGTAAAGAGGATACGTATACATGGAAGGAAGGATAACGTCCAGTTGAAATGAATAAAACCTGTTTTCAGGAGAGCGTCGAAGACATTGCGGCTGCGTCTCACACCTTTTACGTCTCACTGGAAAACACCGGCGTCCGTCGCCTATGAGGCCGGCGCCTGGAGGCTTGGTCGGAGAGGCTCATCGTTAAAAAAATAAGTTCTAAGCAACAACAGAAAGTACTTTTCTATTTTTTTTATATGTTAAACGGATGAGATGGATTAAACCTTTGGCTATGTCGAAAGTTCCGGGCACCGCTGCTCCTTTGCTTTTTCTGACTCACAATGTGGCCGTTTATGCATAAACTGGAAATTTTTTCAGTTAATTAAAACGCAACTAAACGAGACTGCAAATTTAAAACATGCAATTCAACTATCTGTTTTACGTGAACGAGCAACAAAAGTATTCTAGCTAACACCCAAATCCAAGATGACTAAAAAAAATAAAGAAATCCTATAAAGTATTTTTAGCTCCTATTTGGTCTAAAAATTATGTGTGTCAATGTTTGTATTCTAATGCAAGATATGGCATATTATTAAGTTATTAGGTGCCCACCTAAATCTGTGTAATAAGCAACCGTTTTTTATAATGTTTTTTTTTTCTGAAGTGCACGGGTTTTATGCAAATTCCAGAAATTTTAAGCATGATATCAGCAAAAACATAATTTATTTTTTCACAAAAAAAAATTTTAGTTCAGCTGTTTTTTTATTTAAATTTGTTTTCGTACATATCCCAGACATGAAAAAATCACAGCGTCTCCTTTGGCTTGAAATAACCCGGTGCCGAAGCATCGGGTCATAGCTAGGATTCCATGTTTTCGGAGTTTATTTTTCGCTGGTGATTCGGGGTTTATCGGAGTTTATTTTTGTTATATTCCCAATTCTTTGATCGAAGCTTATTTTACTACGTAAAATTTCAAAAATTCGAAAACAAAATAAATAAGGTCCGGGTACCAGGACCCGTTTTCCCGTAGAGAACTCAACGTGCTAAAAAGCAAACCCCTGTTTGCGAGTAGTTCTAAATTTCAAAGGAAACTGAAATGGAATCTCCTCAGGACCCTGACCTTGTGCTCTTATAAAGTTTAGTTGTAAAACTCCATATTTTTTGCTGTTTATTTTGTCGCTGTGACCTTGAAATTTGGGCTTGTTCGGATGAATCAGAATTGACGAAAAAATTAACCGGCGAGTGTTTTTCGGATGTTTTCGGACTTATCTGAAAACACGGAACCCTAGTCATAGTATAACATACCGAAGCATGACGAAAACCATGACGTTGCGCTCTTCACGCTGTTTGATTGATATCATCGGCACCGGAATCAAAGGAAACAACGGTTTCGGGACTGAAGGTAAAACAAAAACAAAGATGAAAGAAAAAGTAACAAAGGTGAAACAAACACGTCAAACTTATCCTGCTACGATGGAGGGTGGTGCGAAGACAAGCACCGCTGTCGTATATTAAGACGCTGGATGCAGCGAAGGCAGTGCAGAAACACAGCCCAGCATTTTGTCTCTGTCTTTGTCCGTGCAGGAGGTGGACTTCTCCCTGGGTGGCCTGAGCGTGTTCTACCTGCGCTACATGTTCGTGGACTTCGTCTACCCATTCATTACGGACGTGTTCGCTTTCGTCACCAAAACGCCCACCCGCAAGCCTCTTACGCAGGCCATCCTGTACCCGTTCCAGCGACCGGTACGAATTTGTTACTACCTTAACCCTTTTACCGCAGACGCTGGATCTCTGAAAGAGCGCGGATACACGACACCCATAACAAGGCCGCCGTTCCGAAGTTTCTGCGTCACCTACTGGAGTCCAGGGCAACACCACCAAGACAACAAGGCCTGCGCATAACGTCATCGTTAGTGAATTCCCAACCCGCCCTTCTGAAAAACACGCTGAAGCTGGATAAGGGACGCCGCAAAGCGGCAGATGCGTCCGTCCTGGCGTCGCCGCGTGCTAGCGTCGTGCTCGTTGTGAGTCGCTGCGAGACGTCCCCGGGCGGTGTTGATGACGGAAACTGGGCGCCGCTGAGTGGAGCCACTAGTGATGACGTTTGAAAGAACAGGCCTTGTCTTTTTGGTGGTATGTGGAGCGCAAAGTTCATCTGTTTCCTTCGCGGGGGTTGTGGTTACGTCAGAAAGCTGAGCTCTGATTGGCTCTGATTGAAAGAATACTGGGTATAGACCTCGAGGCAGCGTGCTTTGATGTCTACCCACTATCCTACAACCAGAGCCAATCAGAGCTCGGCGTCTCTCTCACGTCACCAGGACCCCCCCCCCTCCCCCTGCGAAAGAAGTGGACGAACCTGCGTTCCGCATTGATTCATGGGGCGGGCATAAATTGGGCACGAGTGCCGCGTCAGCGTTGTGTGCTCACGGATGAAACACTAGTCCCCCCACTCGAACATACCACGAGCTGGCCTCCGACGGATGGCGTAGAAAATCCCTCGTTTTATTAAGAAGGAGGTTCGGCGGCCGTGCTTGGATCAGGCCGAGGTCCCACTGCTAATACGTCATGCAGTCGGTAAGCAGACGCTGTCCGAGACGTCCTTCCTTCTCATATGAAGTTCTAGTCTCGCTAATCATAGAGAAGAAAAAAAACTGTCGGCAGACATTTTCGAGGCGCACCTATGCACGAATTAAACGTGCTTCGAACAAAAGATTGAGGCGTGTCCAGAGTAATTTTGTCCTCGTGTCTTATGTGAATGCCGTCTCTTTCGTGCACATGTCCCGTGACTGCTGCTTTAGGCCTAACCGCGCTTTGAGATATTCGCACCGCACGTTTTTCTCTGCTGTTAATAATATTGGTGCCTTCGCGAGTGCACGAAACCGTCGATCGCGATGTGAGAATAACAAGGTACGTGTTGGTAAACACAAATACAAATAAAAAATAAATAAAATCATATGTGTAAGTTTATGTTTCCTTCCCTCTGTGTTCTTATTCTTTTCTGTGTTTGTGTGTTTTTGTCTTTTCGTTGACTATAGTGACCTAGGCAGCTTAAAGGGGTAACTCCGATCAAATACCGAACCAAAACAAAAGAGAAATATATCTATATCGTAAGATGTAATTCGATAATGATCAAATGATCGCGCCAAGATTACCCAAAATATTCTATTAAAACCGTCACTAAATGCTACCTTTAGATTCTTAGCTCGCTGCCAGTGACACAATTGTCGTTGAGGAAAGTTTTATAAATTCTGAGTTGACGACTGGACCTGCTTCTTGAATACAGTGTGCGCTGGTAGGTCGTTGTCGCAATGCTGCACAGAGCCACTTTCTTCGTGTTTGGGATTACGCGCGCTGTCAGAAATAGTGCAATTTACAAGAAATTTTTGTTTTTAATCTGAAGTTACAATTTTTAAATAAAACGGCCCAGAGCTAAGTTTGCACTTTCCGCGAGTCCTTCTTCTGAGTGGAAGGTTAAGTTACGAGCCAGTTTCAGCCATCAGGTGCCTCTAACGCATCACGCGATTCATGTCAAATAATATCATTCGGGTGGATTGTCAAAATTCTTGCAGCTTTCATCATCATAAAATTCGGAGCCGCCATTTTTTTTTTTTTTTACATCTCCCGGTTGTGTACGAGGCGAATCTGCATTTAACTCGGTTTCACGATATTAAGACAATGTATTTGGGCACTCAATAAATTGCTGTTTACTTATTGTTATAAAAAAAAACGGCCGCAAAATTTTAGTGAAAGAATCGGCAGCAACCAGGGGCTCTATGTTGCGCTTTTTGACTCCCGCGGCGACTAGGGAGAAGGAAGTGACGTCAACAACGCAGCAAACGCAGATTTGATGTTGATCGGTGAAAGTCGCTGATGACGAATTTCCGCAGGAGAAAACAAAGGAAGAGTGAGCTTTGTTTTCTTCTGCGGAAATTCGTCAACAGCGACTCTCACCAATCAACACCCAATCTGCGTTTGCTGCGTTGTTAACATCACTTCCTTCTCCCTAGTCGCCGTGGGAGTCCAACAAGCGCAACATAGGGCCGCAGGTCGCACGAATCGTTACTGATGCAGTTAACTGGGCTATCGAGATCAGTGAGCGGTCTTTATTGAAGAAGTTGTGAAGGGTTCGTGCTGGACTTGCAGCTTATCGATCATATTTTAGATGTACGACTCCCACTTTGCCAGGACCCTTATTTCTCTAGTGAAACTATTGGTATGGGAGCCCCTCAATATGGCGGAAATTTGATAATTGAGCATGAGTACACTAGATGGCTCTTTTCCCTTTTTGTATATCGTCTATTGGTCGCAGCGTGTGCCTCCAGTCACAAACAAGGGCCAACAAAGCTTAGACTGACGGTACGCGCTGCTAGAACGACGCGAAGACACAAGTTATAATTGTTCCACAGTGTCGACAGGAAAATTAAGTGCAAAATATAAAACAAGATTAGTTTTTTTTTTACATCTGGAGCTTGTCTAATTAAATTTTGTCTCTTCTTTATTCACCTGAGTACACGCCTCATATGTGAAGGTGCAAAGCATACATTAAATCAAGTTGCGGAAAACCGTACCGCAAAGGCACAAAGATTTGTTCGCTTTTTTCCTTTCAAATGCACTCTTCAATTTTTATTTCCTTTTCTATTTCTTTTTATTGTGAAGAGCGCGATAGAATTTTTCTTAACACTGGATCATCTCGATGAGGAAACGGTAGTTCAAAAAATTCAAAAACAGCTATAGAAAAAAACAATAAGAAGGAAAACCTCCTTTCAGACCTGCGCGCGTGCGAAATGTCGTCAATATTTTTGTTTTCTCTCGTGTACGTTCCGAGTAATTTTACAGGAACCCGAAGTAAGGTTGCAGTAATCTTCCTTTCATACCGGTGTTCTCAACATCAATATTGTTTATGTATAATTAGAGCAGGTTACTAGGCGACGTCGCGTGATGTGACCTTGTTGTTTAGTTTAATGGGAGCTAAAACAAGCAATGATCGCATGTCGAGGAAGAGAACCTGGCATAGTCCGAAGTATTGAATTCAGGGGGTCCTCATCCGAAGAAACCAATATTTTATTTTTCCGACGTTACTCCGCTACGGAAGCGTATTTACTTTTATAATATTTCCAAACGTAAAATATAGATGGCGACGGGAACAAATTATTTTCCCTACGTCTGGCACCGATTAACGAGTGCATGTCTTCGAACGTCGGTTACCTTCTCGAATGATTTAGGAGTTCAGTCACAGTCATCATGCGATGGATGTATGGAAGGTAGCGTCGCAGCTCTGACGTTTTCGTAAAAAGTTGCTTTGAACTGTTTCGAAGCCATGCCTCCGAGATCTCGAGTCTAGAACGTCTCGGACGGTAATAAATCTGGAGAAAAAAGAATTAGCATCACTCACTCCTTTTGTGCAGTCCGTACAAGGATCCTTCATTGCCCGATTCCACAAACTGAAGCCACGGGTAAGGTTTGTGCGTGTATATTATGACGAAAGTGGTGAAAACACAACGATCCCAGTTATGGCGGCTCTAAACAAATAACTATCGTCGCCATTGAGCAACAATACATTCCTCGCTAATAATGTTGTCGGTACCGACTTTAAGAATGCCAACATTCTCATACAATTATATATATCTCTCTATTTTCTTTCTCTCTCTCTCTCTTTCTAGCTCTCTTTATCTTTTTTTTTCTTGTTTCTCGCTACGAAAAAAAGACACGATGTTCGCTGGAATATGAAGACATATAGACAGAAAGTATTATCTGAGGAACGCGCGTCAAACTTGTTTGGAGCATGTTCGCTTTATACATTTATATACCTAAACAAATATACAGGCAGTTTTCTTTCTTTTTTTATGACCATCTTGACGGGAGCGTCATACAAGTGTTTTAGGGAACCGTTTTTGCATATCCGATACGGTGTATGATGGGGTCCCTCCGGTATACGAACTGCGCATGCGCTATCCCAGAAGGCTCGCACATGCGCAGTTCGGACCGGAGGGCCCATCGTACCGTAAATTGTTTGATTTGAATATTGTAGGAAATATTTAGGATTGTTTAAAAATGATTGTGTTCCCTGTACATGCAAGGGCACCGGACCCAGTCAAGCTAGCTTCTGTTAGCTTTTTGTCCGGTGTCCTCGGCATAATGTTGCTGAAATAAAGTTCAAGTTCAAGTTCAAGTATCGGCTGCGCAAAAACGGTTCCCTAAAGCTCTCTGGTGTCTGCAGACTGCCTTTTGCGCGGGGTGTGCGGAGTGTGACAGAGGCTGCACTGTGCGGCCCCATTTCTCCATTAGAAGCTTTTTTCGGTTTTCGCCACTAGGCTGTTTTGTGTGTGTGTATGTGTTATAATCTAACTCGTACGATTTTTATTACGTACCGCGGTTTATGTTCCTTATTGAAACGAGTTGAAGAATACGCCATGCATCACGTCTAATGTAGCTCTTAAACTCGGAAAGTTGGACGGGGCAAGTGAACTCAACCAGCAGCGTCTTGTTTCTAGATTGGTTTTTGGGCGTTCTTATCGGCAGATGCCACAATCTGATTGGCTGCGAAGTGATAATGAAAGGCTCGAAGTTCACCACGCCCTTCGTTTCTTTGAGGTGTCGCTGACTTACACTCTAAGAAATCTGGAGTGTCCGCTCTCCCGCAAAGCACTTGGGAGAGAGTAAATCGTTGCAATCTACGGGGTGCACTGAGCGAATGACTGGGCCAATATGTTCAGACCCCCCCCTCTCCCCTTCCACCCCCCAACAAAAAAAACAAAAGAACGGTCTGTGCGGTGGCACTGAGCACGGTGAAACACCATGCTCTATGCCACAACGCGGACAATTTTTTATGTTTTTTTTGTTTGGGGGGAGAGGGTTAGAGGTATTTTGGTTGCGTCATTTGTGAAGCCATAGCCTCCTATATACTGATAAAGCTCTGGCAGAACACCACGAGAAGCGGCCGCCAAAATGGAAAGTGGTAGACCACTGTAAGAAAAGCCCGTGCGTCTTCTTTCCCGCAGAACACGCGGACAGCTAATCACTGCTCTTTGCGGAATCAGCTCAGCGAATGACAATGCCCAAACATATGTTAAGACCAAAAATCGAAGTCTGCGATGTAGCTTTAAGCAATGCAAAACGTCACGCTTTCATTGCGTGATGCTACATCGCAGACTTCGCTTTTTGGTCTTAAACAAATGTTTCGGCATTGTCATTCGCTGAGCTGATTCCGCAAACAGCAGTGATTGGCTGTGCGCGTGTTCTGCGGGAAAGAAGACGCACGGGCTTTATTTTTTTTAGAGTGTACAGACAGCGGATGTGAGGAAAGCCTCGTGACTGGCTTCCCACTGCGGCGAGACGCCGAAACACACTTCTCTCGAGCGAACAAGTGTGTTTCGGGTCCTCGCCGCTGCAAAAGCTGTGCGCTGACATCCAGATTCCCCGAGAAATGGCTCTTTGATGCTCTGTGCTACCATATCCTCGCACTCCAAATCTGCGAACCGGGCACTCTATGGTCCGTCGTCGAACTGCCAGGCTTTGTGAGTATAGTGGAGGCTATGGTCAAGCTCCTTTAGTGAATTGCACCGATTGGCTCTCCCAACTGCTTTGCCGGAAAGCAGACGCTCCAGATTTTTTAGTGTGTGTAGACGTACTCAGCTTTCTGACGTCAGGCCTCACTCGACGCTAATCTGGTTTCCGCGCACGCTGGGGCCTGCACCCGCTGTGGGTGACCGCGGGCATGTTTGTAAACCGCGTGTCGGTGTATAGTGGTTTCTGTTATATAGCCCTTGAATTGTACAAGGCCACGAAAATCCTCAAATGTCTCGTTTGTACTGCACCCGCGTCGCGCTCTGCGCGGGCCGGTGCATATAGTTGCCCACCTTCCGTGTTTAGTTTGTCCCTCCCGAGCACCGACATATAGCTCCCCGATATCGACAGGTGTGGGCGGGCCTCGTGATCTCCCTGGTGATGGCCTGGGCCGGCCTGCACCTGCTGCGACGCTGGACACCCCGCGAGCAGCTGGTGGGCTCCGAGCCGGGCATCTGGTTTCTGCTGGCGGCCCTCGTGCGCCAGAGTAAGTCGCACACCGCCGAGACCCGAGAGCGTCATGATCCCACTAAGTCGCAGTCGCACTGATTGTGCATCGTACAAAAAGACACAGTGTTCGCTGCACAATTCATGACAGAGGTACCTGCGGATACGCCTCAAACACGTGTTCCAAACATGTTTGCTTTGAACGTGTCTAGAGATGTTTACGCAATTAATGCGAGGGTGCAGCGAGCTGGACGAGAATAACGATAATAATGCTGGGAGAAGGAGAACAAAGGAAACAAAAAACAAACACAAATCTCTAAGCACAACCATAGGTGAACTGGTGCGCGATTGAAAAAAAAAATCCACCTGGCCCTGGTTTCGAGCCAAGGACCTACCTCTCCATTTCCAGAGGAGCTATTTCTGTTTGTCTTTTGTCCACCTTGCTCCCCTCTTCGGGCATTATTACCGTTACGTTTACGAACATTTCTCGTACAACCAACCTTACAGAACCGCTATACAAAAAAGACGCTTCAAACTGCATTTGAGTCTTGCAGACTGTATTTTGTATGCAGTATTAGCAATCTAGCTGCGGCTTTACCTTTCTGAAATCATAAAATATTAAAACAGCAAACTTTATTTTCTATAATTAGATAGTCTTTCCCGCGCCGTACATCAAATCGCCTTAATGAGTCGAGTAAAAATAGAGGAAAGGGTGAGAAAGAAGAAAAGGGGAGGGGGGCGTACCTTTTGGGAATGGCTTAAAGAGTTACTTTTAATAATGATATTGTAGATTGTTTTTTTTTCTTATCTTCTGACGAATTGACGTCATATTTTGATGATGTCACAGGCTCCTCCCTGTTTTCTAATGCCCGAGTCCCACTAGAGCCTCAAACAAAAACAAACGACAACGACAATCCTCGAACACATGCAGCATCCCGAATGAAAAATCCATCAATGTAACCCTGTTTGGCAGTCAATGTTTTCTAGTGGACCGCTGACTGTGCCTGACTGTACGTCAAGCATGTCTGATTGGCCAACAAGTTACTCTGACCGACAGTCAAACTCCAGTCAGACTCCGCTTGTCGGCTTTCTGATGGTTTCCTGGTGGCAGTCGGCCGCCGCGAAATGCCGTCAAGATTTCTTGGTGGCGATTCTGATTGTACATCGATTGTCTCTGACTGTACGTCAAAAAGCTTTGACGGGCAGACAGACGTACGGTCAAAGGACGTAAAGTTCGTTCGAATACCACTATTTCGTCAAATCTATGAATACGAAAAATAATCTATGCACGAGAAAACGATTTCGGGACGTGAGCCCATGAAACCGCTGATGTTAGAGATATGACGAGCAGGGCACCCGACAACCCTGATCAGAAGCCCGCCGAAACGCCGAACACGCCGACTTTCTACTTTCGCTTCGCCCATAGAGGCTTCGCCGAGCTTCCATGAACGATCGCTCTCGACTCGTTTTGTTTGCCCGCTTGCTCCAACCTGTCGATCCTGCCCGGGCTCTACAATGTCTTATGTTTTAGTAGAATTTCTCCTCGACAAGACCCAGTCTGTCGTGAGTTCCGACTATGTAAGGAACTTTAGCGGTGTAGTTGAAGACGACAAGGTGTACCAGGTCTACTGGGCCGGAGACGCGCGAACAAAAGGAGGGTTCTACGACGCGAAAGTACTCTACATGGCAGGTGAGTAGAACTGAAGTACGGCGATTGATGTACGAGTGCTTTGCATAACATGCTGAAGGCTTAACTGCATATGGAGCCGAAGCATTCTTTAGAGCGATGCACTCATTGTCGGAACCTGGCGCTGCAATACTGAAATGCTCTTGACTCGGTCCGAGAGGTTTAGGCTAGAAAGTTTATATCTTTCTATCTGGTGTGGGCTATTGGCCTTACTGCTGTGTCGCAGCTCATTATTATTGTTTCATGAAGACCGCAGACAAAAAGCATCCGCGAGCGTAGTTCAGATATGTCTGCTGCTCACGTTCGTCCGTGGAAGCCAGGGCTGTCTGTCGTAGCATGCATGCTTGCTCTCTAGCTTCAACGGAGTCGCATACGTTTTGTGAATTAAAGTGTATACGGTCGTCCCGAAAGGTTCAGACATTGAGGGCGTTTCCTGAACGTAGTGTCGCTCAGAGTACCGTCCGACGGCACTCTTGCAGAGCGTTCAAGTGCCGTCCGACGGTACTCTACTCACGCGTTCAAGTGCCGCCCGAAAGTCTCGTATAAAACGAGGTCTCAAAACGTGTTTTTTGAAGCTGCAGTGTAGCTTAGTGGTAAGACGTCTGCCTCATGAGCAAGCGGTCCCTGGGATTCAATCCCCAGTGCGGGGTTACTTTTTCTTTTTTCCTATCTCTCGAACATTTTGTTTTGTCGACGCATTTGGCGATATTTACATTTCTTTTTTACGATTAACACTGGGAAAACCGAATGTTGTCGACGAAATTTCGCTGAACAAAATGGTATGGGACTTCGTTTCCGGAGGTGCATGGGGAACAGCGGGGCTTGGTTTGCCGGCTGGACGCCGCGAAGCGGCGTGTACGACGGGGCCAAATGGGTCAATAGTTTTGTAATTAGCAGCCGCATACTGTCGCCGCGAAGCGGCGTGAACGCAGGTGGGGGAGTGTGTTAACGAGCTCCCAGTGATACACGCGCCGTCCGACTCTCTTTCGGGCGGCACTTGTAGGCGCGAGTGGAGTGCCGTCGGACGGCACTGTAGACACAGCCTTCTCTGAAACATGCTTAGGGTGCATGTGGGCCCGTTTGTAAACGAATGTCCCTTTTGCCTGAAAAACGCAAATTTCAAAGTGAAAAAAAAATAAGGACGGGTACACACTTTTCCTGATTTTTGACGTCATGAATTACATTCATTTTAAGGACTTGTGAACAGTTTCATAGCCATCCAAGATTGTCACCTCGGAATGGGAGCTTTTATATAAATGCTGCCCTTGTTGATGAAATTCCCTTGGCAGTGGCAGTCAGACGTCATCTGATGGACCATCAGGGCACGTTCCACCAGGGCTGCTGACTGGCAGTCAGTGTCCCAAATTACGTACCTTGATGGAAATTTTCAATAGGGATGCTCGAGATGGTACCTTTGGCAGGCGTTTAGTCGTTCGGTGTTCGTGAAGTCAGCACGAGTGATTGCAAGCCTGCCAAAGATTCCACACGTGCATGATGCTCGTGTTTCAGCATAGCCTCTTTTTTTTGGAAAGCCTGTCAAATGGCGAAAAACTGGTCGAGGCTTGTCGCTGTCGTTTGTTTCTGTTTGTCGCGCTAGAGGGACTCGGGCATTAAAGTACTGCACATTTGAAAATAACCTGTTTCGTACAACGGCATTAAAATAATAATGTGAATTCTATATAATTAACTGCCTTACAAGTCTGGCATTCGTAATGGCCATTTTTCTCATGCCTAAAGACTACGCCAAGCCGCTGAAGCTAGAAGTACAGTTGGAATCCGGAAGAGGAGTTACGAGACCCCCTTCTACCTCTTCCCCGGCCAGTCTCAGTCTCGGAGCAGGCGGGGGTGGTAAAGCAACTCCCTTTCCGGACACCAACCGTAGTTTAAGCTTTCGCCACAGAAAGCGTGAGGAGGGCCAGCGCATGCGTAGAACTCTTCCTGAAAGCGATTCATTGTAAACTAATTTACATTGTCAAAAGTATACTGTTTTGGCCTCGAGGGAAGTACTCAGTCTTGCGCGGCTTGGGTGCTTATTCGGTGAAGCCAAAATACAACAAACCCGTAGGCACACGCGCAGCTGCTCTTATACTGATAGCAGCCGCGCTATCTGTAGGAAAGGTCTCATTTAAACTATTGCCATCTCGTGTGCGCTACAACGACAAAAACTAATCTTCAAAATGTACTACTATACTGCACAAAAAAATAGCACGCTATATTGCGGATGTTTTTGTATACAGACCACACAGAACCTTTGTTTACAAAATTTAGAATACTTCGTGTTGCGAGCATGTACGAATACCGTTTACTCTGTGCGATTTGTGTTTAATCTGAGCCATTTGTAGATTTTTTGTACATTATTTGAGGACTCAAAATGAACGAAAGTAATGTTAACACACGCCATACAGAGACATATGTGTTTCTCAATTTCGCACAAACTATAACTTTCAATCACTACATTATAATGCACCACGCTTATTAAACAAGTATATCACAAACAACATAAAAATATACACGTTAAACAAAAAATACCTCCGCTTGTACTCTGTGTAGCTTCGCGCAGTGGGATTTTGAATTGCATGTTTTTGCTGTGATTTTTTTAAATATATATAACATGTTTTTTCAGTGTCAAAGCTACTGCCAATGTAAGGGGATCCCAGACCCAGTCAAGCTGTTTTTAACAGCTTTTTGTCTCGCGATCTCTCCAGTTTTCTGGAAATAAAGATTTGATTTGATTTGATTTCATGTGAAAGAGTGATGTCGCAGTTACTAACACATGGCACTCGATGCGGACATGGGACACAATGACACAGCATTCCTTTGCCTCTAGAAAGTTCGTGGAGTCTACGGCTTGTAATGCTCCGAAGGTCGGCTTATTCATGTGGTGCGCCGAGGCAAGAGTGGAGAAGCCGGCGGAGCTTTTGGTCTGGAGGCCCCGTTGTCTGATGGTGGGGCATTGGAACCAACAGTCACAGAACTGGGCAGGCTGGGGTCTGGGTCAGGCGCCCGTGGTGTCGCGGCTTTATTCTCTGCTTGTGCCGGGTCATGGTCGTCATGTGATTCATTGTCAGTTGTAGCCGTATCGGTCTCCATGTCCGGAAACGGCTCTAGTCGGTCTGGTGTCCTCAGGTCAGCCTGAAATGATCTCAGTCGCTGGTTTTCAGCATGAATCTACCGCTCTTCCTCCCCCCACGAACCACAAACGTAGTTGGGCTCACAGGCTTGCTTACTGTGCCCGTTAGCCATTTGGAATCTCCTACCCTTAGGCCTTTTACCATAACTTGATCACCTTTAGAGAACTCTCGCCAGGCCCCTCGGTGCTGGTCCGCGTATTCCTTGGTTCGCTCGAGTCTCTTTTTCATTCGTTGCTCGATGTCGGGGTGCAGCAGACTCAGACTTGTTCTGGGCCTCCAAGACAGGAACAGCTGGTCCGGAGTTTAATCTGTTGTCCCGATGGGTATGTTCCTGTAACTAAAGAGGAACTCATCGACGCGAAGTTGCAGAGACTTGGCATGGCCGCTTCTCTGTCCGTCCATCACTTGTTTAAACAAAGCTTTCTTCACAGTGTGTACACAGCATTCCGCGCTGCCTTTGGAGGCGGGATGATACGGCGGAGACTTGCTCTATAGGACGCCATTCCTACTCAAAACAGTTCAAAATCTGTTGATGTGGATTGAGGTCCGTTATCGGTTACAACCTCTTCCGGTAGCCTGTATGCCGCAAACAGACTGCGCAGTTTTTCCACGGTCTTCTCACTACTGGTACTGTTCACCACAAACACTTTAATCCATTTAGAATGGACGTCCACCAGCGCAAACGACCATTGCTGATCGCGATACGCATAGTCTATATGCACTGTCTCTCATCTAGGCGTAGGCCAACCCCACGACAACAAGGGTACCTTTGGCGCAGCGTTTTGGGACCACTGACACGTGACGCACACGTTCACTGTTTGCTCTGCATCTTGCGAGGGGGGAGCGGTCTAGCGCACACCAGCTCGGAGCACGTGGAGCGAAAGCTCGCGCTGCAGGACCCAGGGATCCTGGGTTCAATCCCCGCCCTGCCCGTTTCGATCTGGATGAGCATCGTACCGGCGTGCGGCCGTGTACCACTACTGCGTGGTGCACGCTAAAGACCCCAGGCTAGCGGTTGTACTGCACTGGCTAAATTGCTCATCTACAGCGAGTGACCCGTCGCAAGTTTAAACAACTGACCAACTCCACGCTGTATAAATATCCCCACAACCCCAACTATTATTTACTGCATCTTGCGTTAGACAAGGCCACCAGACGTGACACCTGGATAACATTTTCATTCGCGTTATCTCCGGTTGACCTTCGTGCAGCATTGTCAAAACGTTGCTTCTGAATGGCAAGGGAACCATTACGCGATCACCCAAAGTGACCCAATCTTGATCAACTGAGAGTTCAATATGCCGAACATAGTAAGGCGTAGCAAATCGTTTGTAACTTTCGAAGGCCAGCCGTTTTGTGTGTAGAACAGCACTTTCGACAACCACTGAACCTTTCGTGTTTCCCGTCTTATCTCTTTTGCCGATAGAGGAGCTTCGCCCGGCGCCGAAAAAAACTGCACGCAATCTGACTCCTCATTAATTAAACGCGAGGAAGATACATAGCAAAGGGGACGGTAGCCGTGAAAGCGCGTCTGCATTTCCAATATAACTGGATTTGCGATACATCCAAACATAGTTATAAGCGGCAAGCAGTAAAGCCCAGCGCTGCACGGGTGCTGCTGGCATTGCATAATCAACTTACCATGCCCCAGAATTCCCAACAGTGGTTGATGGTCAGAGTAGATGCAAACTTTTCGGCCGAAAAGAAATTTGTGAAATTTCTTTAAACCAAAAATTACTGCAAGCGCCTCCTTTTCGAGGTGCGCGGCGTAGCCTCGCTTTGCGTTACTAAGCGAACTATAGACGCAAAAGTGATGAGCCTCTCCTCAGTACCTACCTTATGAAAGAGTATTGCGCCTATTCCGTATGGTGACGCGTCAAACACTAGACAGAGGTTCTTTTCAGGATCGTAGTAAGTCAACCCTCGTCGGTGCGTCAGACACCGTTTTTATTCTTTAAACACTTTTTCCTCCACTCCGGTCCAATTCCACCGGGTGCCTTCCTTTAGTAACTGGTGAAGTGGTTTCCCATCTGCTGACATGTTCGGAACAAATTTCCCGTAGATATTCAGCAACACAAGGTACGCTCGCAGCTCTTGTTTGTCAATTTTGGCGCCTCTTTGATTACGCGTAGGTTTTCCTTGCAAGGCCCAGACTTGAAAATAACGCGTTACTTAGACCTACATAGATTGCTTAGACCTACTTAACTTTTTCGGTAACAAAGTAACGACCTAGTTACTTTTAACACAAAATATGTTTTATCAACTGATTGGACGGAGTTCTGTAACGATTTGTTGTAACGGTCGACTGTAACGGCCGATTGTAACGAAACACCGACACCGAGAAGCGTAACGGCCATGAATACCATATAAAAAGACTTCATTTCAGTACCCCGGCAGGACGTAAATTCTGCACCTTGAGATCGTGAGCCAAGTACTTTGCCGACTGAGTCATCCAGGGTCAAAGGTTGAAGCATGCAAACGCGAAAGTCATCTGCGTGGCGAGCGCTGTCTAGTGCTTCACGGCCCTTCCTGTCATGATGCGTCATCTCACGGCGTGTGTCAGAAATGAGAGGGAATCTTCATTAGGCGCTGCCGTTCCGATCTTCTTCTCTTCTTTTCTAGAAGGCCTATCGCACATTCTATTGTTGCCAGTTTTTGTCAGCATACTCAAGTTTGTACCATTTTTAAGAAAATAAGCAAGCAACGTATTCTCGTTACTTTTGATCAACTAACACGTAACACGTAGCGGTATTTAGTAGTGATAGGACGAACGTTTGCCGAATCGAAAATTCGGCGCCGAATCTTGGGATTCGGCAAAGCCAAGCTTTCCTTAAAAGTTCGGTATCTGCCGAACTTTGCCGAATTTTAAGTTCGGTAGATTCGGTCCATTACTAGTATTTATTTACTTTGAAAGGGGAGAGGGAGGGGAACGGGACGAGAAAGGGAGGAGGGGAGGGGAGGGGGAGTCTACAACATAAGGAGCCAAACTAGTTCTCACCCAAGCTCGCGTCTGTAATTCGCATGAGGAGCACCTGTAATTCGCGCGAGAGTACCCAAGATAAACCATAAAAAGATGCGCTCGACGTTTGTGATTATAAGCACAGTTATTTTTGAACGAACGCGCTAAAAAGCTAAGAATTACCAACGATGACAAGTATTGAAAGCGTCTACTGCTTCGTAAAAACGTCACATTCAGAGCAACGAGAAAATAACGTATTACTTTCAACCTGAAGTAACACGCTCCAATCGAATAGCAGTAACAAGCAACGCAATTAGTTACTTTTAGAATGAGAGAGGACAAACCGAATTTAGATACTTTATATCAGTAATGTGGACATGTCTGACTTTACCCGAGTACGACACCAAGAGCGGCGCTCACGCAGGCGACTGGAGCGGCGAGTACCGCACGGTGAGCTTCCGCTGTCTGGTGGGCGCCTGGCTGGCGCTGGCGCTGGTGGCGGCGAACGCTTACAGCTGCCTGCTGCACTCCGTCATGAGCGTGCCGGCCTTCGGAGCACGCGTCAGCACCGTCGAGGAGCTCGAAGCCGCGCTGCTTGCGGGCAAGATGACGGCGGGGACCGCCAATGGAACGGCGCAGGCACGAGACATTCTGGTAAGCCACTGTGTTTGTTTGTTTGTTTGTTTGTTTGTTTGTTTGTTTGTTTGCTTGTTTGTTTGTTTGTTTGGTTTGTTTGTTTGTTTGTTTGTTTGTTTGTTTGTTTGTTTGTTTGTTTGTTTGTTTGTTTGTTTGTTTGTTTGTTTGTTTGTTTGTTTGTTTGTTTGTTTGTTTGTTTGTTTTCTATACACTCTAAAGGCCCGTCTACACGACCGAGTTAGTGAAAAGACGGTGAGAGTGCAGGCGAGCTGGTGGTAGCTAATCATGTTGTATTACACCTGAGACTGCGGTGGATGAAATTGGAAGAACTTTCAGTAGAAGGAACAGACACAGAGAACGTCTCTGAGACGTTCTCTGTGTCTGTTCCTTCTACTGAAAGTTCTTCCAATTTCATCCACCGCAGTCTCAGGTGTAATACAACATGATTAACGACCGAGTTCTCGTGATTACTTAGGTAGAGAGAGCACACTGGCACGCTGGAGCCGTCTATGAGGCGACCTTGCAACTGCATATTTTTTACTAGTGCGTAAGTTTTGCAGTATTTGCAAGATCAAGACGGATGCAAGACGGATGGCGCCAGTGCGTTCCATCGTCCTGAGAGATCACCAGTGAGGTTTTAGTGCACCCTGTCGTAAGCGGTCGCAATTGTGTGAACCATGCCTTAACACATCCGCAAACCCTTTCTTAATAATAAGGCCGTAGTATTGGCCATTCATACGTCGCCTTGCAGAGGCCAGCTCGGGACAAAGATTGCACACGATTTTTGCATCATAGTTGGGCTGAGACTTGTGCTCTCACTCATGTAACACGAGTCCGAACAGAACGGTGACGTAGTGTACATGCATGTTCAATCCGTAGTTGACGCAGACAATCCAGCCCTTTACGGCCCTCTTATCTGTACTCCGTTAAACTCCAAGTCCGACCCCAACCGACGCTATGATAAGATCGGGCCAATCAAGCAATGTCAAAAGTGCGTCGTCATGGTGATCGTCGTTTTTTGAGTTCGCTATCCACGGCTCAACCAAATATGTGTAATCCTTTTTTTTTTACAGCGGAGCTGTTGAGGGTTAGGTTCCCCAGGATCGTGTCTGTGTATGTCGACACAAACCTACCTGGACAGCTACCGCCATCTATAAGCGACGGCGGCAAGCACACAACCAGTCTGGTTCCCGCCGTCGCTTGTAGGTGGCGGCAACCTTTCCAGCTATAATAGAAGAATGGATAGTTGGGCGCGTTGGTGGGAATTCATCGTAGGAAACAGCGCGAAATACAGACGACGACGAAGAAGAAGCACACAGTGTATCAAGTACAGCTCCGCTGGTCTTCCTTCTTAACGAGTTTTTTTTTTTTTTCTTGATGCGTGGCGTGACGAACGCTGTGACGGCGCACCTTTAGCGCTGCTTAATTCACTTACAAAAAATTATCAATGGGTTTCTGTTGAGTTTTCTAATATGTCTAATATGTTCCTATAGAGTTCATTGAAACTCAATATATACTCAACGTCTAATGAATTTGATCATAATATACTCAATATCGATTCTATTAAATTTACACATTAGGAGTGCAATGAAGTTCGGTCACTAGGAACTAAATATATCTCATTTTGAATTTACTCATTACGGATGCAATTGAGTTTGCTCATTATGAACTCAGATAGGCAAACGAGTTTGTCGGCGAAAACTCGATATCGATTATTTTGAATTTACTTATTACATTTGCAAATGAGTTTCATTACTAAGAGCTCAATATTCATCACTTTAAGTTTACTCATTATATATATACAAATGAGTTTTGTCATTCATTATTTTGAGGTTAGTCTCTGAACGTGCACTTGAGTTTAATTACTTGACAGGCATTTATTTGTCTCCTCGCTAGAGATTCAAGCGAGGTTTTGTCATTGAGTAGAACACATCAGCTGGTTTGCGCCCTTTGCTGTTGAGGAACCCAGCAAGGGCACAGCTACAAATTACCATCAATACACTTATGTTTCTCAGACTAAGCATAATTGCTCAGATTCATTTGTGGAAGAAATGTAATTCAAAACTGACAAGGTGAGAACAACAGGGTGGACCTTCACTTGTCTTCCCTCAAGCTTGAGTCTCCCCTCAAAAACGCTTCAACGTCTCGTGCACATCAAGCTCAAGCGCGCTGCAAAAACACGTTGGAAAGCATGGAGCGCGTGCTTAAGGCCCGGTGCTTTAAAAACACGCCATGCCGTTTTCACCTTGTCAGGGAATATAGTGACATCATTGAGCCGATTATACTAGTCACTTCGTAAAGAAAAGAAGCAATAACATATTTTAAGGCGAGCACCTATCGTACCTCGTCTTGTCCTGAGTGGTGCTATGCAGAAAAGCAATAACGTATCGGCTAGGAATCGCTTTTGTGGATTTAGCAAGTGCACCGAATGAATATCGCCTGTACCAATGTTTTTAGTAAGGGATAGAGTTGAATGACGTCGAAACACTGTTTACATTTATCAGGCTTCCTTGGACGGGATAGCATGCTGGGAACCTTAAGAAATGCTTATGTGGTCACCGGCAAAATTAATACCTTTCATATGTAGGGTATATAGGGCGGCGGAGTAATCGAGCCGAGTGTGATTAGTGTGTTGTGGGTGCTTTATGATGATTGTGTTCGTTTCCTTCATGTGCTTCGTTTCCTCTATATTCCATGCTTTCAGGTATTATAAGGTAAATACGCCCAAGAAGTCGCATGATTTTTTAACGCAGTTGCAAAATATTCTATTAAAACACAGTTGCAAAAATTCTATTGAATTTCAATTCAATTGCAAAATGTTTACGACTGAAAGTTTTTCAGCTGAATTGCTGCAATTGATTCGTAATAGAAATTGTTAACAAAAATGCAATTAAAATTCAAATGCTAAAACTTCAATTAAACTCGGCGGCAAATATCCTTTGACAGTTCAATAGACCATTTGCTATATTACCCAAGCATCAAGGAGAATGCAGGGATTGGTGTTCCACGCGCCGCACGTGCTGGCGTCAGCAGTAGTAACTTTCTAAAGCAAATACCTAAAATAAGTGGCATCTTGCACGCGCGTTTGTCAATGCTTTATTTTGGTTCTTTACTTCGAATCTTTTATGGGGAAGGCGTGCGCGTGTGGCGCGCGGAACACTAATCCCTGCATTCTTCTTGATGCTTGGGTAATACAGCAAATGGTATATAGACCATTTGCTGTCTTACCCAAGCATCAAGGAGAATGCAGGGATTGGTGTTCCACGCCCCACACGCGCACGCCTTCCCCGTATAAAAGATTCGAAGGAAATAACGAAAATAAAGCGTTGACGAACGCGCGTGCAAGATGCCATTTGTTTTAAGTATTTGCTTTAGAAAAGTTGTTACTGCTGACGCCAGCATGTGCGGCGTGTGGAACACCAATAGACCTATTGCTGTCTTACCCAAGCATCAGGGAGAATGCAGAGATTGGTGTTCCACGCGCGCACGTGCTGGCCTCAGCAGTAGTAACTTTTCCAAAGCAAAGACCTAAAACAAATGGCATCTTGCACGCGCGTTCGTAAATGCTTTCTTGGTTATTTACTTCGAAGCTTTTATACGGGAAGCGTGCGCGTGTGGCGCGTGGAACACCAATCCCTGCATTCTCCTTGGTGCTTGGGTAATACAGCAAATGGTCTATAGACCATTTGCTGTCTTACCCAAGCATCAAGGAGAATGCAGGGATTGGTGTTCCACGCGCCACACGCGCACGCCTTTCCTGTATAAAAGATTCGAAGTAAATAACCATAATAAAGCCTTGACGAACGCGCGTGCAAGGTATACAATTTGTTTTAGGTTTTTGCTTTAGAGAATTTACTACTGCTGAGGCCAGCACGTGCGGCGCGTGGAACACCAATCTCTGCATTCTCCTTGATGCTTGGGTAAGACAGCAATAGGTCTATACGAACTCATATAAAAAACACTATTGTTTCAACCAGAGCCGTATATGTAGAGAGTTTGGCCATTCGTTGGGAAGTATAGGAGACAAATGAGGAGGCGCCATTGGCCGAAAGCGGGCTGGGCGTGTCCCAGGGCGTCTTCAGAAATTCGAATGTGACCAACCAGAAGCCGGAAATAATACCCTGGCGGTGGTCGCGAGAAACAAACCTGATAACTGCATTGGAGTAACTCTTAATGACTGAAAATATGGTGCACGTGATGTTTCAATCACGCTCATCCAAAATGATGGTGGAAGAGTGCGACTAGCGGAACGATCGACATAATTCGTACGCCAAGCGCTGAGGGGCAGGAATCTGCCGTCCGAGCGGTCACACTCTGTCCGAGCAAAACAGAGTTGAGCGGCGCACACGTGCACCCTATTTTCAACCACGAAGAGTTACTACACTTCACTCTTACGTGCTTATTAAAACCATCTACGAACATAGACTTCTGATCAGAGCTGTTTCTTGCTACCACCGCTAGGGGATTCTTTTCGGCTTCTGGTTGGTCAAGAGAGCATGCCAAGCCCTCTTTCCGAGTCTGACGCACGCCCTGGCTCTGCCCGCACCTCCCATTGATCAAACTCTTTACATATACGGCTCTGGTTTCAACCACTGATCTCTATAGACCTTTCCAAAAAAGTGCGTGTGGCCGGTGACATCTTGACTGTTCGTGCGTATGGCGCGTGCTTTCCACGCTTTCCGAAGCGACGAACACGCACGTGCGGAGCTGTGAAGACCGCACGCGGGACTGTGATTTTGTAAACATTAAAAAAGTCTCTTTTAGTAGGCTGGATCGCGGATCGGGAGCCCGTCGGTGTCGCCACCGGCGGCCATTGCTTGAAACCGGGCAATACACGCAAGTTTATGGGAGAAACGCACAAAAGTAAGAATATTGAAGCATGTACGCTGTGCTCGGAGGCGAGTATTTTAAGGTGTGCTGCGATCCTTATGTCGGATGGTTGGAGATTGAATCGGTATTTGTCAAAAACGTTCGAACGCCGATTAATAAAATCAAACGCACCGGAGCACCTACGGTTGAGCTGGCAAGCTTGCTCTCGTAGTGCAGTAAACAAAGGAACTTGCCGTCAATGAGACCGTCCTCGGGGAAGCCCAGACGTTGATGAATGACAAAGAAGTTCCATCTGGACAGCGGCTTTCCCAGAGTGAGCGAATTCCGTGTAGCAAAGTTTTTGAGCTTGTCGTCTGCTAAACCCAACTCAACGAAACCGATACCGACTCCGCGGTAACTCTAGGTAACTCTCGCATCATTGAGCTGCACTACAGTGGAGTCACTCTCGACCACAAAATATTTATTTATAAGAATTCCGAGGGCTGTCAGTTTTATTGTTTGTACGCAAGCTATTTGACGGTTTTATCGAAAAGCATCCAAAAAGTTTCAGTGCCGACAACAACTTAGAAACGGGGGAAAACGGCACTTTTTCTCGTTCTTCCAATAGAGTCTCTTGCATTGGCTGGTGTCAATCAATCAATCAAAAGGAAAGGTCCATTGGTTGGCTCCATCAGAGTGCAGCGTTGGCTGCGCACGGACTTTATGCGAAACGGGGTATAGGAGGTCTAAGGCCTGCGGAGCTACTCCGCCGCAGAGCAGGTGGAGATCCAATGCGCGGCGTTCCACTGAGTGAAGCAAGGAAACCACATTAAAAAAAACGATTGGTTCGAAAACGCGATAAACATGTGTGTGTGTGTGCGTGTGTGTGCGTGTGTGTGTGTATGTTTGTTTGTTCTTTCTTTCTTTCTTTCTTTCTTTCTTTCTTTAAAGCTTCGACATTCGCTCAACACTTATCGTTGATTTCAACGATACGTTCACTGTGTGATTTGCGCTAAAGTGTATGCTCAGTCTTTTCTAGAGTGGAATAAAATTGCTGATGGCGTTGTCTAACCCTCAGACACAACTTGCAAAAAATTTCCAACCTTTTCCCGAAGCGAACTGTTTGTGAACAAAGGGCTTGATATTTTTATTTTTATTTTATTTTTTTCAACTAAGATTGCTTATATTTATTTATCACACTTTTGTACATAATTATGCTTCGATTACTTGCGCTCATCCTTTGAAAAGCTGTGGGAGCAACTGCGCATGCTCAGAATGCATTCTCCAGCCAAGTAAGCAAATCTAGGAGCCTGGCGAAGGCGGCTACTTGAATGGTTTATACACTTTATGACATTTGGAGCGTCTATATTCCGGCAAAGCACTTGGGAGGTCCCGTCGCCGCAATCTACGGACGGAACTCGGCGAATGATGAGGCTTAAAATTGGTATAGACTTCTAAAAAAATCAGTCTGTGCTGTGACACTTAGCGTGACTTTTCACTCGCTTACTAAATGCTCAGTGTCACAGTGCAGACTGCTCTAACACTTAGCATGGCGTTTCACACGCTTACTACAAGCTCAGTGTCACAGTGCAGACTGCTTTGCCACTTAGCATGATGTCTCACGCCTTTACTATATGCTCGGTGTCAGTGCAGACTGCTTCGAAACTTAGCATGACGTTTCACGCGCTTATTACATGCTCCGTGTCACAGTGCAGACTGCATTGACACTTAGCATGACGTTTCAAGCGCTTACTACATGCTCAGTGTCACAGTGCAGACAGCTTTGACACTTAGCATTGCATTTCAGATGCTTATTGCATGCTCAGTGTAATAGTGCAGGTTTCTCTGACGCTTAGCATGGCGTTTCACGAGCTTACAGCATGCCCTGTGTCACAGCGCAGACTGCTTTGACACTTAGCATCACATTTCACGCGCTTACCACATGCTCAGTGTCACAGCGCAGACTGCTTTGGCACTTAGCATGGCGTTTTACGCGCTTACTAAATGCTCTGTGTCACAGTGCAGACTGCATTGACACTTATCATGACATTTCACCCGCTTACTACGTGCTCAGTGTCACAGGTCAGACTGTTTTTACACTTAGTATGGCATTTCACGCGCTTATTACATGCTCAGTGTCACAGTGCAGACCGCTTTGACACTTATCATGACGTTTCACATGCTTACTACATGCGCATTGTCACAGTGAAGACAGCTTTGACACTTAGCATTGCATTTCACGTGCCTACTGCATGCTCAGTGTATTAGTGCAGGTTTCTCTGACGCTTAGCATGGCGCTTCACGCGCTTACAGCATGCCCTGTGTCACAGCTAGGGCAGACTGCTTTGACACTTAGCATCACATTTCACGCGCTTACCACATGCTCAGTGTCACAGCGCAGACTGCTTCGGCACTTAGCATGGCGTTTTGGGCGCTTACTACATGCTCAGTGTCAAAGGGCAGACTGCTTTGACACATAGCATGACGTTTCACTCGCTTACTAGATATTCAGTTTCATATCGCAGACAGCTTTGTTAGCCTAAGGGGACCGGAAACGAAATGACGTGACCGTGAGATCTCTACCTCTCACTTCAAAGTCGACCCGCGACAGGCACAATGCGTATCGCGCTCGTGACTTCAAGAGTTTCTGCACGGCCACGGGTACTACACTTGAGAGCGTCGCCGCCTGGTGGCGTAAACGCGTGACAATCTCGGCTAGTAGTAATACCCGAGGACTGTACGTTCTATGGCCTATACATAGCTTGTCCGTAACGTCATTTTCGGCCATGCCAATATTTTATGCCCCACGAAAGTTTGGTTCACCGTGTTAGTTTCACACCGCAGAAGTCGAGGGAACCGTGCAAGTAGATATAACCGTCAGTACGCAGCAACGGCGACACCTGCAAGTTATGTATTTAAGGTATTCACTGGGTGCCATATTTCAGCGCGTTATTCACAGGGCACCCTGAGAGAGGGAGGGGGGGGTTGAGTGGTATGGTTTGCCTGGTAGAGGTCCCTGCATCCTCAAATCAAGCTCCTACTTTATCGTCTGCGAAAAACGACGATCTCGGCTGTGTGGAATGCACGTTGCGGAAACACGGTGGAAGCTTTAGCATATAGTACAAAGTAGTAAACGCGTTAGCGTACTCCGACAAGTCACATTCAGGACTAAGTAGTTCCACGAGCGAGTCGTGCTGCCTCCAACTTTGCGCTGCTCTTTAGGAACACATGGCGTAGCGGCATTCCAACGGAGCTTCACAGACCGCCACCAAGCGCAATTTCCCCATCTGTTAACTCGTTTTAAAATTATTCCTTTTAACTTTTTCTGCCAGCAGCCAAGAAACACTAGTCTATACTAGCGTTTCTGGGCTGCCGGCAGACCATAGACCACATCTATGAAAGGAAGTTAGCACAACCATCTCGCTTCCGTTCCCCTTTAAAGCTGCAGTCACACTGTTCATAGAAAAGACGCCACGTTCACTACAGGCGTGATGCCTGAAGTATCTGGGGACAAGCCTCAGGCATGTTCGAATTAAGCGGGTTTGCTTCACGCATATACGTATGCTTGGAACATGTCGGCAGACAGCCTTTGTACGTCCAATGTAACAGTTATACATCCAAGGAATGTCTCAGACAGAGTCTGCACACTGTCTTTTGTTTGGTCCCTCATCAGTGTGATAGTGGTCTTAAACGGTGGCGTACCAACTTGTTTTTGAGGGGGGGGCAAACCGCCCCCCTCCCCCATGACCGGGGGCGGTGCCGTTGGCTTCTCTGAAGTGAAGACAAACTTTAACACGCACTGTACGTAGCTATGGCGTAAAAATAAGTAGGAATCTCCGTTTCCGAAGCTTTTTTTGGTTCTTTTCCAATTTCTTTTTGAAGCAGCAATTAGGATTTTTAGCGCTTATTAGAAACTTAATGTTACTCATAATCAAATTAACACTTGCAGGCGGCTTAGGTTACTTTATCGTTGTTTTTTATCCGAGCGCGAGCGCAGCGCTTCCATTTGTCCATCGGCACTGTATCAAATCAGCGCCTTTCACACTTCAAATTCTACAACAAAAGAACACACACTCAGTTTTAGAGCGCAGCTCTTAGGCGCCCATTTCCAGCTTAGGCGGCGTCGGCGTCGCCGTCGCCGTCGGCGTAACCGCGCGGTGCATTATGAGTAAATTTCCCTGCTAAATTTAGCGGAAAATTTTTCCCGCTAAGTTTAGCGGAAAATTTTCCCCTAAATGGGAGGCGAGCAGGAGAAGAGGAGGGGCATAGCCTCCTCTTCGTACCTTCTTCTCCTCCTCCTCAAGAGCTGCGCTCTAATTCGGCGTTACAGGGGATTGTAAACGTTTCTTTTTCTTTTTTTTTGCTTTTGTTGTTTTGGTCTGTGGGGTTTAGGCGTTTAGTGATTGATTAAAGACATCAAGAGACAATTCCAAGGGCGGATAAGGCACACTTACAAGTTTATTGCTAATATAAATTCACCGCTTATGCAAAAATCCGAAAGATACGTTACAACATCAAACGAGAAAAATTAACATGATAGACATATAGTATTTGCTTTGCTTGAGATTCCTGAGTGTTATAGGCTTCCAAATGTGACCGAGTGACTAACCCACTCGGCCACCAAGCGGTGGCCGAGTGGGTTAGCGGTTGTACTGCACTGGCTAAATTTCTCAGCTATAGCTGGGAGACTCGTCGCCCGTTGAGGCACACCAAGGTCTCGGTTGTATAAACATACACAAAACCCAATTTTGTTTTTTAAATAAATCACAAAAAGGCAAGTATTGGTATTTACCAGCGTCCCTCACACATATTTCATTAAACGAGATTATTAACACCACTTACTTGGAGCAAGCAGGTTCCGAGACAGCAGGGTCGACTGGATGACCGAAACGTCGGGAGCGAGAAGTTGAACCCGTTAGTGGAAGGCAACTCGGAATGGAATCGGGATATAGAAGCAGTACTTCTGGAGAGCTGGTGTCTCAATATAGACCCTGATTAATTGTATGTCTACAGTGGCAACGTCAACATCAAAGAGCACATTTCGAAGGACCCGGTTGCGCCTTTTTAAGAGGATATCGCAGTAAACTTTCTGCGAAAATAGGAACTTTCTGAGAATACAAATGGTGCTGGGGTGCTGCCAATGTTAAGCCTTTGTACTCTGCTCTTTTTTCAATTTTTGGAAAAAGTTCGTTTTAAAAATAACAGCTTTGCCTTTTGTTCAGATACAATTTTGCAGTACAAACGCTTACCAGCATAATTCCCAATCTGCTCACCAGGTAACGCCGCCTGACAGTCTCAAAATCGCTGTTTTTTTAGCTTTCCGCAGTAGCAAACAAGTACATGCGTCAAGGACGCGTGATTCCCCGATGCCATCATGATTCGGGAGAAGTGCGCGTTGACCTTGACGGAGACATAAACGCACTTATCGGGTCTGTGAGCAGCTAAGTCGAGACGAGTTGGTTTCTTCAAGGGTGCTTTGCACATAGTATCCAGAAGACGAGGAGCGGCTAGGGTAATCCATAACTTGTAAATTTTCTCTTCCAATGGAAACTCAACCCGCCTTCTTCCGGATCCTTTGCTTAGGCGGCACGAGGTGACAGAGCGAATTCCGAATGCTTGTCGGCCAAATCCCTTGGGCGCCGCCGGCCAGTGCCTTCTGTCATGCTCCGTGGCGGCTATTTCAGGGGGGGGGGGAAGCAAAACACATGCCTTGTCTCCCTACTTTGAGAACGAGGGCCCCCCCCCCCCCGGTTGGTACGCCCATGGTCTTAGACATATTGCGGTTAACCCTCCCAAATGTTGGCGCGAAAAGTACAAACATCATGGCGACCGGCAGGGGACTGCGCCGCGGCTGCTCCGAACAATTACGCTTTGCAGCGGTGATACTCCCGATCTCATGCTCCAGCAGTTGGACGCCGCGTTTGCGGTGTCTTCGTCCCGTGCTCACCGGCCCCAGCGCCGCTACAACGTTGGCATCTACTCAGCGAGCATGGCTTAAGCCCCCCAACAACAGCAACGGGCCCGGTACGCCGCCGCTTCCCCGCCGGTACCGCCAGCACCGCCTTTCTGCTGCTCTCGTCCCTGTCGCACAGCCCGTCCCTACTCTTTAATGAGGGTGTTGCTGCCAATCCCGGCCCTCCTGAACCGGGCTGTGCGCGCTGCGACAAACGTGTGTATGATCACCAAGCGGCCCTGTGCTGTGACGTGTGTGATCGCTGGTGCCACCGATAATGTGTCTACATGCCTCTCCAGGAGTATAGAGACCTAAGCCGCTGCGATAACCCGTGGCACTGCTTTCAGTGCTCTCTCCGCTCTTTCTCCAATGACATTTTTGATGAAACAAAAGCAGCAGACCCCTTTTTGGTCTCCGCTTGAGGCGGCGGTGTCTGCTGGTCTCTTAAAAATCCTGCGCTTGCTGGCACTTCAATGCCTATCACACACCCGGCAAGCATTAACAAGACCGCAAACTTCTGGTATAACAACTGTTGGAGCTTTAAAAACAAGTTGCAAGACTTCCAATCACTCTTTGCATCATTTCCAAAAAACACAACTTTCCCTCTCGGAAACTTCAATGGATCTTAGCTAAGCTGATGGTAAGCTCCTCGGCCTCGACGCCTTCACCGTGTTCAAGAAGGACCGGAAGAGCGTTGGCGGAAACGTCATGATGGTGACTCCGGTAAAGCTTTGTGTTCACCACCAAACAGATCTTGAGGATCAGGACCTGGAAGCAGTGTTTGTTGAGTATCATCTTCCCCGGGGCCCCTTACCTCTGTGTTGTATCTATTACCCGCCGTCGTCCCGCGAGGAATCGTACAAGCTGCTCGAAAGATCATTGCAGACGGCATCACAGAAAAGATATGCCAACATCCTTGTGATTGGTGACTTAAATTGCCACATTGACTGGCTCACACAGGACGATCTGATTCCTCGAGACAACAGTGATGATGTTCTGCTTGACGTGGTGGAGACTGCTTTATTCGCCCAAATTTGTTCGGAGCCAACATATGCAACCCGGAGTGGTACACCCAGTTACCTGGACCTTTTGTTCAAGTCGGACGCAACACGTTTTTTTATTCTGCCAGGTCCCCAACGGTATGCCAGGCAGTGATCATAGTGCTGCCGAACTTGCCTACGCAATAGCTGTGCCCCGCAGCGGGTGTTTTACACGGAAGCTGTGGAGGCACGACCAAGCAGACCTGGGGCACTTGCCATGCTTGTCCGTCTTGCGCCATGGTGCTTGACATCTGGCGAAGACAGCCTGGCCAACTATGAGTTGTGGTGCGACTCATAGTGCGACTCATAGTGCGACTCAACTATGAGTTGTGGTGCAATTTTGCAGGACTGTGTCCCATGCACCACAAGGAGCACAAACCGTAGGCACTCTTCCTTCATATCCCCTGCCATCATCAAAGCTGCTAGGGTCAAGCGCTTTTTATCCAAGAAGGCTGCCCGTAACAAGTGCCCTGTAACACTCCAGTTGGCAAAGGGCCCCCAACGACGATTGAAGGCAGCCATTTATGTCGCTCACAAGCGATTTGTCCAAGGAATCACAATGAAAGCCAAAGATGACCCCAAGGTGTTTTGGTCATACATTAGCCGATTAAAGACATCAACCCAATGACCCTGTTTTGCCTACGAAACCCGAGTTACGGACAAGCCGCAGGAAATCGCTTAGCACTTTGCCGACCAGTTTTCTTCGGTCAACAGCTCCTCTGCAACCGATAGTCCGGATAGCTCTGAACAACACTGCCACCTTCAAGTGAGCCCGCACAACGGCTCTCGAACAGCTTTCTCCTCCATCGCCTTCACATCAGAAGCGGTACACCAGGCTATCAGTAAGATCAGGCCCACCCAAGGTGCAGGACCAGGCGGGATGACTCCTGCTTTTTCAAGCTCATTTCCCTCAATGCTCTACCCTCACTCTCCACAGTCTTCCAGGGCCTTCTGGATCAGGGCTTTGTGCCAGACTCTTGGCGACAGGTCCTGGTTACCCCCTTCACACGGGACATGGGAAGCCCTCCGATGACCCCCGTCACTACCGTCCCTTGTCCATTACATCAATTGTGTGCCGGAAGTTTGAGAGAATTGTAAATTCGCGCCTTCTGAATTTTCTCGAAGAAAGTCGTTACATATTGCCGTCGCAACATGGATTTCGCCGGGTCAAGAGTTGGGAGACTGCTCTCGCTGCTGTGGCACATTTCGTCAGCGACAACATAGACAGCCGGGTGGCAACAAACCTAGTGCAATTGGACCTGAGCAATGCCTCTGACACTCTCAATCTGACCACCCTGAAGCGGAAATTGCACGATGAAGGCACAGGGGGCCCATTGTTAACCTGGCTGTCGCACTTTGTAGCTGACTGAAGTCAGCAGGTGGTTTACGGGGGCACACGTTCGGATGAACGGAACATTGTGTCGGGCGTACCTCAGAGTTCGGTCCGCGGACCGACCCTGTTCCTTGTGTACGTTAATTATATGCCGCAGAGCGACATACTTGTGGTTGTACAGTACGCCGACGACACCTCAGTCCTGTGCCCTGTGTTCGACACCAGGAGCTGCCAGCACGTCTAGGACTACCTCAGGGAAGTGTAGCACTGGGTTCTTGCAAATCACCTAGAGCTTAGTCCCCGCAAGAGCGCTGTGATCCGCTTCAGTGCCAGGAAGAGTGACCCCACCGAAGTACACACTCATGGGAGCAAGCTTGGTGCCCTGCAAGTCACTCTTCATCCTCAGCATGATGCAGAGGTTGGCATTTTAGGTAGCCCTCACTCACCCTCACCCTCACAGTCACACTCACGTAAGCCCTTCACTCACCCTCACTGAACCTCACGGTCCTCACGCCCCTCACGCACTCATGTAACTCACGCCACTCACGCACTCACCGCCCTCGCTCCCCTCACGCACTCATGGCCCTCATGCTCCTCACGCACTCATCGCCCTCACGGCACTCACACACTTACTCCCCTCACTCACTCATAACCTTTACGCCCCTCATGCACTCACCGCCCTCATGCACTCATACCCTTCACGCCACTCCCCGCCCTCACGCCCCTCACGCACTCATGGCCCTCACGCCACTCACGCACTCGTGGCCCTCACGCCCCTCACGCACTCACCGTCCTCACTGCCCTCACGCACTCATACCCCTCACGCCCCTTACGCACCCATGGCCCTCACGCCCCTTACGCAACTCACGCACCCATGGCCCTCACGCCCCTCACGCACTCATCGCCCTCACGCCCCTCACGCACTCACCGCCCTCACGGCCCTCCCTCAGTCATACCCCTCACGCACTCATGGCCCTAACAGCCCTCACTCACCCTCACACTCATTAATTTTCCTGGTTCAGAAAATCACTCACCCTCACCTCAACTATAAAGATGATGGTGAGTGAGGGTAAGTGAGGGCCCTCATGAGTGAGGTTTGCCGGGGTATGGCGTGATATTCACTCCTATAATGGATCTTTCTGCTCATGTCGCCTGTGCGATTGCCAAGGCTCGGCGTATGCTGGCTTCGTTGCACGAGTCAGGAGGACCTGTGAGCCGGCTTCACTGCGTACGTTGTACACGCCGATGTTTCTCCCATCTCTAGAGTACTGTTGTTCCGCGTGGTCACCAACCCAGCGGCATTTAAATGAGCGGATTGAAAGCGTCCAACGAAAGCCGTCCAGTACAATATGCTCCAGGGCACTTGGGCATGTCTCTGGGCTGGACACCAGCTACTGTGACCGGCTAAAGGCGCTTGGGTGGCGCCCGCTCCAACATGGGCGCCAAGTGTCCATGTGCGTTTCGCCTGCCGGGTGTTGGACCGTTCCCTGACCGGCACCTACCTCTCGACAGTTGCTCGAATCGGCAAGAGAACTGGACAACCAGACGAGACGAGGGGGAGGACATTGCACCACAGCTCCTCACCGCTCCCAGCTGCTATAAAAGAATTTCCGAAACATCCGCTCAGTGTGCGTTGCCCACTGCCGTGACTAATTGACTGCCGTCAATTAGTCACGAGAGCTGTCCAAAATGTATGGGATGGAGCTGGCATTCTCGTCATAATGTGATACTTCTTTCACCCTTCTTTCCTTTCCGTTTTATGTACTTTCTGGAGTGTGTATATTCTGTACATATATATGTCTGTTTTGTTTTTTTACATGTGGTGGCGGGCTGGAAGGCGCTCTGTGTAGGGGTTTTCACCTATCTGCCTAGCCCCGCACTCCATCACATGTGCCCCTTCCAGTATGTGCAAATAAAAGTATCATTAATATTATTATTATTATTATTATTATTATTATTATTATTATTATCCTCATCATTAGACGAACTAAAATTTTCTTTTAGAGTGCAGACGATACACAGACAACGAGCGTCTTCTCCTCCAGGACTCTAAGGAAGGAACGCTGAACACCATCCGCCGGCTGATCGAGAAGAACGGCGAGCTGCTGGTGCCGCGCAAGTCGGTGGGACTGGACAAGGCGCTGAGGGAGGACTACGCGTACATCGACACTCGGATGGGGCTACGGGGGCCCTGGCCGACATGAACGCCACCACGGTGGAGGTGTCCAGCGGGAACCTGGGAAACACCTATTTCTCCATGGCCATACAGAAGACCTGCTTCTACAAAGAGGACTTCAGCAAAATGTGAGAGGTCGCGTGCACTTTACCCACGGTAAACGCGCTCTTGCTCTGGCAGACGTAATTATTAAATACCGAAAGCAGCAGGGGCAAATTTAGGGGGAGGAGTTGCCCCCCCCCCCCGCCTTCTTAATTTCCCAAGTTTTGTTGTTTTTTAATTGGAAAAATATATACAGTATTGTGTATGGGGGAAGAAATTTGTTGTTTTTGATGAAAGGGCAGTCATTATGTCAGCAAAAGATGTCTGGGGAATAAGATTCGCCCATGACGTCAAATATTTCTTCAGCTGCCCCCCCCCCCCCCCAAAGTCAAATTCACCCCTGCCATAACCCAGAAATCCGCCCCTGAAAAGCAGACTATTTTTCGTATGTATTTACACCAAACGACTATATTCGTCTTTACTTCACAAATTGTAGTAAAATAAACTTCAATGTGTTTTTGAGATTGGTTATTTGTTAATTTACCAATACCTATAAATGATTTACACACGCGACAAATTACAGCCGCCATTGCTGACCTTCTATTGTCTTACCAAGGTGGAGAGCCACAGGAACGAGTGTTGACGAGCATCCACAAAGCCCAGTGCCGGAGAGGACAGAATAGAATCTAAGATGGCAATAACCTGCGCCCGCTTTATAATAATGGTGCGAAGTAAACGGAATAAGGGGAAACGAAAACTGAAGGTCGGCTATGGCTGCGCCCATGCACAGCTGCTGCAAAACGTCTATGTAGTCACTAACGAGATGAGAACGGCAGAAAGGAGCTTCATTTGCTCCGCCTCCAGCACGAGCTTCCTACCTTCGACAACGCTTCCGTGTCTCGTGCCCTTCGAGTACGCGCACGGGCAGCGAAAGCGCGGCCATAGCCTCCGATATACTGACAAAGCCTGGAGAATCGCCACGCGATGCGGCCGCCGAAATTCAAAAGGTGGAGCGGCAGGCAACGGATGAGAGGAAAGCCACGTGACTGTCACCCCGTTGCAGCGAGATGCCGAAACACACTTCTCCCGAGCGAAGAAGTGTGTTTCGGGTCCTCGCCGCTTCAAAAGCTGTGCGCTGACGTCCAGGTTCCCCGAGAAATTTCACTTTGATGATCTGTGTTACCAGATCCTCGGCTCCAAATCTGCGACCGGGTACTCTATGTCTCCGTCGTCGAACTGCCAGGCATTGTGAGTATAGAGGAGGCTATGGCGCGGCGCATGGAGAGCTTGCTGGAGGCCAAGTGTTCGAAAGACACGTGCTGCCGTTCTCTCCCTGCCATTGACTATTGGAATTAAGAAATTACTGTAGATTCTTTCCTCCAGCACGCGCTCGTTGTTTTCCGACGGGCTTTGACTGCGCCTGCGCAACCAAGTGTTTTCGAAGGCAGAAAGCGTGATAATTTTTATCTCACCACAAAACCCTGTAAGAACTCCTTCGCGCTGCGTAGGAACGATGCGTACAACCTGATGTTGTTATCATTTTTTTATGGCAACGATTACGACGTCTTTCTATGATAATGATCCCGCAATTCTTGTTAAGTAATGAAAACGATTACAAAAGACGTCGTTTTGTGTCGAAAACAGTCTAAGCTAAAGACCTTTGCAAAAATCGCCTTCTGGGCGCTGCCATCTTTGTCTGCTGGGCTGCGAAACGCCTTCCGAGCATGCGCTGTTGTTCTGCTGTGCGGCATATTGGACTCTGCGCATGCGTCCACAGCTCAGGGAGTCAGCATTTTTCGCCCAGGCAATAAGTGATGCAAAGGCCTATATATTTGGTTTGTGTCATTAAAAAAAAAGAATTTAAAGCCGCTTACAACTTTCTGTAACGCCGAATTAGAGCGCAGTTCTTGAGGAGGAGGAGGGAAGGGTACTGAGGGTAGCGTATACCCCTCCTCCCTCCTCCTCACCTCCTCATCATGCCTACTACTCCTCCCTCCAAGCGGCGTCGGCGTCGCCGTTGGCGTAACCATGAGGTCACGTGACCCTCCTGACGTCGCGTTACCCTCGTGACCTCAAGGGGTCATGTGACGTGACCGGGGTCACGTGACCTCACGGTTACGCCGACGGTGACGGCGACGCCCAAGCCGCTCAAGCCGGAAACGGGCGCCTAAGAGCTGCGTTCTAAAATGTGTCTACGGAAATATCACTGGTCTCAGTTTTTCGATGCACGCTTGTGGCGTGTAACGTAAAATTTGAGAGGGTGATAAATAATGTTATCACAATCTGAATAAATACCCCTAATTTAACGGTAAAGGGAGTTGGGGAGTGTTTCATATTATTTTGTCTATACAACATCAATAATGTAACATATGGCACAGATGGGATATATTTTTTAAAAACAATTGTTGAACGAAAAAAAAAGTCACAAAGCAACTGGTTAATCAAATACGCATTCATTTTATTTATAGTTTCGCTGTCTCGGGTAACCGCGAACGCACACAATTGTTGTCGATTTTGTTGTTGTTTTAGTAAACCTGTGTCTATTTGCACTTCTAAAATCTCTTCCAGTACACCAGTAGCGGCATGTTATGTCAGCGTAATTAGATGTAGGGAGAAATCAAGGAGCGCCCCCAATGCCCCATTGATCTCGGCAAATGTATGAGTCTGGGCTTTATTGACTAGGGACTTCTAACTTTAGCCTGATTGAGCATCTTAAGCGCGTGTGACTTCAGCTGTCGTATTTACTTGTGTATGTAATTTTCTTTTTAATCAACAAAAACGCAAGAGACAACATTCTATACTCCTTGACAGTTTTAAAAACTCGGGGCGTGTCAAATCCCAAGCATCTCATTATGTATGAGATGCTTGGGAAGCTTGGGAACAACCTCTGTATTCAGAGGAATACATAGGTTGTTTTGTTGAGCTCTCAGTTGATGATAACTGGTGTTTATTTAAAGCAAAAGTTATGTCACTCATGAACGCACATGTTCCTCTTCGCGTGGTATCTTCTTCACCAGATTCTCCATGGTACAGCGTGACACTGAAAAAGCTGTCAAATAAAAAGAAACGACTATTTCGCGCTGCAAAGCTACCAGACAATACACAACGCTGGGAAGCCTACCATGTTGCAGCTAACGTATATAAGAAAGCAGTCGAAGAGGCAAAATTACATTACTTTAACAATACGCTGCCGTCAATGTTACTTAACAATCCGCGTCAATTTTGGAAAGGTATTAACCCTCCTTCTAGTCCTGGCATAGTACTTAGGGACACCAATGGAGAGGAGGTGCCCAGTGAACTGTGTTCTTTTGTGTTAAATGATGTGTCTGTTGGATCTTTTTCATGCACGGTAACCTCAGATTGTCCGGTATTTAGAACTGATGATTTGTTGCACATGTTTCCTGTTATCATAGACTGTGAAGTTATATCTAACATTATCGAAAACCTTAAAATTAATACGACAGCAGGCATTGAAAATATTAATGCTAAGTTTTTGAAAAACACTAATATGTACTCATGCGTTATCTTATCTAAATTATTTTCGCAATCACTAGAACAAGGAGAATTGCCAAAAGATTATAAGGCGGGGAAGGCGATCCCTCTCCACAAAGGGGGCGAGAAACATAACCCTTTAAACTTTCGTCCCATTTCTTTAACGAGCATTCCTTGTAAAATCCTTGAGCACATCCTTTATACTAACATTTTAAATTTTCTAGACTCAAACTCCTTTTTTAAGTCAGCGCAACATGGATTTCGAAGGTTTTATTCATGTGAAACTCAACTCCTAACCTTTACTCATGACCTTCACGTAACACTTGACCAGGGTTCCAGGACTGACTGCATATTTCTTGATTTCTCAAAAGCTTTCGACAAGGTTCCTCGCGCGTTGCTTCTTCATAAACTCCGTAAACTTAACATAGATCTCAATATAATCGCTTGGATAGAATCGTTTTTGTCAGACCGTTACCAATTTGTTCACGCTAACGGAACTAATTCTTCAACCTCACGTGTCAAGTCCGGTGTCACACAAGGTTCCGTATTAGCTCCACTTTAACTTCTTATATATATTAACGATCTTCCCACGCATGTGTCCTCTTCTATTAGCCTATTCGCTGATGACTGTGTTATTTATAAGGAAATCATTAACGACTCTGACATATCTGCTCTTCAGACCGATATTAACAATGTCACCCGCTGGTGCGAAAATTGGCTTATGGAACTTAACACCTTTAAATGTAGATCCATGAGAGTGTCCCGTCAAAATAACACTTGTCCCTCCTACTATATTAATAACTCCACCTTGCTTTCTGTGTCAACCTATAAATATCTCGGTGTTCATATAAGCTAACGATCTCTCCTGGAACATCCATGTCGAATATATCACTAACAACGCTAATCGCTTATTAGGCTATCTCAGAAGAAACTTTTCCCTCGCCCCTGTTTCACTTAAACTTCTCCTATATAAAACTTTAGTGCGCACCAAACTTGAATATGCAGGCTCTATCTGGAACCCTGGCGTATCCCTAGCATCATCCATTGAATCCATTCAAAATCGCTCCGCACGTTTTATACTTTCTAACTATCACCGTACAGCCAGCGTCACCTCCATGAAAGCGTCTCTATATTTGCCCAACCACTCCTCTCGTAGAAAAATAGCTCGCCTCTGCTTATTTCACAAGATTTATCACTCTAACCCAGCACTTCGAACCTCATTATTTTAAGAACCATCATACATATCGCCGCGCACCGATCATCCACTAAAAGTAGCAATCCCCTACTGCATCACCTCTACCTTTTATGCCTCCTTCCTACCCCTGACCTCCGTCGACTGGAATCGCCTTCCCGCATCCGTAGTCTCACTCACTGACGCTGCTGATTTTAAAACCACCATAACTGATGTTTTCGATAATGTTCCATAGCAATACTGTACCTTGTGTTTTGTTCTTTCGCGTTTTGTTTTCATTGTTCACTTTATATTGATGTATTATTTCACTCCTCTCTTTAATGCCTTCGGGCCCTGAGAGTATAATAAATGAAATGAAATGAATGAAATTACTTTGCAGCCAACGGAATTGTGGAATTATCCGATAAGAACGCCAACGAACCAATCACAGAGCGAGACATGACAGGCCACGCCCAGTGTTTGTTTAGCCGTCAGTTACCATAGCATATTTTATATAGAACAGTGTACCTCATCACGCCCTACAACCTCTGAAAGACTGTTCGCGCCCTTTCGCAAACCTTGGTCGCTCGCAGATCCCAGTGGCTCGTGGAATCGGGCCACTTCATCAAGTGGGAGCGTGAGGAACAGCCCCCGCATCCTCGCAAGACAAACATCGACATCGTCGAAGCGGCCTCTTCGTCCCTGGACCTCTCCGACTTCCTGAGTCATCTCGTGATCCTGCTCGGTGGCTACACGCTAGCACTTGCCGCATTCGGTGCTGAGCACTGCTGGAGGCAAGGTAGCGAAATTTCCTGTTTTATGCAAATGAAACAAACCCTCACAAAATGAAAAAAAAAGTGTTCGACGATCAATGGGATTTGTCCGATAGAAATCCCTTAGCATTGGTTCTTTCTCGCCCCTTTTCACCTCTTGACATTCGTTTATCACCGCTTTCCTACCGTTTATTACCCCTTTCCATTCGTTTCGGTCCCCTTCCGAATCGTTTACGACCCGTTTTCAATGTTTTTCACCCCTTTATCACTCGTGGAAAGAACCACATCCATCGCCGGAGCTGCAACGGAGCAGAGCCGAATTCCAAAGCGCCGCGGCACCTGTTCGCCTTTGGCTCCGCGCCAGCTGTGCGACGCTCGTTTCGGTCCGAAGCGCTTAGGTCAGCACGCGTCACCCTCTCCTTCTCTCCCCAATGCAGTGGTGAGACACTGAATTAGTAAAGACTTAGGAGTGTCGCGAACTTTGTCGAACCTCGATTTTGACATCTTAAAAGGTTAAGACAGCGCAAACGACGAGGGACGAGAAGCAGAAGGACACATACACAGCGCTGTTTTAACCTTTTCGTCCCTCGTCGTTTGCGGTGTTTTAACCTTTTAGGGTGTCACACCAACCAGCCCAAGATTCAACATTAGCTCGATTTTTACATTGAACCTCAAGGTTCGACTGGTTCGCCGATTCCTTCGACCTTTCACTAAAGTTCAAAGTTCGACTTATGGACAGTGTTGCCCGGCTTCTAGACAAATATTTCGAATTTTGGGAAACAAATAAGTTAGAATGTGGTTTATTTTATATTTTATAAAATGGTTACCAATGTTTACACCGATTAAATTCGAAAATGTGCCCTTTTAATGCTTTAGTAAGTTAGTAATGTGAACCAGTGATGCCAATACACCCAACAGATATCGCACTTTTCCTCCGCCAGGTGGAGTCAACTGTTTGTTTGTTTGTTTGTTTGTTTTCATGCATGCACACGAAAGTTGAACTTCAATAGAACCTTAGTCGAACATCACGTATAAAGTTCGCAAAAGTCGAACTCGAACCTGGGCAACTTCGCGACATCCCTAACGATACCTCCTCATTACTCCGCTCTCCTCGCGACGTCATGCATGGCGCTGACAAACAAACGCACAGACTGACACCGGCGGGTTTTTGTGAAAACGAGCGTTCTAATGCCAGCGGATTAAAAAGAGAAAGACAATTTTACTCCCAATAAGGCGGTTGTACGGTGTCCACTACAATGTATTTCTGATAAAGGGTTACCGTACTAAATACTGAAGACTAAAAACTCATCATCTACTACTCACTGACGCGCGGTTGAACAAGCATTTGGAGACTGGACAGTTGCTTTGAATCTGATATATGGCACCTTCTCAAACTAACCTCTTAAGATTTGTCCATTAAAAAAAAAACTACGAATTTCCGAGCTATTTTATTAAACTAGAATAAGAAAATTAATTTTATACAAAGTGGCACGGCAAGACAGAAACTTAAGTTAATTTAACTTGCATCAAATAGAGCAGAGTATTTTTCATGATATTAGTGTGACCTCAAGCAATCGGTTAAAGGTCTGGACGACTCCTCTCCACCTCAATCAGACGACAAAAACGAGATAATTGTGAAAATAAAATGAGTACCCGAGGCTTTTATCGAGACAATTTCTACTACAAGAAATACTTACATGGGTTGCCAAAGGGCGGCAGTTATAGAGTGACTCACCACCTTGACGACTCTGGATATGGTCGGTTAAACTCGCGTCAAATTAAAAACGACCTCCGATTTCACCGTAGTGACATGATGATTGAAGCTTGCATAAGCTAAATTCTCAGACGACGTGCAGCACGAATACTGAATCGACACTAAACGCAAGCTTTGTAACGCAGTTATTTCAGAAGATGACGTATACCCATTGTTGTCTACGTCTGCTAACCGAAGCCGCTTTGTAAGCACAGATTCAAAAACGCATTATGCATGATGTATCGGGGAAAAAATATATCAGTGGTTCGTTACTCAACCGTGAAGAAAGCGCGTCTGTCGTCACAAGGCAAACAGTATTGACAGTTCTCGAAACCTCCTGTTCGTTGCTATAGCTTGAGTTGCAACCCGACTAGAAGTGACCCAAAGTGTTTTCACCAAAAGAAAGGAAGCAGAGGCTCGAAACGAATGTGATGATTTAAGTGCCCTGTGATTCCTGGAGAAGAGGCGGAAAACGGAACTTGGGCTGCCTGTTTGAAAACACGTTGCGACGTCTGTGCAGTGGTATCAGGCTCTTGGACCATACCACTCCGATGGCAGGGAACCGTTTCGAAAAAGAACGTCCCTTTCTCAATGGATGGCTGCGAGATTGCAAAGCTGCCTGGAAGTTGACGCTGTTGTGACGGCGACAGGGCTTAGCGATTTATCTGTTTCCTTTACAATACCCTCTTCGAAGCCTTTTCTGACTGTACTCCGAAACGACGTTCCGATTTGTTGGCGTTTGAGCTCGTTGAATTCGAAGAACAAGTAGGGTATTATCTAGGTTAGTCTTACTTCTTTAAGCATATTGAAATTCAGATGTGACTCAGCTCTTATTTTGTTTATATGACGCAAACGTTTACGACTGCCCATTGCAACTTCAATGACTGGGACCTTCACAAAGCAAATTAGAATATCTTGTTGACAAAAAAAACAACGTGTCTGTAGTCACAGACGACTCAAGATATGAGAACACATAATAAGGTAATAATTTCATAATAAGATTATCTCAAAGAATAATAAGACGCCCGAGAGTCGACATGCTATGTGTTTTTTTTAGGATGTCAGTGACATGCGAAGTTTGCAAGTGGCATATCTTTATGGAATAATAACAATAATATGGCAGCTTTCATTGTGCTTCCTAATTCTTGTGGGTCAACTTGTAGCCTTTAGAAAATACCGTAAAACCCCCCAAAATATTGGTTCGTTAACACCACGTCGCATGTCCCTGAAGTCCGAGCAGAGCTAAAGGGGCCATGAAATGAATTTTGGGCTGGGATAAATTATTTTATTTTGGGGTTTTTACTTGTGGCATACCGCTTAGTGGGTCAAAATAAAGATAGTAGAAAGTACAAATCCTACATTACCTTACGAGAATATAAGAATATAGCGCACTATTTCGTACCTCCTTTCTTTCGAAAGCTTTCCGCCTTTTCGCTGTGTACTTCCTCGGTACCCAAAGCCCCAACGCACGTGAGCCGACCCCAGCTCACGCATTGGGGACATAAGCACAGCGTCACTCGGACGTATGGGCTCGTCAACAATCAATCTGTCGACGGACACTTGGATTCTCGTTTGTGGCCGATGAGTGCCCTGACGGCACTTATAATAATAATAATAATAATAGTTTATTTCCGTGAAGCATAGTGGAGCGAAGGGTGAAAGCCTCAAAGAAGGCTTGACCAGGCCTTGGCTCCGTACGATAGCATTAGAGAAGAAAAAAATTGCACGAAATTACAAGAAAGTTATTAATCACCTAAACAGTTGCATGCACAGTTCTTGCAGACGAGGAATCCGAAAAACACAAAAGAGTGCACGTTACCTATGTAGCATAAACGAATTAAAAGAATCAGTTGAAAGGGGGGGGGGGGGCTGATTCACTGCTATAGATAAAAAGAACGCAAAGCCTTGAAGGAGATTGTGTCAATACAAAAATATTTTTCTAGAAGGAAATTTAAGTTTTGCTATGGTATATCGCAACATTTGCGTACCATACACTCTAAGAAATGCCTGTGAGTATACTTGCCGGAAAACACTCAAAGAGCCCATTTCTGCAATCTACGAAATCAGCTCAGCGAATGATCCGGCGGAACCTTTGTTTAGTCCTCCAAATTAAGTCTGCGCTGTGGCATTACGCAATGCAAGCATGACGCTTTGCATTGCGCGATGCAACAGCGCAGACTTCATTTTTAGGTCTAAACGGATGTTCCGCTTCATCATTCGCTTAGCTGATTTCGTAGATTGTAAAGATTGGCTCTTTGAGTGTTTTTCGAGTGAGTAGACGCGCAGGCATTCCTTAGAGTATAGTTAGTAGAACAGTAGACAACATTTCAATACTCCATGTGTCTAGTTAAGTTACCGTGTTGATTTGGTGTCAATACTGCTAAGGCTGACAGTGATTTATAATGTCTCTTTTTTTCTAATTTTAAACTCAGGATCAATCTGTATTCTTAAAGACAATGAAATTTTAATCAGCTAAACTTCCTAAACAAACTGCCTGTATGGAAATCGTAAGGCAGGTTGAATATTAACCTGATATTCCTTTTCTGCAGTCAAAATAACTTTTGCAGTTTTATAAATGTGGTGGTAGCTCGGATGAGGTTGCAGTAACTCAGATGAGAATAGAATAAAAATTGTAAATGAATAGGTTCACATTGACTGGGGGTGTTCTACCGTTACGGAATGTCAGACCTATGACGGTTGATAGTTTTGCAAGTAATAATGCGGCTGTCCCACAACATTTGTACCAAAAATATGACTCCAAGACTTTTAAAATTACTAACGATTTCAAGTGGCGTAGAGTCAAACACGATGCTTCTCGTTAGAGTAACATACTTATTTCTGGGTCGAAAAATAATAGCTTTAGTTTGATCAATATTAATTTTTAAGCACTTATCTTTTGCCCATGCCCCACGTTCACTTGCGAATGACAAGTTCTATGTTGTGCTTAAAAAGCACGGTGGAAGCTTGTGCACAGCAAGCACGTCGCAACCACGTGAGTTCTCATTTCGCTTTATAATTGAGGATTAAAGCTAAGGAGGAAGAAGTTGAAAAAGCATTTCATGGCCCCTTTAATTTACAAGTCTGCGACGTAGTCATCCCCTCCCCCTCTTTTCTAAGCTATTCTCTTTTCCCGCTGGTGCGTTGTTATTCGAGAACCAAAAATAGAACTTTCCTCAAACCGAAAACGCAACAATCAAATATCTAATTAAAGTTGCAAAAATAAAAACGTTTCCTCAATTAAAAAAAAAAAAGAATCTCGATATTAAGGTTATAGAGAATCTGAGGAAAGATGGCGTGCAGATTTGAAATGGGTCTATTTGACCCATGGAGGTAGGAAGCTTCTGGAGGCGACATGGAGCCACCGTAGGTGAAGCCGAGGGAGACTTCCGGTTTGGAGGAACACACACCCAACGATGACCAAAACCAAAAGACGCTATTGGACGGAAAGGACAGCCGATTTGACGCCAACAGCTGTTTTTGGTCACCCTTGGGGACGTTCCCACAGACTTCGACCTATTTACTCTCGGCTTCACTCGGGATTTTCTCGTTTGACTGCAGTTTGAGACGGAAATGTCGCCCCCTCTTCTTCCTACCTCCATGATATGATCCTTTTCAAAAAGTGCGCGCCACCTGAAAGTCGTAGCGACATTTATCTGAATCCGCCATTGTTTGGGCACGCACTTTGGGCGCCTATTGGACCACGAAAGCCGTATCATCGTTCGGCGTGAACTCGGCGTGAGCTCGGCTCGGCTCGTTTCGAGAACGAGGTCTGCGTCAGCGTTCGGCGACGATTCGGATCCAATCCCACGCGTCGTGCCCAAGCAAAGGCGACCCCCAATGTTGCTCGATGGAGTTTTGAAAAAAAAAATCTATTCTCGTTTCAAAGCGTCTCGCCGAATCCCCGCCTGGAACCTGAAGCGCCCCCGGAACCGCAAGAAGACCAAAGGACATTCCCGACAGCAGCAAAGGCGGGGCGAGCCGAGCAAGACCGCAAAGACCGCGTGTTTCCAAAGCAAGCGCTGGGAGACCGCGGCCGTGAAAGCTTCCGACTTCAAGCGCGTATCAGGACGCCCTCGCCTGATCGCCATCCCTCACTCCTCCCTTCGGAGGATGCCCAGCGTCAACAATCACGTGTTCAACGTAGCTGGTCTGCTTGACCAGTAACTTCGTCTGCGCGCCAGATGGCGTGTGAGAGCGTGACGCGGCCACGTATATCTGCGTCGACGTGCCTTTGAGAAAGCTAGGCGGAGTGCAAGTCGTCTGCTTCTTGAGCACGGATTGCGGTGACGTCAGGAAGACGCCGAGCTCTGATTGGCTCTTATTGAAAGATACTGGGTAGACCTCAAAGAAAGCTGCCTTGAGGTCGACCCCCTAATCTTCATTCTAAACCAATCGGAGCTCGCCGTCTGTCTGACGTCACCACAACCGCCGCAAAAGAAGCAGGCGAACTTACGCTCCGCATTCACTTATGTCTGCGTTGCAAAAAGCGAGTGGTTTCGGGGGCCTTTACTCGATTTTAACGATTGTAAGAGCGCCTACAGTTACTGACAACTACAGAAACACACGGTGTGGCAAGTCCAGTGCACCATATTAGCGCTCCGCGGCCAATCAAATTTCGCCATTCGCCGATAAGAAAGCCGAAGAGCCAATCACAAAGCGAGTAGCGTAAACGTGATAGCCCACACCTTGCGTTTCTTGAGTTGTCGGCGATTGCAGTACACCATTGATAGTGCACAAAGTTTCTTATCTCTGCTTTTGTGCGGCCGCCTTGCTGCCACGTTGCTAATGTAATCGACCACGTCCGTAGAAAATGCATGCTCAATGCAGTTGAAATATATTATTTTCTTCACTAGAAATAAAGAAACTAAGGCATCTGGTACAATAATATCTGCTCAGATAGTAAGCTGCTCAGATGTTATTCTCACATAGTATATATTCCCTCCTGCCTTAAAACGAACCGCGGTCCATGCTACGAGCCATCGGAGCCAATAGAACTCTTGCAAGATCGAAGCGATCCTAACGGCGGCGTACACTCTAAAAAAAGATCCCGTGCGTCTGCTTTCCCGCACCACACTCGGAGAGCCAATCACCGCAACTTGCGGAGGCAGCTCAGCAAATGACAATTCCGAAACATATGTTCCGGCAATGCCATTCGCTGAGCTGCCTCAGTAAGGTGCGGTGATTGGCTCTCCGAGTGTTGTGCGTGGAAGTAGACGCACAAACTTTTTTTAGAGTGTATACACTCTAAAAAAAGCCCGTCCGTCTACTTTCCCGCGCGGCACTGGGAGAGCCAATCACCGCAGGAGGCGTTCAGCGAATGACGATGTCGAAACATATGCTTGGATTAAAACGCAGTTGAGTTGTGACATTAAGCAATGCAAGCGTGACGTTTTGCATTGCTTAATGTCACGACTCAGGCTGCGGTTTTTGGTCTAAACATATGTTGAGGCATCGTCATTCGCTGAGCTCGTCCGTAGCTTGCGGTGATGCTCTCGAGTGTGTGCGGAAAGCGACCTGGGCTCCTCGAGGGAGTCTACAGGCGGGTCTTTACGGCCGCCGGAGGTCCGTGTTTCAACGAGGGCTCTCACGAAGATGAATTGGTGCAACGCAATCGACCGCTGACTTTATTTTAGAGCGCAGCTCTTAGGCGCCCGTTCCCGGTTTGAGCGGCGTCGCCATCGCCGTCGCCGTTGGCGTCGCCGTCGGCGTCACCTTTGGCGTAACCGCGCGGTGCATTATGGGACGCGTGACGTCACTGATGACGTCATCAGTGTTGATGACGATGCGATGCCGGTGACTTCATCAGTGAGATGACTATGACGTCACTGATGACGTCATCGTCACGTAACCCCCCAGGTCACGTGACCCCGACCCCCGAGGTCACGTGACTCCCCACTAACCTTCCCTCCTCCTCCTCAAGAGCTGCGCTCTAATTCGGCGTTACAGGGAGTGGTAAACGGCTTTCATTTTTTATGCAGTGATAAAACGTACAACTTCGTCAACGGGGAAATTAAAATCGAACCCATGCCACCCTTCTCCATGGCCAAAAAGGTCCCATAAGGTAACGCGCGCACCACGTGACATATACTTTTCGGCGCACACGCGGAGCGAGAAAAGACGTTGCACGCAAATCACTGAATGGTCTGATCTCCCCAATCGTTCGACACATACTTGAAGCCACCATAACTTTAGCTCAAAAGAGGCAGGTGGCAGTGTACCAGACGGCTCCGCTCCGTCTCGTACTCTACAGGCGCAGAGTTTTAGCGAGGTTCGGGCACGTGACGAAAGACTCAAGTTCCGTCGATACAATGTGACAGCGGTGGCGTTGTCCAACTGGCTGGTGAGATCGGAGAGGAGGAGACGAGACCGCACAGGGACATCAGAAACGTAGATCTCTGGTTGGAGTGATTAGTGGGTAGACACAAAGATGGCAGCCTTTGTTTCCGTTGCACAGGTCGAACGCGATGAACGCGGAGCGCAGGCGTCCGGTGTTTCGCTTGCGCGTTCAAACGCCCGAGTCCCACCAAAGCGACAAACTTAAGCGACAGCGACAACCATCAAACCAGAGTCTTTCGCGATTTGACAGGCTTTGTAGAATAAAGGAAACTATGCTGAAACATGAGCATCATACACGCGAGGGCATAGGCGCCGACTGCGGGAAAAGCTCGAAGACCCAACCCCCCCCCCACCCCCAAAAAAAAAATATTTTTTTTTGGGGGGGGAGGAGGAGGGCAGTGCTTTTTTTTTCCCCGGCGATGGCGGGCTCCCCTACCCCCCCCCCTCTCCTGAGTATTTTATTTATGTGTAGCAGACTTGTACCGCACGCATTACAAGTAATCAAATTACTTGTAATCGATTACTTTTTGGAGTAATTTTGTAATCAGTTGATTACTTTTATTAGGCAGTAATCACACGAGTAATCTGATTACTTTTTGAAGTAATAAAAATTACTTCTAACCGTTACTATTTTTCCACAGGACCCCCCCCCCCCCCCCCGCACACACCTTTTTTTCTGAAATGACAAAAATAAAATTTGCATCTTTTTTCGAACGGGAAAAAGAAAGATTTTTGCGGAGCTGTAGGAAACGAGGTCAACCCCTATGTATGTACAGTTTCTGTGAAATGTCCGTTTTTGTTTCGAGCTGGGACTGGGAGTGGGAAGCCCCAGGAAAGCCCCAGTGCGTGACAAAGGCCATTCAGGGCGAAGTTTGAGGGAGCAGAATGTAGCTTTGTAAGTCCTTCGTTCAAACTATCCCCCTCACGCACACACACACAGAAATAAAAAAATACAATCCTGCTTACGGTACCTACTCGCAGCCCGTAGGAAAACCAGAACCCAAGAATATCTAAAGCGGATGCAAAATATAACAAAGCCAGTTCAAATACACGTCAAGATCCCGTATTTCCCCTACGTGGTCTTTGTGACAAGCAAGGTTTCAAGTTGAGAAGTGGTCAGGGCGATCTCATCCTCTAATGGATACTACACATGATCCGTTACAATTCCTAGAGTTGCTGCTCTTTTGTATAACATGCAAGTTCATCCACATGTGAATAATATCTCGAGAAGCGCGTGTGTGTGCGAAAGAGAGTAAGGGCCTTTTGGTTGCCAGTACAAGAAAATATATAGAGCAAGAAAACAAAAGAACTTTTATTTGGAACCAGAGATTCCAAGAAGGTGCAACGACCACGAGGAGGCAACCCGTTTTTACTTCTTCAATACTTGTGAAAATGTGAAATATAGGTTGGAGGTAGTTCATTGTTATGAGCGCTAAAGATGCAAGTCTTCACACAATAAAGTAATCGGAAAAGTAACGGTTACTTCTTAAAGTAATGCCCAATTACTTTTGCTGTCGAGTAATCAAGTAATCTAATCGAATACTTTTAGCCAAGAGTAATAGTAATTGTAATCGATTACTTTTTTAGTAACGTGTACAAGACTGATGTGTAGTGAGGCCTTCGCTGTTGAAGAAATAAGAGCTCCTCCATACACCCAAAGTAATGGTGTGTTGGTTAGGCTGTTTAATTACTTTGTCTGATTTTTTTGACCAAAGATGAATAAAACATACTTCTTTACAAAGGTGTTCAATAGGGCGCAGTTAATTGTGATCCAAAATGGCTGAGGGACGATGTACAATCGGTTTGGTGGATGTCCCAGCCCCTCCCTCCTTATATAAATATATATATAAGGTGGGCTAGTGAGCCCCCCCCTCCCCGGGGAATATATGAGTATATTTCGCCCATGCGCGAGGGTATATATATGGCATAGCTGGCAAGCTTGTAACTCACTTGCTTCACGAGAACCGAACGACTAAACGACTGCCAAAGGTACCATCGCGAGCATGCTGCGTGTGTTGGAGGTTTGTCGCTGTCGTTTGTTTCTGTTTGTCGCTCTAGTGGGACTCGGGCATAACGCGTTCGACGAGTGCAGTGAAACAAAGGCAGCTAGCTTTAGGTCTACCCACATGATCATTCCAACCAGAGCTCGGCGTTCCGACGCCCCCAAGCGCTCAGCTCTCCTCCTCTTTCTCTCAGTTTCTGCCAGTATGGCTTCCGACTGTTCGTGGCACTGACCGCTGTCTGTTCTAGGGGGAAACGGATTCTGGGATAAGAAGACTCGTGTGCCCCCACTGTAAATACGTATCCTACTATTCAAGTTGACTACAGGGTTGATATTTGGTCTAGCTGGTAATCTATGACATCAAATTCAGCACAAGAGACGAGGGCAAGAAAGGTACGTAAACACATCGCCGAGTTTGAGTCCCTTTCTTGTCCTCGTCTTTTGCGCTGAATTTGCTACTATTCACGATATGTCATCCTTCAATCCCCCCATGAGCGCTCTTCATGGCTAATCGCACTAAATATGTAATTTTATCGGTAGCAAGGTATTCACCAAAGCACGGATTCAAACGCATCGAGAAATAACGCTCTTTCATGGAGGTAGGACGAAGAGGGGGTGACATACCGGCTCGAGCCAGCAAAACGCCAAGAAAGATGTTGGCGCCAAATCAGCTTTTTTTTTTTCGTCCAATGGCGTCGTTTGGTTTTGTTAATTTTTTGGCATCGTTCGGGACGTGTCCCTTCAGACCGGAAGTCTACCCCGACTTCCTCTCTGGTGGCTTCATGCCGCCGCCAGAAGCTTCCTACCTCCATGCCTTCTCAATTGGTGTTCTCCTCGTGGTCTTCGTTGTCGCTGTCAATGTTGGCGATGTCGTTTTCTTTGGCACCTTTTCTTCTAGCGCATGTACTACACCTTAACAGATGCGTAGTTTTTTTGCTTTGTTTTTTGTAGTAGTTCAAACGTTTCTTCCTCGTCTGCCCTCGACCTTCTTTTGCAGCTGATTGTTGCGTGCAGCCGAGAAAAATCCGACGCTGCGTGTTGCATATCATTAGTTGTTCTAGACTGCACTTTTGCGTCGCGTACGTGCTACCTGCCCATTTATTAAAGTAGACACATATTCCGACAGCTCGTTCTCACTTTTCTTTTTCACATGTCCCATCACATTGCCAGGTGTGAATGCGGATGTTTCCGAACGCACGCCAAGCGCTATCTGTCCCACTGCTTCTTATCTATTCATCTCAAGGCGGTTTCATAGCCAGCAAGGCTCTAATATCGTAAAAATCAAGCAAAAAAAGCGTCAAATCACGAAACATGTGTTTATATTTTTATTGATACAGCACAGAATTGATACTGACGTTTTTGTTCTTTTTTGCGCGTATATATATGTAAATATATATATATATATATATATATATATATATATATATATATATATATATATATATATATATATATATATATATATATAATCTAAAGCCACAATTTTATTAGTAAAATATTGTTTCATAGATTTCAAAATTTTTGGAAGAGTAAAACTTCCAGAGATGAGCTAGTCAATGCATTTACCACTTCGTCACATAGCAATTATGTTTGTTCCGCTCAGTGTACGTAGCCTAGTAAATTCAATGTAACACTTTTGTGAATAAAAAAAATAACAATGCATTTATTTATTCTTTTTTATTGTACAAAGCAGCAGCGCACATGCAAGCGCGGGAATCTCCAAGCAGAAGCTCTCCAACTTTTGAAAATGTAGCTGTCCATAAAACAAAAAAACGGAGTAACAATGCAAGCACTCCTCAACGTCATGGGTACGTTACTGCCGGATATACGTCACTTGTCTCGAAACCTAGGAGGAAAATAAAAATGTGCAGCGGGTTTCTTAACTTTTACATTTCGGGAGCCATATACATGTGTCACTCGTTTTTGACCTGTTTGACCCGTTGAACTACTTTTATCGTTGAAAGACCGCTATCCCAGCTTTTAATTTCCGAAAAATAAAATAAAAATAAAAAAGAACGTTGAAAACAGTTTAAAAATGTTACGACGCAGAGCGCAACTCGATGCTTTGAACTGCCAAAAAAAAAAAAAAGGTTGACATCAATCTCTGCTGATACTGTCTGGGGCGTGTTTTTTTTTGTATATTAGTCATACAAAAACGTTCTGCAGACATGTTCGCATCGTGTATGACGAAAACCCGCTTAATTCGAACATCCCTGAGGCATGTCCGCAGGTACTTCTGTCACCACGCCTGCAGCGAATACCGTACGTCAGTTCTATGATGGATGAGTACTGCGAATGCGGCTTAATGGTTTCGGTTTAGGGCTGTGCATTATTTTTGTATCCTCATTCGTTACGTTTTTGTTGACCATGTTGCACTTTAATTAAGAATGGTTATTTGCGAGAATGAATAGGTTCGCCCCACTTCCCTAAGTTGCAATTCTGCACGCTACATTCGTCCTCCCTTTTGACAGTGCAACGTACTCTCCCCCCCCCCTTTCCCAAACTCTCTTCCCATTCTACTTCAAGATTTTTTTTTATTTTCATTAAACGGAAAGATATGTTTACAAAACATTTAAACAATTGTAGCTATATAGGAGGCTACGATACAATATATTATTGATTTAAAAAAAATAGTACCTCAACTGGGCAATCGGTGAAGTGGGAAGTAGGAAGGTTAAAGGATTTGTCGGGAACGTTTGTCAGAAAAAGAACAAGTAAAGATTGACGACGCAAATCATGTTTGAGAGTATCAAAATATCGTAATCCGTAAGCGATTCGACCACTCTATTGATCTGGCAATTTCCTGTTTCCTTACAGGACTAAAGGGTCTCTTGGGACTTTGTTTATTCCTCTCTCTCTCTCTCTTTCTTCTTATTCGCTAATTACTCATTTTTTTATCACTTTTCTCCGAAGACGAACTTCTGCTAACCGTTTTATTATTCATTCTTAACCATCTATTGATCCATACCATACGGTCCTGTTTTGCACGAACCTGTAATTTGTCGTCTCTCGAATACTGGAAAGCTGATATTGTAGTCCAATGTGGAATTCGCCCAGCCAGAAAAATTTTTTTCTTTGCGAGGGGGGGGGGGGGCGGTCATTTTAGCTATTTAGTTCTGGCTTTAACTTCATTACATTTGCTTCGTCCCAGTCAACTTTGAATTCCCCTTAACTCTAAGAAACAAACCGAAAAAACAAATCCGCTCATTCTAGTGATTCAAATGACAACATGAAACTCAGTTCCAACGTGGTATAATGACAGAGTGATAATAAAATAAGAGCGAAATGCACGCTATCCTAGCAAGAGTACCAGTAGGCATGACGCATTAAAATGTATTTATTTCCTAAAGGCGACTTTGAATAACTATATACATATATTGTTTCAGTCTTGCCAGATATCAATTGCAAAGCAATCTGCATTAAGCTGTGCAGCGCTTTGCTTCAAAAGCGCAACACGTCCTCCCACGCAGGCTCGTTCTGTCAAAGAAGGTCGCTTCAGAAATGGAGCCATTCCAATGATGAAGCAGCCGGATGTAATCGCCCTGGGGCCGCGCTGGAACTCTCGGGGTCTGCAATCAAACTCACGCTGACAGTCATCAATAGAAAGGAAACGGCGTAAGTGGTTACGAAGCAACGTCTACGGAAATTTCACATGGACACAGTCGCCGTCGATGAAATGTACCACTGCTGCACCTCTTAAGTGCGGTATTAAATGTCACAGGTGTGCCGTCATAAAACGGAGTCAAACGTCAGACATTCTACGAGCTTGTGCAATAGCATCCGTATCAGCAAAAACAAAAAAGAAACACGTAATTTAAGAGACAAGGGGGCGCCGTAGCTTAAGCGTATATAAAATTGGTTTACGAGATTTCTGATTGCGGAGCCGTTTATGTATAATAAGACGTGTTAATCGTTCCCCTAAACACGCACTTAAGTTTTTCGCAAGGTGCAATATGGTGGCCCGCGTTTTCGCCGAGAGATATTTTTGCGTAACAGATTGAGCAACCAGCGGGCAAATGAATGCGTTAATTGGAAGCCATGTAGATGAATTTTGTTTAGAAAAGAAAAGAAGAAAATATATTGACCTAATATGAGCTAGTGGCTGTTATCGATCAAGGGTTTTTAACCTCCGATGACCTTTTTAATCAATTAGGTGCTAAGTGATGTGAGTCCATCGGGGCTTATGTCTTAAGTAACTTGGCGGGTGACCAACCATTAATTGCCGTAGGATAATAAAATCAGGAACTAATACACGCGCCAGCTAGCATAAATAACTAGTAGGATGTTATTGACAGCAACACTAAGACGCACGTAACTCGCTGACATTGTGTTGCGCAACAAAACTACAGCACGGGATAGCGAAGCCACGCTAACATAATCCTGTGCGCGAAAGAGAAAACTAAAATTGGTAGCAATTTCGTAACATGAGGGCCATATGTGACAGAATAAAAGCGTCTATGCCCCGATGGTGGTAATCGTCGAAGTGGCCAGACTGAATCTCTTAAAACTTTCCTAAAGCAGGTCTCTAAGAAAAATGATCGTGCTAGGATGATGTTATTATCTTTTGCCATTTACGCGCAACTATGTGGTCAATTGTGCTTGTCAATCGTCATTTTAGATGGCTATTTAATCCTGCGTCGACCCTGGTCATCGTCATCATCATATTGTTGTTGCTGTTGCTGCTACTACTGTTGTGATGTTGTTAATGCTTTTGTTAATGTTGTTTCTTATTCTTGTTTATATTACTGTCATCCCCGTCGTCGTCGTCACCGTTGTTGTTGGTGTGGTTGCTGATATTTTGTTTTTAAAGTTGCTGTTAGTGGTAATGTTAACGTTAATATTGTTGTTTTTGTAAAGTTGCTGTTAATGGTAATGTTAAAGGAGTAGGGAAACGAAATTTCAGCGCTCATTTTCTTGCTTGAATGTGTTGCGTGTTGCACCCTAACCTCAAAAACACCAGTCTTCCGTTGAAAGGCACAAGAAAACTAATTTTAAAGCTAAATAAACGATCTTCCAATGTGCACCTGGTGGATGCATGCGGAGCCTATTTGGGAGGTAGTCTAGCAGCGTTGTGGAATCTGCTACGTAGTCGTGACGTAGCAGATTCCTCTGGAGCAGCGCCGCTCTTTGGAAGTACGCTCAACTGTTTAAAGTCACCTCGGCCTGAACGTGTTTGCCCCTTTTCGAATGAATGCGAAAGCTCGATAATGTGGATGCTTGGGCAAGTTGGTAATTCATGCTTGGATGGAGCAGCGCGAATGAACAGTCACACTCACATGCACACAAGAAGCAAACAGACTCGCAGCGCTGACTTTCAACTCAGTTCTATATTTCTTCTTCCTCAAATCTTCAACTTCTTCACCTTTGCCGTTAATGAGAACAATTTAAATTTTTACACACCAGAGACCAAATAGCCAATACACATTAAAAATAACTAATAATTAAATAAATCATGCAAAGACAACTAAAGAAAATAATACTAAAAAATAATAAAATTAAAAATTAAATTTAAAAAATAATAAAGCCGACACGCCGGGTTGGAGGTTGCTGGTCCGGCCTTTCTTCCTCGGCTTCAGAGGAAGACGAAGCCGAGGGGTCGTACTGGTAGGGCCGGAGGCCGAATCCCCTTTCCAAAAGGAATACAGATTGGGCGGTGTCGGTCTCCTCATCCTCACTTGTGTCGTCGTTCACGAGAAAATCGTCCTGAAGCGCCATTGCAGTGGGCCAGACGAACACGACGCAGACGACGCGACGACGCGCGCACAACCGATTTCACACTCTCAGACGACAGGTGAAACGCCCGTCACCCCGCGGGCACTTCCAACGGCTCGGTTGTAACGCGCTGACGGTATTGACACCACTACAACGCTGACAACGCCACCAAGGGCAAAGCTCATAACCAAGCCTGTCTTGCCACGTCACGGATGCGGGGAGTCTTTTTTGTTGTTTTTGTTTGCGCCGGATATCCCATGACGCATCGCGCCCTCCGTTCGCTTCTCTTCGAGCGCTCGCTCGAGTGCACCGTTTGGAACGAAAAATATAGCCAATCGTTCAAAATACAAACGTGCGATTATGAATTACGGTTATTATCACGTCATGCTTGATCCATTTCCGAACGAAATTTGAAAATTTCAATTTTTGTTTCCGTACCCTTTAACGTTAATATTGTTTTTGTTGTGGTTGTTAATGTTTTTGTTGTTGATAATGCTGTAGTAGTTGTTATTGTATTGTCGCGACACTTGCGAAAATGCAAATGACACCACTAATATTACATTATCGTTAACTCTGAGCAACCCGTGTTGATATATTTATCACCTCAGAGTACGAACGACGCATCAATGCAACGTTTGAAGCTCGTCAGCCTATAGCCAAAGAAAAATGTTACCTTTAGAGATATCTGACACATTTTTTGAGATGTTCACAAAGGAGAAATATATCTGGTGTCGTGTTTAGATAATCACTTTAGGAATCAGAGCCCGTAAATTACGCTAAATTTTATCATGCAGTGCCTCCTAAGAGATATGTACAATACCATTAACTACAAATAATTGAAGCGCCGTCTCTGACCATATTGTGTTCATAAATATTACAAATAAACTTGCAGAAACAACTACACTCTTCTTTCTGACCCGAAAAACTAAGTAACAGTGTTTATACACGAACTCAACTCTGCTACGGCACGCCGCGGTGGTGGCGCGTCGGGCGCACTTCCGGTCAGGGGCGGTGGGCAGAAGTCGCCGTGCAAGACATGCGTTCCTGTGTTCTTTGGAGAGAAACCAGACAAAAAACCTGCCTTCTCTTCAAAATGCTGCGACGGGGGCTGTACCAAGAGAGTCTGGAAAGGTATGAAGATTAGTCGTCATTTGTTTCTGCCCCCTCCGTTCGTCTGAGAACGTGGATAGTAGCCGTGAAAAGGGCAAACCAGACACTGTCCAACTACAATTGCTCGTGCGGGCAACACTTTGTGGTCGCCAGATGTATTTGTTTTGTTCCAACATGATCGAGAGAAAACCGCCAAGTTGTCCGGACCACCCGCGGGTTCAGTGCGTCTTCAAATTCACACGGCCGCCTGATCGTTCGAACTTTCGTCTTCTCTTTCAAACATGTCTGCTTTTTGTCGCCTGCTCGTTCAAACAAAAGCGGCCCGTAGACCAAACGTTGACCCGGTAATTGCGATAAGAAGTAAGTGCAGGCCTCAAAACGCTTTTGAAGATTGGTTGGGGTAAGTAGGTTAAGAGTAAACAGTAGATACAAGGAGATGTTGATCATTGTTACCAGTGACCATCACCAACTTGTAATGCCCGATTCTACTAGCGGTTTTCAGTATCGGCGTCCACCCTCTCAGCTACGGTCCACGCTTATGCAGCCCGAGCGACGTCGCGACTGCAAATAGCGAGCAGAATCTCATCGTGGGAGTCAGGCTTCAGCGCCCATTCTGCGGCGTCCACGTGAAATGAATCGCCGTACGTCACATTATTTACGCGAAGTTTTGCGGTGTAACGAGCCTCGTTAATTTTGCTGAAGCCACTCAAGTAGTCAGACATTGTTAGGAGGACGTAGAATCAACAATTCCAACGCGAAAAAGAGCACGGGGAGTCACACCGACGCCGGCAACAACGCAATTCAATGATTTGTTTATGGGCGACGGCGAGCTTCTTGCCCACCGTCCACCGCGCATGCGCGGCGCCGGTGGCGTCCGCTAGGGGCGCTCCGGTTTGTTTGTAAACATTAGTTGGTGTATATTGGTTTTGTTGTTGTTGTTGTTATGTTTCCATTTCCTTGCATATTGTTCGTACGGCTCTCAATGCAAATAAACGATGATGGCGGTATATGACGCCCAATCTCACGCAGGCACCTCTGCCCCCCAAAAACACTGTCGGGTAAGCATAAGATATCTAACATATTGGCGAAGGACTATGTGTCACATGCGCCAATCACAGCATGAGAACGATGACAGCTACGTACAACTGGTTTATGGCTTTTATTTTTTTAATTAATCTAAAAGCTTGTCCTTGGAAAACGTCTAAATGTTACTTTAAGATCAGTACAGTAATCATAAACTCAACTTGCTCGTCTTGTTCTTTTTCGCAAAACTTACTATTCCTCTTCTCATTTTTGAAACACCAACTGTCAGCCGCCACGTCACATTTCCATGCGTCGCTACCACAGCCTACAAAATTAAACCTCTATTCGCCAGAACTAATAAATTCCGAAATTCCCCACTTTCTCTCGCTATTACGAACTGGAATTCCCTTCCTGAAACCATGGTACGCGGATATAACCCAAAGACATTTTGTGAACTCTGCAAGGCCCACTTGAAAAGTGTTGATCTTTAACATGTTTATTTGTTAATTACCTTCTCTACATGTTATGTTTTGATATTTGTCCTATTAGTAGTTTTGGCGTTTGCCTATTATTTACCTTGTCGTCACTCTTCTGCTACTGTATATGTCATTTGATCCCCCCTCATGTAAAGCATTTCATCTGAAATGCCTTTGAGGTATAATAAACTAAACTGAATAAACTGAACTAAATGATTTACTGTTCTGATAAAAAAAAAATATGTTGTCTTTTTTTTTCTCCGTTGTCAGCAAATCAGTTTGTGCGCGTATTGAAGAGCTTTAGCTGTCTGTTCCTAATTTGTCTTGTGCGTTCTGCGCTTTTAATATTTACCACCAGTATTTCTCAAAAAGGAAGCGTAATATAGTATATTTGCACTGTAGGTATTTTTTGTTTTTGTTTTTTATACTATTAAAAACGTCCGCATACCTCTTCGAGCACAAAATAAAAAGAAGAAACAATCATTGTCATTAAGGGAGGGAGCTCGGTAGGGGACTTGCTCTCCGTATTGCGTGACAACCCACCAAGACTCACGATTGTGCCTGTCCACAGAAAGCTTGCTTACCGACTTCCAGCAGGCGGGCCCGAGATCAGCAGCAAAGTCACGCAAAGCGAAACTCCCAGTATAGCCGATACATATAGCAATCCTTCATGGCCGCGGTTTCCGGGAAAAAGAGAAGATTCTATAAACATTGAGGCTAGGCCGGTTTTGCAGCGGCAATGCATTCGTCTGGTTCGGAGTTCAGAGCGAAAACTCAATCTGATAAAGACGCAACCTACCGGTGGAGCTACGAACAGTAATTGTGACATGGGGAGTAGGTTTGCCTAAACAAATTGATGTTAATTCGGACCATTTGGAAAGTGTCATTTTATATGTGTCAGTGTTGTATTTTCACTTTTCTCTTATCCTGCTACAGCCTCGACCTCAACCTGGTGTACTATACTTGCAAGCCCCAGATCGCCTGTCTCTGAATATTTTCTTCGATTCAAAATATGTTTCATTTGGGCTTAATTTATTTTAAGGTGAAAAGTTTTGGTTTCGTATGCTCCACTGGAGAAATGCTTTATAATTGTATCTTGTTTCATTTAATACTCGAAATATAAAAATTGTCGTTTTTCAGTGGATGTACTATTTTATAACTACGTCTTTAAAGCATTTATCCATCTTCTACGATATTTTTCGTTCCGACATTATATACTAAAGCGCCATTCTGAACCAAGTTTAAGTCATAGCATACTTTAAGTCGTCAGTTTTGTTGATTTAAGGTTTATAGCTATAATTTAAAGCATCGTTTTATACGAGGCTGACCAATAAATAAAGCACCATTGAGGGCAAGCTCCCAACTTGACCGAAGCATCGTTCCATGCAGTTAGCATAGAAAACTGTTATGTTTCTCGAGCAAGTTAACGCTAAACTGACGGTTTAATCACCGCAATTAACGAGTCAGTCTTTTTTTTTTTTACTTGCACCAGTAGCGGCATAAGCCATGGCAAGCACAGTAGCTCTTGCGACACCAGACGCTAGTCTTGCTGTGTGAACTTGGCCTGCTGTTGCGCTCGTTATGGCTTTTACCATTACGCAAGCTGGGGTAGAGCTCTTGTGTAACGACGTGCACATATGTCAGCGCTTCTTTTCAGGCTTGTATTGTGACAACGTTATTACGAAACCCCGTAATCAAAAATAACCATCATGAACTCATTAAAAATGCGTGAACAGAATTCCTAGACGTGCCAACATTTCTGCCACCAACACTCATTTTTCTCTACCAAATAATATTTAATTTATTTTATTTCTTCCCATTGTGGCGTCATATATTTCATGCTCAGTGAGCGGTACGAGGGACGAATACCGTAGCAGACTTTGCGAGGATCTCGACTCTTTCGTAAGTTGAAAGTGCGAACATGTAAAGGCGTCTTAGGTTTCAGGAATCGAGCGATTCCTGAAACCGAATGCGGAAGACGTTCACTCGACCTCCGGCGTGGGCACGCTGTGTCGTAAGCGAACGGTCTTCCAAAGCGGGGGCAGCCGGGGCAGTAAATTAAAGGCAAGTGACAAATTCGTGTGCCGTCGTGTTCGAACTTTTTGTGCCAAACGTTGCCCGTCGCACGTACGCCAAATACGGACACCCCGTTGAGTACGATAAACTGCCTCAAAAAGTTACGTGGCGATTTGCTAAATGCTCCAACGTTTAAGTAATGTCCAGCCATTTGTAAAATATATGACCTATTAAAAAAATTAATAATAACACTCATAATATATGTTTTACAAGAGCGATTGATTTCTAGAACTTTCTGCCTAGTCACTTAAGTGAATCTGTATACCGCGAACCATTTTATTTTTGAGGGTCTCAGTTGGGAGTTTTAGAAGAGCGCTCGCTAAAGCTTTGCGTAGGCAAACAATAGCGTCGTCGCCACTGCGCATGCGCCGAACGCTAACATCGTTTTACACTTTGCGTGTGCTATTTTAGCCTACACTATCCTTCGGAGCTTGCGCGCGTACGCAAAAGTCTTTACGCTCCTCCAAGGAGGATTCGTGAGGAGAAGTTGGCTAAAGCCAAGACGAGCGCAGTTACAAAATGGCGGCTCCAAGGACCATGGCTGCGGCCGCTTTGGCAGCGTAGTGAGCGCGACGTCGGCGGCATCCTCGCGACTACGATTTTCAATACGGGACGACATCGCACTTTGTTTAGAAAAGCCAGTAAGGTGGGCAACGATCACCGGCACCTTGATGCTTGCGACGCGCGAACGTTTCTCGGCGAAGATACGGTGTGCGAAGGTCAGTACCCGAGACCTCTCTTGCCGAGTCGGCGCAAGCGGGCACGCGACCGGTCAACCGCTCGCGTCGCAATCTCGTGTTTAAACAAATCCAAAATGTTACATATTGAGGTATTTAGCGCACAAGGTAAAGAGAAGAAGAACAGGACAGAAAAGAGCGCTCTTTTCTGTCCTGTTCTTCTTCTCTTACCTTGTGCGCTAAATACTCTCAATATGTTAGACTACCAACTAGCCCAAATGTCAACCTTATTAAAATGTTACTCTGGACCAAAAATTTTTTTCTCAAGTTAGGCATTTCTTGTGTGAAATAAAAATTGTGATTGTATCTTGGTGGCGTTGCAAGTGCGAGATGCTTGGGTTTTTTGCGTCGTGGCGGAGAAACGCTTATCTAAAAATCTCGCGCGCGTAGCGTGCGCTAACGCAAGCACTACATTTAGCGCTAGCCTGTGCTAACATTCCGTACGCTACTCTAAAATTCCCTAGTGTTTTGGGAATATTTCACGGATACGAAATGTCGCGATTTCGAGTTATGTATAATGTATTTGTGACTTATTCCTTCCGCATTGTTATCAGTGATTGGACAAATTGATCAATATTTCGAGTTGAAAAAAAAAGCATCTATTGGTAAAGAATCGCTATTTTTAGCCACAGTGATTCAAGTGTAATTAATCTGGTTTAGATCGAATAAATCTGACTTAAATCAAGTAAAACTGATCTACTAAACTATGTTTTATCATATTTTTTCCCACTCTGGTGCCACTTGACACCACCGTACCACGTGACGTCATGCTGTCACGTGATGCCATGGCGTCATCCAACGTAAGGGTTATGACGTACCGTGACACGCCATGGTGTGGTGTGACGTCAAGGTGCCACGTGAGTCACAGCGTCACGTGAACACCATCCGCTAAACTTAGTGGGAGGTAAGTTCGCTCCAAAAATGTACCTACTCGGCCACAACAACGATCAGACACCACCGATCGGCTGGTTTCAACGGGGACAGCAGCAGGGAGTTGAGCTAGCAAAGGCGGGGTGTCCTCCAACCTACAAAGGGCGATGAAAAAAAAATAATAATAAGCTGGTAGTTCTAGAAAATGTCGGCAAGCCACCAGCACCGTCTAAATTTCAATGTCTTTTAATTTAAATAGTGAGGTCATCATGCTTTACCTATGTCATAGCGTACGTTGGACACCATGCAATATATCAGTGTTATATGTGGACTTGGTTCTTGCAGTCGTACTGTCCTAGCGTATCCGAACCCTCGGGTTTCTGGTGGTTCATCTTTTGTGTTGATGCCGTAATACTTTCATCTTCTTCTTTTCTTTTTTTTTTTTTGTGAAAGGAAAGCGGCCAAGCTAATTACTATCCAGTTTAGGCTGTGTTGTCTCAGCACTCAGCACGAACGCCGCAATACGCAGGGGTGCGGACGACGATTTTTGTAGGTTACCTCTTACAGTACAAACATCCACCTGCTACTGCCTTTATACAAGAGCGTTCTGCGTCAAAATATCAAATGCGGCACATATTACCATAAGCTAGACGAAGGATGCAAATAAATCGCACGCAAATGAGAGGGGTAAATGGGTAGTCCGCAGGTGCTAAAGATAACCGTGAACGTAAATCGAAGCGATAAATGATGTCAATTGTCACCGAGACAACCCAGTGTGAAACATGCCAAGGAATTCGGGGCCCTCGAGCGCTGCGGAGATATATGTTCAAGAAACCCGCTTAAGGACGCCAGTAGGAGCTATTTCTAGAAATATTTATGGATGGGTCGCTGTGTTACTACCCTGAGCCAACTGGAACCGCCATCTGACTTGAAAAACAGTATCATGTGCAAGGCCTACTTACCGCAGAGCGCTGTGGCAACCCGTGTTGGTTGCTTTACCGGCTTTATTAGCAGAAAACAAAAACACTTCTATTAACAAACGAAATCCATTACCTGCTCGATGAGAAACGGTTCCATCGTATGTCAACTGTGTATGACCGATATGCGACGCAGTGACATCGTTGCGGAAAATGAACGAGTCGTTCGGCTTCATTAATAACCTATCGGCATGAACGCAAGGATGTGTTCATCGTTTCGACGGAATGAGCAGGTCACTGCTCCGTTAAAGAGCATTATTTCCTCGGGCTGCAGTCCCTCCAAGGCTAGGGTAATGGTGCAAATATAGAGGTGTTTTTTTTTTTTTTTTTTGAAAAGCAATCACAGTTAAGAAACCCGGTTTACCTACTTTTAGCTCCTTCAGTAGAGAAACAATTCATTATCTTTAAGTTCTACTCTTAAAAAAATAACATAAACATTTTGGTTTGTTCTAATATTTATACAAGTTGAAGAGGCTCATCTAAGATTCTTAACATGTTTCCCTGACAGGAGTTCTTTGTATATATATATATATAGATATGCTGCTGCTACGTACCACGAGTAATCTATTTGGAAAAGAGTGCGATTTTAATATTTTCCACGTGCCATCATTTTTTATAATAAATTCTATTTGTTAATGTTAAATCGGGAATGCCGTACTCTGCGTGCATGCAGGAGGGGGCGGAGGCTTCTCTTGACCCGTGATCAGATGAAGGATTGGGCTGAAAGGACATGTGATGGAGGATGGCCTTTCAGATGACCCATATGAATATCTCCATCTTTTTTATCTTCAGATACGGACAATATTGAAGATGTTATCGTCCTAATCTATACTTTGTTTTGCAGCACGCAAACAAAATCTCTAAACTCGAACGTAATATCTGTTACGTGTAGTTCATACGGGTTTCAACAAAGATAGTATCCTTAAAAAGACACTGACCCCCTCCCCCCCCCCCCCCAGGAAAAAAAATATTTTTTGCCAGGCGATTTAATATGGTGTCAGAAGACTATCCAATCAATATTTTGCTACAGCGCCACATATTTCATATGAAGTAAACAAACTGCTCGAAACCGAAACCGAAACTGAACTTGGGAGGAAGAAGAAATGTCCAGCAGAAGAGAGTTGTCGGAAGTCACGTGGCTATAGCCAGCCACGTTTTCGTTTCTTATTTTCTTTTTCTTCTGGCCGTGCAAACCAGACGGAAAACACGCACGTCGCACGAAAGGCAGAAGCCAAGCACTTCGTGCTTTACGTTGGCGCGTTTTTCAAGCTCTTTTCAATTCATGTTCGTAAAACGAGCGACGTCTTCAGCCAGGAGAAGGGGCGACGACTCGGCGACGTCTTCGGGCGAATCAGGTTGGTGGTCGGGCGTGTCGTACGGAATAAATCCTTATTGTGTGGATCGGTAAACGATTTCTTTTTCGGAACAGATGCGCCGGTACCGCGAGCAACAGTTTTGAGGTAGAGGTCCCACGTCCGCCGCCATCGCTTAGTCCACTTTGTTCAGCCGTTCAGCCCGCGACTCCCGCGATACGACGCCATGTTCAGAATTATGCGGAGAATGCACACAATGCTTCCGGTTCTCTGTGCAACTTTTTTTTCTTTCAAATTAACGTATTTTCAGATTTTTAGAAGCGACAGAAAAATGGGTATCTTATTCTTTTAACACATTTTTTTTAATATTGGGAGTGTGCCTGCGATGACCCACTAGTTTGATATATTTGGTGCGTGTGTCTAAACCATGGAGAACGGCACGTGACTACGGAAAGGAGAGTGAGCGCGACTCAAACCGGTCAGTTCTCGATCGGTGGTTTCCGGGCGGAAAGAAAACGAATTTCGAGCCGCAAAATGTGTTCTGGGCAGTTGGAGTCACGAGTGACGTCACGAGGGTCACGAGTAACGTCAGGAGGGACGAGGGAGGGAAGGGGGAGAACGAGGGGAGGAGGAAAAAGGGAGGCGGAATGAAAAGTAAATATCCTGTCTGTGTCCCTTTAATCTTTGGGGCATTAATGGATTTTATTTATATACACTTTAAAGAAATAGGTGAGAAAAAACGTTTCCTCAACATGCCTTTAAAAATTAAAATAATATGCAAAAGTGTAGTTAGCGTTTAGACCGCTTAAGTTTCTTTTGCCCTGTGTACGGCGTCACTGGTTCAGGCTGTAGATCAGAAATTTAGCCTGTGCAGCACGACTTCTAGTCTGGGCTTTTTAAAGTGCATCGGCCAAGAGTGGCACATGACCACAGCGCGAGCTTCCGCTCCTGGTACTCGGAGCTGCGGTGCGTTAACACACTCAAAAGCTAGTCTCGGCATCCATAAATTACGTATCGTGTCGGTGGCATGTAGCCATTCCACATTGCAAAGTTCCATAAAGAGCTTCGTGATATAGCCACCGATAGCTTAAAGGGGGACTCAAGCGGTTTTTGGGGAAGCTACTTTTTGGTGCGATGGCGTTAAGGAAGTGTCAGTGAATGAGTATCTTCAGTTTTAGAAGGCAGAACCGCCTATTAATCACGCAGGAATAAAATACGTGCGGACTCTTTTTTGTACTTGCGAGGACCAATGAAATTATTGTATGTTTGAAAATTTTGGCGGCCTTTCTTTCCCCGCTGCGTTGGAAACAACCGCAGCGGCAGATCAATCACAGGTCGAGGAGAACTGGTGGCGCGCGTTGCATGCCGGTCGTGCCGGTCGCGGGCCGGCTTCTTCTCTGCGAACATGGCGTCGGTGGTGATCGTTGGCGTGGTCGGCGTGGTGGAAGCTCATCGTTCCGCGTAAAAGCGCTATCCTTGACTGTGAATTTTCGTCGTGTGTCGCTATGATAACGCAGCACGTACTAGAAGGGAAGATCCACCTACTCGTGCGGTGATGTCGTGGCGGCACTCTCAAGACAGCAGAAACGCCCGTGCCGTCGTGGTTGTTTACTTCGACTACTGCAGTGGTGCTTTCTAAGCATTTGTGTCCTCGAACATCACCCGGATTTCTTATTTGGCGCATTTCATGCGTGTGCTCCAGTTCAAAGTATTACTGGCGCGTACTGTATAAAGGATGCGAATTTTCACGCGTTTTCATCACCGGAGAAAAGTGATTAGTGTTAGCAATCCTGAACGCTCGCAACGTCTATCTGATCACGAAATCATAATTATATATACGTTGCTATATCGCTGCTAAGATCACATTGTCTTTTATAATCGTAGAAAAGGCGTGTGGCGATATTTGTACTATTGTAATGTCGTGTATTAGAGTCGTGATCGTCCAAGACGGCGTACTGCATCTTTTTATTTTCTTTTTTTTCATCCACTATAGCCTACAAGCCTATCAAGAAAAAATAATAATAAAGCTTTGGGCTACAGAGAACTGTCTGTCCATATTCTGTTACGTCATTGAGTAGCAGTGCGTCCCCTTTTAGAGGGGCCGCTGAAACAGCTGACGGCGGCGTATAGAAACGGTCGCCGTGCTGACGACACGCTGCATTTGTTGTAGTGGTTGCAGGTGTGTGTACGCGCGGCCCTGAGCGGTCGTTCCGGTCGCTCCGGTTGCAACGGACGCAGTCGAAAATACGCGCTCGTTGCACATGTCTGAACCAGCCTTCCCTCCGTCCTCCCGAGGCGAAAGTCAACGTGGCGACATCGGACATCACGTACCAGAGGTAATGCTGCGATGTCAAACGTTGGTTTGGTTAGGACTTGCCCAAACCGCAAATCGAAGAACGCCCGAAAAGGCCTGCGTTTCGTCGTCCTCGGAACCCGAACATGACTCCGAAGCGCTGCTATCGTCCACATCGCACGTCGGAGTGGCGTCATAGGAAATCATCCCCAGGTCGGCTGTCCGCCGAAGAATTTCAACCTCTAACGGCGTCAGGTCCTCGAGCGTAGAGAACTCCGCCATGATCGAAGCTCGAATGACGAAGAGGTTCGGCCGATGCGGCTACCTCGGGATCACTGCGCGACGGAACGTCGTCCAACGCCATTGGCCCGAGATCCTTTTGATAAGCGTGCGAGGAGCAATGAGAGTGGTTTCGTTTTCGGATGGATCCGAGGTTTGGCGGCCTTCAATTACATTTTTATTAAAGAAGTAATCACCGTATGACTATACTTTTTGGTTTCTAGGGATACTTAGGGCGTCTAAATTCAGCTGTCATCATCAAAACACGAACTCAAAAACCACTTGAGTGTCCCTTTAAAGGGACACTGACAGGGTATTTATGCTCGCCGAGCTTTTTATTTGAACATGACCTTTACGAGCCAAGGTACCCAAAACACAATTTGCGGGGCCCGAAATTCGTTTTCTTTCCGCCCGAAAATAGCCGGTCGAAAATCGGCCGGTTTCGGTCACGCTCACTCTCTTTTTCAGGCTCACGTGGCGCTCAAACTATATGTACCAAATGCATTCAAAGTCGTGGATCATCTAAGGCCCACATTCAATATTAAAAATAGAAAAGAATACGAACCCCATTTTTGTAGTCTCCAAAAATCTGCAAATACGTTGATCGAAAAGACAGAAAAAAGGGGTGTCGCACAGATCACAGGAAGTACATGTACACGTCATTTTGAATATGGCAACGTATACCGCGGGCATACAACGGGTTGGACGACACGACGGCGGCGTGCACGACGGACCAACGTTGCGACGTACGTGGGGCCTCTACCTCGGAACTGTCATTCGTGGTATACCGGCCATATCGATCTTCAAGCATAGAACATCGAGCGGGAAGGGATTTGAGGGCGAAACAATCGCACGACAAACGGTGCACGCAACTTCGTCGTCTCCTTCACGCGCCGGAGGAGCGAAAAAAAAAATGAAAGCCGTTTACAACTCCCTGTAACGCCGAATCGGAGCGAAGCTCTTGAGGAGGAGGAGGGAAGGGTACTGAGGGGAGGTAAACCCGTCCTTTCTCCTCCTCCCTTCACGGGGGTTACGTGACCTCGGGGGGGGGGGGGTGTCACGTCACTTGTGGGGGTCACGTGACATGGGGGGTCAAGTGACCTTACGGTTACGCCGACGCCGACGCCGCTCAAGCCGGAAACGGGCGCCTAAGAGCTGCGCTCTAAAAATGAAAGACGTTTACAATTTTCTGTAATGCCGAAATAGAGCGCAGCCCTTGAGGAGGAAGAGGGGAGAGTACGGAGAGGAGGGTATCCTCTCGTCCTACGGAGAGCAGGGTATCCTCTCGTCCTCCTCCGTACCCTTTCCTCCTCCACTCCTCCTCTTTTCCTCCTCTTTCTCCTCCCCTCCTCCTTCCTTCCTCCTGCACTCCTTTTCCCCCTCCCTCCCTCCCTCCTCTCTCGGGACCCTCGTGACGTCACACATGACGTCACGTGTGACGTCATCATGGGAAACGTTCCATAATGAAACGCGCAGTTACGCCGACGGCGACGCCGCTCAAGCCGGACACGGGCGCCTAAGCCGGACACGGGCGCCTAAGAGCTGCGCTCTAAAAAAAGAAACCCGGTCAGGTGTAGCCACGTGACTTCCGGCCATGAGCTTCCGTGCTCGTGTTTCGGTTTGGGTTTCTAGCAGATTACTTTTTTCGGCTTTGTTAAAATATATACGTGACTCTGTAGAAAAATATTTATTGGGTAGCTTCCTGTCACCATAATAAATTGCCTGGCAAAAAAAATATTAGAGGGAAAGGGGGGGGGTCAAGCTTCTTGTTATGGCCGACAATGAGACTGTGGTATTACCTGGTAAGAACTCCAAAGAACGGATGACGAAGCAAGAAGTGTCACCGTACCTGCCAACTCGGCGTTTGCTCAGGCGCATCGCTTTGTGATTTGTGCTCGCGCGTTCTTATCGACAAGTGCCGCAATCTTGTTGACTTAAGAGCGATCATAAAATGACAGGCCCTGTATTTTGTAAGCTCTTGGTGACTATAGAATAGTCATGAGCTGGGTTGATTATGTTGAGCCTCCCATCCGCCATATCCAAACTTGTTAAAACTCCCGGTATAGCAACAAACACTTCCGGCAGCTGTGTTGTTTTGTTTTTGTTTTTTTCTTCTACTTGTGTCAATTTGTTCGGAAACACCGGTATTAATTAATTTTGCTCAGTGCGAACCTCTCAGAAGCAAGCGCCGGTGTATATTAACACTTGGCCCGACCAGCTCTGAAGTTCTCTTTCGCAGCGCCTTCAGCTGAGTATGTTAGCCTCGACGTGCGACCGTGTGCGCGCTCGCAGCGGGAGACAACTGGTTGGTTCCCGCTGGGAGCGCGCTTCAAAGCTTCGAAAAGATGAAACTTGGCCGCAACAAACTTGTACAGTCAACCGCTTCTTTTCTTCTTTCTTTTTTGTGTGTGTGTGTGGGGGGGGGGGGGGGGTAACATCGATTCACCTTGCCTCTTTGGAACGTTCTTGCTTCCTTCTGGCCCATTACGTAATTCGTGCACAAACCACATGCACGCCCCAGGCAGTCTTTGTAATGTGAGGGTGTGCGTGTGGAAAGGGAGGGGGGGAGGGGCTGCGTTTGCCAGGTATAGAGCTGAACACCGTCGGATCGTAAGCATTCGCTGAGTGTTGGGAGGCTTTCCTATGCGCCTTTCCACCCCTCATCACTCAGGCAAAATATGTCGAGTCACTGGGCTTCGTGCGCATGCGCAGGGTCCGATGCGCATGCTCAGAAAGCAGGGAGCCGACGGCGACTTTTGGAATGGTTTATATAATATATTACCGCCTGATGATTCACTCGCTAAACGATACCCCGCGCATCTACAGACGTGTAGAGCCTTGAGAGAGCAAATTTTAAGGAACGATGGAGTGAGTTCGGGAAATGACGAAACAAACAAAAATGTTTCTATCTAAAAATAAAAGGAAGTTACGATGTGACATTGAACATAATCGGATTATGTAAAATTCTAGACTCATTGTTACGTCGCAAAACTGATTTTACGGCAAAAAAATAAAGATTTTTTCTTTTCTTTTGCATGCTTAATTTACATGCTCTCTCTAGACAACAATAGGTGACTCTCTGAGTGCTCTGCGTATGAGTAAAAAAACAGGTAATATTTGACCGTGCTGTGACCAATGCGTGTATCAAGAACACAAATTAGGGCGTTAAAACTGGTGTAGTGACGAGCCGAAGCAAACCGCATTTCAGCAAGCCACTTGGTTTGGGCAGTATGGCGCCTGGTTTTCTCGTGTTTCGCCTCTATTTGAAAATAATGTTTGACGAAGTGATGAAAGGCAGGCGCTTAGGTGGTGACTTCACGCTATGGCGGTTCCGGACACAATTACAATCTTAAACTCAAGCTTTAAGATTAACAAAGCTCTAGGAAAATATAGTTATTGTTTATAAGTGAAAACATCTGAGACGATACAATACAAAAGACAGCGATTTAGCTTGTAATAATCTATTCTGTGTCACAATTTCTTAAAATAAACCAATCATGCAAAAAATGGGACGAAATATTGTGACGCATGGGAAATGGTAGACGAATGTAGAACTTAAAGGTTTAATGAGCTGAACTTGTAACGTAAACTAATAGGGCGATTACAAAATTACTTGAAAAAGTAACGGATTACTTCCCAAGTATGGTATACACCAACACGGTGTTTCCAAACAAGCCCGCTTTGCCCACACAAGGTGTGGGCACTGCGCGTAAGCAAAAACCCAATTCGGATGAGTGAAGTGTCTGCGCATTCGCTGTACCGACAGCACCGCCACCGCAGTGCCGTGACGTCAGTGAGTTGATTTGGTCCACTCTATACCGTGCATATATATTTGTCATCTATGCATGCAGGCCTCTCGCGCCTGCTTATTATATGCTTAAAGAACATATCACTGTTTGCGATATTGGTATTAAGATTGCGATATGAATTTTTTTTCAAATATATGTAAATAGGTAATGATTCTACTCCGTTTCACACTAATCTAACCGCAGCAGCCAACGTTATACGGAGCGTAAGTTCGTCTGCTCCTTGCACGGGGTTGCAATGATGTCAGAACCCCGAGCTCTTATTGGCTGATTTGAAAAAATGTGGGTAGACCTCAAGGCATCTAGGATTGAGGTCTACCCATTATCTTTAGACCTCAAGGCAGCTAGGATTGAGGTTATACCCATTATCCTTTAGACCTCAAGGCAGCTAGGATTGAGGTCTACCCATTATCCTTTAGACCTCAAGGCAGCTAGGATTGAGGTCTACCCATTATCCTTTAGACCTCAAGGCAGCCAGGATTGAGGTCTACCCATTATCCTTTAGACCTCAAGGCAGCTGGGATTGAGGTCTACCCATTATCCTTTAGACCTCAAGGCAGCTAGGATTGAGGTCTACTCATTATCCTTTAGACCTCAAGGCAGCTAGGATTGAGGTCTACCCATTATCCTTTAGACCTCAAGGCAGCTAGGATTGAGGTCTACCCATTATCCTTTAGACCTCAAGGCAGCTAGGATTGAGGTCTACCCATTATCCTTTAGACCTCAAGGCAGCTAGGATTGAGGTCTACCCATTATCCTTTAGACCTCAAGGCAGCTAGGATTGAGGTCTACCCATTATCCTTTAGACCTCAAGGCAGCTAGGATTGAGGTCTACCCATTATCCTTTAGACCTCAAGGCAGCTAGGATTGAGGTCTACCCATTATCCTTTAGACCTCAAGGCAGCTAGGATTGAGGTCTACCCATTATCCTTTAGACCTCAAGGCAGCTAGGATTGAGGTCTACCCATTATCCTTTAGACCTCAAGGCAGCTAGGATTGAGGTCTACCCATTATCCTTTAGACCTCAAGGCAGCTAGGATTGAGGTCTACCCATTATCCTTTAGACCTCAAGGCAGCTAGGATTGAGGTCTACCCATTATCCTTTAGACCTCAAGGCAGCTAGGATTGAGGTCTACCCATTATCCTTTAGACCTCAAGGCAGCTAGGATTGAGGTCTACCCATTATCCTTTAGACCTCAAGGCAGCTAGGATTGAGGTCTACCCATTATCCTTTAGACCTCAAGGCAGCTAGGATTGAGGTCTACCCATTATCCTTTAGACCTCAAGGCAGCTAGGATTGAGGTCTACCCATTATCCTTTAGACCTCAAGGCAGCTAGGATTGAGGTCTACCCATTATCCTTTAGACCTCAAGGCAGCTAGGATTGAGGTCTACCCATTATCCTTTAGACCTCAAGGCAGCTAGGATTGAGGTCTACCCATTATCCTTTAGACCTCAAGGCAGCTAGGATTGAGGTCTACCCATTATCCTTTAGACCTCAAGGCAGCTAGGATTGAGGTCTACCCATTATCCTTTAGACCTCAAGGCAGCTAGGATTGAGGTCTACCCATTATCCTTTAGACCTCAAGGCAGCTAGGATTGAGGTCTACCCATTATCCTTTAGACCTCAAGGCAGCTAGGATTGAGGTCTACCCATTATCCTTTAGACCTCAAGGCAGCTAGGATTGAGGTCTACCCATTATCCTTTAGACCTCAAGGCATCTAGGATTGAGGTCTACCCACTATCGTTTCAATCAAAGCCAATCAGAGCTCGGCGTCGTTCTGACGTCACCACAACTCCTGCGCAACAAGCAGACGACTTGTTCTTCGCATACGATATGATGGTGCCAATCCTGCAGCGTTAAAAGTGTATTGTCAGGGCGCTTGTCGCCTTTGTGTGTTTGCTGTCGCCAATTAAAGAAATCACGCACGAAAAAATGATACGTTTACAACTCCCTGTAATGCCGAATTAGGGCGCAGCTCTTGAGCAGAAGGAGAGGAGGGTATACCCCTCCTCCTCCTCTGTACCATCTCCTCCATCTCCCCCACCCTCCTCTCATTCTCCTCCCCTCCTCCTGCCCCTCCCTCCCCTCCGCTCGTGACGTCACTCGTGACCTTCGTGACGTGACGTCACTCGTGACCCTGGTGACCCTCGTGACATCACTGTTGAAGGCCTCGCGAAGGTCGTGACCTTCACGAGTGAAGGTCACGTGAAGTCACGTGAAGGTAGTGACCTTCACATGATTTTTATTGCAAAGCTCGTGACCTTCGTCGTGAACTTCACGAGTGACCTTCGTGATGTCATTCGTAACCCTCATCACCGCCGTGACGTCACGCGTGACGTCATTATGGGAAACCTCCCTTAATGCCACGCGCTAGTCACGAGTGAGACCCGCGCGTTGCATTATGGGACGTTTCCCATAATGCAACGCCCGGTTACGCCGACGGCGACGCCGACGCCGCTCAAGCCGGGAAACAGGCGCCTAAGAGCTGCGCTCTAAAAAACATAAAGGCGCCAGATCCCACCACATGCATTATACGTGGTTGGTTTAGCTGGTGATAAAAAACGCACAAAGATGACATGCGCCATGACGATACACTTTTGGGGCTGCACGATTGTCTCCATCGAATCGAACCGTTGACTGCGGTTGGGCCTAATGGCAAAAGGGGTACAGGCAGCTACACATACATTTATGGAGATTTTTCTTTGAACTTTTGGGCGGATCTTGGCATTATGCAGTCGTCCCGTTTAATGCCCCGAGAAACTGAGGGCGAAACTAATAATTCGGCCTCTGGTTCGAATTATTAGTGGGTAGACCTCAAGCAATGAGGAGCGCAAGTTCGTCTCCTTCTTGCACATGGGTTGCGATGATGTCAGAACGCAGAGCTCTTATTGGCTGATTGAAAAAAATGAAAGCCGTGTACAACTCCCTGTAAGGCCGAATTAGAGCGCTGCTCTTGAGGAGGAGGATGGAGGGAAGGGTGCTGAGGGAAAGGTACACCGCTCCTCCCTCCTCCTCACCTCCTCATCCTGCCTGCTACTCCTCCCTCCGACCGGCGACGTTTCGGCATTGTGCCGAAACGTCGTCGTGACCTTCCTGAGGGGTGTCCTGAGGGGGTCACGTGACCCCCCTCAGGGGGTCCTCTGAGGTCACGTGAGAGAGGTCCTCAGGGAAGTCACGTGACCCCCGTGAGGTCACGTGACCACCATGAGGTTATGAGGGTCACACGACATCACGAGGGTCACCTGACCTCACGGTTGCGCCGACGGCAACGTTACTAGAACCACTCAGTTGGGAAACTGCCTTAGAGACTGCTCTGAAAAAGTGGCACCGATCCGTCCACGAGAACCGAGCTAAAGGCAATCACAACGCCGCCATTTCTCCCGCAGCGGGCAGTCGAGGAACTGTACGTGACTTCCATTTTCGTTGTAATCGGCCATTTTGGGGCCAGAACAGATACGGTGGAAGGGGCTTCGAGGCACCGCCCCCGACTCCCAAGCGGACGCGGCGCGGATTACTACTGAGGTTAATATGCGCCTAGCTGGGGACGCGCTACCTGAAATCACCGCTGAGGCACGGTTGTATAAAAACAACATTAATTGTACCGCAAGACCTTGCAAACTATAGATTTTAGAAAACAACACGCTCCCTTCATTTTGTAGTAATCTCCAATAATAGTTACTACAAAAAGAGTTTTTTCCGTTAGTTTTTACGCAAAAACATGCTTTCTAAAAGCTCAAGGCGACCACAGTTAAGACAAATGATACAGAGTGGCGCTGTAGTCGTATTCAGCTCGGTCTCGGTGGACGCCAGCGGCCCAGGTTTCAACGGCGAGTTTCCCAACTGAGAGCTCTAGTAACGTTGGCCGACGGCAACGCCGCTCAAGCCGGGAACGGGTGCCTAAGAGCTGCGCTCTGAAAATAGAAGGTAGACGTCAAGGCATCTAGGACTGAGGTCTACCCGCTATATTCTTCCAATCCAAGCCAACCAAAGCCCGGCGTTGTTCTGACGTCACCACAACTCCTCCGAAAGAAGCAGATGGCTTGTTCTCCGAATAGCTGGCTTTGTCTCCACTGCCCTCGTCGAACGCGTTAGAACGCGGAACGCCGGTGTCCCTGTTTGACTCTGGCATTCTACAGCGTTCGACGAGTGCACTGGAGACAAAGGCAGCCAGCTTTAGGTCTACCCACTAATCTTTCCAACCAGAGCTCAGCTTTCTAAACCTCCCCACGCGTTCCTTGTCCCCTCCTCTTCCTCAGTTTCTCGGCGCAGAAAGACACCTCCGTTCCCCCCACCCTAAAAAAAAAAAAAAAAAAAAATCGTTTTTAATGGAGTTGTTTAAAACAACGAGACAAAAATGCACGTATTTACTAAGTTCGTTCCCGAAAAATGTGTACATGTAGCGGGATATCCACATTAACGGGGTTCATATTAAAGAGCTATGACTGTAATGTTTTAATTGGTTTCATCTGTTGTTGTTTTTTCTGAGAGATTGATGCAAAGGCGATGACGCCCAACTTATCGGATATGATCGCTACCATACATTGTTCGTGATATTCTAATGGCACTACGCAGCAATGCGTCGTACTTATAAAACGTATTCTCAACGTGCTATTGAGAAGGTGAACGCAATTTTAGCTGCCGCTTTTGCCTAACGCAAGATTTATTCGAGTAGGCATCTTAAAAAGGATTAACTATACCTTTATTGGAGTATGGGGTGACACCTCTTGATGAAATTAACCGTAACTGTCATCTCAACATGACAAGCCAGATAATTTTTATATGTGAAACTAAAAATGCAAAAAAGCTTGTCTACTTGTTAGTTTATTTTTTAAGTAAGACACATATTAATATACTTGATTTAGGATGATTCAGGTAAAAACACAATTGCATAGTATATCAGCTATGCATTGTTTTTTTTCTCACTTTTCTGTATCACATCTCTCCTTGAATGAGTCAACTGATTATTTCTATTTTGTTTCATATCTATTAGAATAAGAAAAACAGGTGTTTTCGAATTTTTGATTTCATTCTCAATATAAATATTCTTCTTTCATAAAAAAGTGAAGAAATCTAAGAAATTTTATAAAAAAACAAAGATTTTTATCGTTTTACAATGAAAGGAAGTTGGAAGAATTCACGCCCTTCGTTCCGTTCTTACGTGACTTGAAAATGTCCCTATGGAATGTGCAGAGAGTCACATTGCCTTTTTCATTTAATTATCCTGCAACTGAACCATGAGAAGTTCTGACCTAATAAAATAGAACCTCGATGTCTTCACTATGAACCTCCACTCATACCTTGCCAGCATATATTTGATTACGGGTATTTTTGGAAATAAAAGGATTTCTCCTTGTTTAATGTCGTTCAAGATCATCACTTTCCCTAACCTTTATCTCTTTAATCATGTCATGATCATGCTGCACAACTATCGTAAAATCTTGTAGGTACTTTTTGCTGTTTAGAAGGTATTTGTATCTCTTTTTCTTTTCTAGTGTAGAAACTAATTCCTGCCACCCTCCATGATGAGTAGTTGTTGTTTTTTACACGTGATATACTTTTCTGTTATTATTAATAGCAAATATAGAAACTAGCAGATGTTTCGAGGTTTTTTTCCAACATCAAGTTCAACACCAAAACCACTGTGTTTTTACCTTTTCAAATATTTTATGTTTGCTTAATTGGCTACTCGCTTTAACGTTGCAACAAGGTCACTTACCTTTTTCTGAATACTTTGGGACTCTCGCCTGAATATACTCTCCATTATGCTAACACACAATTGTGTTAAAATGAACAACTTTGGCTCCGAAGCGCACAACACCATCCGTTCTTACAGATAAGATCACCCATAGTAACCCGGAGACATAGTAACAATAAAACAACGGAGAGAACAACGTAGTCTCTAACAGGCTGTGTTAAAAACTTCGTTGTTCTGTCCGTTTTTTATTTTTTATTAGAGTTATTATGGATGTCATTCACCAGCTCGCCTGCGTTTTTTACCTTTCTTTACATAGATTATATCAAGTCTGTAAAATATTATGTCTGTAAAATAAAAAAATGTAAAAAGACTTGTAAAATAAAAAAAATGTAAAACGATCTGTAAAATAAAAAAATATATATATATTTTTTATTGGCAAAATATCTTCTGAGCTCAACACCCCAGAAGTCTATCTTAAGCTAGCTCATGCTGAGCGCTAGGCTCGGTAAACCGCTTAAGATGTTTCATTGCAATAAAACATTATCGATTTATATATAACCCCGTGAAACGTTTTGACATGTTTGCCTAGCAGAAAACCGCAACAAATAAGTTTAAAAAAATAACTCATATCGAGCACTATATGCTGGAAGCTCAGTTTTGACCGACAGATATAAATGCAGTAATGAAAAGTGATAAAGGTTATCCTCTTATCGTAATTATCGTCAACGTAAAGAATATTGAATAATGCAACGCAGCACGTAAAACAAAAGACCTAAGACGATTTCACATGGGAGATCGCGAACGTGCCGAAACTCACAGATTACATGCGCGTGAAGTTTGCAGTGCGTCCGCACATGTACGCCCCTACTTCCTCCCCGGGAGTCCCCCTTTTACGCAGGCAGAGTGAGAAGCGGAGTCCATTAATCAAAAAAAAAAAACTCTCAAGAAAAGAAGACACGCCGATCCATTTCCCCGCCAAACGAAGACGCACCCTTTTGGCTTACACTGCCCCTCGAGCGAGCAAAACTCCACCGTTCAGCAATGGCCGCTGAACCGGGATTTAAAATTCAACAAAACAAATCATAACGAAACCGAACAGTCTTATCCAACACTTTGAGGAAAGAAGAAACGAGTAGAAAAAATTAAGAGAATAACACTGATCACTCTCCATCAGCGTCCCATCGTGAATCACAATGGGAAACGTTTCTCAACCAGGTGCATCAGAGTTCATTTCGAAAAAGTCTCGTCTTCATTTCTTTTTTCTTTTTTATGGATTGCAAACTTTGAAGACGACACTCGCCGCGGTGTTGTGACGGCCCTGCGCGATGTAGTCGGAGGGGGACAGGTTCGCAGTTGCCCGATTCTTCCTTGGGGAGAGAAGGCGCCGCTAAAGGACGTGGATGAGTACTCACCGCGCGGTCTTGCCGCCTTGCTTCGGGTTGACCTTGCGGGCGAGTCCTGCTAGGATGCCCTCTCCTTGGGGACCTCCTCGCCAGCGGTGCCAACTATAGGAGAAAGCCCCCGGTCCGGAGCAGGGCATAAAGAGACCGCTGCTCCCGCCAGCATCTTCATCTACCCGTCAGGACGCGTCCTCGCCGTTTGCTTCTCCGGACGTTTCCTCTGAAGCCTCCGTGTGTGCCTTTCAGGTAAGAGACACTGCCGTTTCTTCTAAGGGTTGAAAGGCTTAAGGAGAGCGGTAGGGTTGTGCGGTATCGTCGATCGTAAAATGTGCAGTAGAAGATATCGCGATCATGACACTGGCACTTCTTGCGCAGTTGGTTCAGTCAATCTCTCCAATATACAAATATTATTTCTCTTGAAGTTACTCGGTCAAGGTATTGACAAGAACCAGATTTCACTGCTTGGTTGCTGCAATAATTTGGGTTTTTTTATCGTATTTTTTTTCTATAGGAGTTTTAAAGAAATTATAGAGAAAACTGGTGATCGCTTTCTTGTTTTAGCTGTGCCGCGTCAATGATACACTGCCGGACAACATGATTCTGGACGGCAACCACGCTTGCAATGTTCATTAGCTCCAAATTGTTTCTTCCAATGTTGGCCCGGTTTAGCTCGGGAGATTGTGGGGTTCTTGAGAAACTGTACAACACACTTTTAATGTTTTCTTTTTCTCCATGTGCCCATTTCTTTTGAATTGCATAGACTCAGTCTTGATTTAAAAGTAACTTCAATTTTGAGATCTCAACTCACATTTTTATGTATGCTATGAATCCAAACTCCTTTAGTGTTTGGCTTCCGGTGGACCTTTGGTGGCCGATCAGTTCACTCTCATATCAACCGCAGGTTTGCTCCTTACCTTTACCTTAGTGGCTCCTTTCTCTTCCGATCCATATACATTTTCTTCCTTCGTGTTCAGTTACATTGTCTGTGGTCGTTTCGCTGTGCGCGATTTGAAACCGGCATATATTTTTATGTCACTTTATCAGGCTAATTATCACTCAGATTAGAACACTCAAATTAAAGTTTCATTAAATAAATTAATAACTGTACAGTGTGGAAATTAATCTGCGTCAATAAAATTATAGTCTCAGATCTATTAATTAGCCAGAAGCACTTGAGATCGCGAGCCGAAGCGCTCAATTTGCCTATTTTGAACATCTATCACTTGCTATACAATTATCTAAAACTTGTATTCATACTATTTTAATTAATGGTTCAAGAATATATGAACGACAATTACGCTTCAATAATACAGCGTAGTATGCAGCCTTTTTGGGGGCTATGCGCTCGGTCTCGTTCTCTGGAGTACATTTACACCGAAACCTTGAATTCAGAAAATATCCGTTGGAAGTGCGGCATCTTGACTGGAGCGTCTCTTGAGCAGGTAAATATCTAGTATGCTCGATAAGAAAAAATAAAACGTTTACAAGCTTAACAAAGCTTTTCTTTTCTTCTGCAGATGAACAGCGACTTAGCAGACGCCATAACGTCATGTTTGCATTAGACGCTACGCCTAAGATGATGCCGTTTGTCTGAAATAGAAATCCAACTGTTGACATAATAATGGCGGTTATTAAAATAAAATATTCTCGATCTCGAATACAGAGAACTTCGTACGCCAACGGCAGGCGAAAATTCTGGCTTCACCGGTCATTTACACCTGAAGCGTTTCAGTTTGCACAGTTCAAAAAGACTGCCATGGAAACAAGACAACTCAACTGCACGATCTGCGCCGACCCGAGCGTGTGCGGACTGATTGATTGGACCCGAGACTATACGCCGAACACCGACCGACCCGACTCTCGTATTCTGTGCGTGCGCCTCATTGTGCAGACGCCTTGAATGCAGAAACCTCCAGACATCTGCTTCGACACACGCCCTTAAGCTATTCCTTTATCGCTTCCCTTTTGTCGTCATTGGTATGACCAAGGCACCTTAAATTCAGCTTCTAACAGAGACCTAAGTGACCAGAATGACTTTTCTTAAAGGTTTAGTGACAGCTTAGAAAAGACGAAGACGTGGTTTTGTTTTGTTTTTTGTCTGCTTTTTAAGTGAGCGTTGTCACCTCGACGATACAATGAGATCACGTGAACTACGAGCGGATCACGTGATCCCATAAAACAGCGTATCACGTGAGCTTCGAGGGTTATTTGACCTTTAAGATCAACTACCTGCCGCTTTTTTTATTAAATAGATACAATTCAGTGCACTTGATTTGGAGACCAGACTGCCTTGAGTTTCTTATTGACCTTGAGTGGCTGGCCAGACTACTGTGATGTCTAAAACCTAAATAGAGCCTCGCTTGCTTGATTAAAGCCGGAGCAGGCGGTGATAATTTTAAAGTTTGACCTAATTTTACGTTTTAGTCAAAGCGAGGCAACTGGGGAAGAAATAAATTAATGTGGCTTTACGTTACAAAACAACTAAGGCTTACGCCCCAAAGATTTCTTGTGGAAGGAAGAACCAAGGGTCAGAACTCCACACCTTGAGCTAGGAAGGCGGAGAAGTAACATTAAAGCTATGGGCACGGTCGATAGTTATTAGTAAGGAGATCTATTTAGATGTGTTACTTACTCTTTCTTTTTTACGTAGAAGATTCTAGTTCAATTTCTCAGATGTAAGAACACGTGTCTGCAAATATTGCACAAACTACGCACACCTTCAGATCCCTGAGAGGGTCGGGTTTGTTTAGCTCTCCGAGGTTGCTTAAATAGATTACATGACTTCGTTTATGGACAAGTCCTGAAGATAATACTGTTATGCTAGTAGACGCTACCCATAAAAGAACAAGAACTCGTCCTCTACTGTTAATGTTATTCCACACATAATTGCAGTATTGAAAACATTATCTAAAAATACTTACTTCAGCCCAGTGGCGTCACGAGCGTCAGCGGCACCCGGGGCGGCAGCCTGCCGCGACACCCCCCCCCCCCCGCCCCCCGCTGTCGCATAGCCCGCCGCGACTCCCCCCCCCCCCCCGCTTTCGTGGCCCGCCGCCACACCCCTCTGAGCGCTGCACCCGGGGCGGTCCGCCCCCCCGCCCCCCCCCCCTTGTGACGCCACTGCTTCAGCCACAAGACTGCAGGAGTTGCTATATCTACAGAGAAAGGTGAAATCAATAATAAGATGGAGCGCTAAGAGTAAACGAAAATAATCCCATAAAACCGAATTCTTAATTATTTTCTTTTATACGAGGTAGCAAACACGTTGACTAATCACAGTGGCAAAGGCGAAAAGCGTCGCGTCAGAATGCCAACCTAGACTCAAGCGCGAACCATAAATCATGGTGAAGGAGCTTGACCGTAGGAAAACCCCAGCAACTCGGTTGTTGCCCACCAAGAAGTCGGTTGCCGTCGCAAAGTCGCGTGCTTTCAACGTTGCTACATGGTTTCCTACTTCCTCTACTTTGCGATACTTTTTTATATTGCTTCTGTTTTAGTTTTCGCATTACCCTAAATCGCAAATCTATTCTCTCTTGTCATTATTCCGTCGAGTTCTATTTTAATTCGTTTCATATTTAATTCCACCAGACCGGGTGGAACTTCTAAGAAGGGTGTCTTCTCCAAAACAGCCGACTGACTTGTCCCCGTAAGCTTTTACCGATGCCTGGCAGAGGCTACAAAGACCTTACGCATATTTTTACAGCACCACCTAATGCGTCCTTGAAACCGTTTCTTAAAAAAAAGAGTATCTGTTATCTTTTCAAATTTGGTCCTAAGAAATCTACTCCACATTAAAATGTTTGCACGAGCCTATGATGAAAACCATTGTTGTCGGTGGGCCTCCTGAAAAAATCGTGGCATCACTCAATTAAGGTAACTTGAAACCCATAATATTCACGCGTACAGATCTTACGTACATGTTTTTGGTGTCAGCGCGTAATTCACTTCATTAAATCACGAGGCATGTTGAACATCGCTAGGTAACATACCCGAAGATATGTTTGCAATGAATAAAGGCGTGGTCGGAGCGGTTCAAACGAAGTAACAAGATTTCGTCGCGTCCGGGTGCTTGCCGCAATGGTTGTGGGGATATCGAAATCAGAATATATGACCTCTTCTGGCATCTAAGAATAAAGACAGTGGCGCTTGTGTTGCCCTCCTTGTGCGACAATCTCTAGCTCAATTTGGCAGACATATTCAGCTTCCGTACGCTCTATAACCATTTCGTGTACACATCATAATACTGTGGACCTTCGCCTTTTTTAGACTATGAAGAACAGTCTTTGTCGCGAATAATTCATATGGCAAGCCGTTGTTATGTTTTTATTAAATGATTTTGCCAGAAGCCCGAAAAACTTGTTGCGCCCCAATGACAAAAAAAATAAAACGCCTGGAAAGTTGTAGTTGCCTTTAAGTCGAAAACTCCTTTATGTATCTCCTGACATCTACCCAATAATACCTATAATATTAATTCACGTGCTCTCAATTTCGAGCACAACCTCCCATGACATAGTACAAAGTAAGGCAAGTCTGGCCTTTGCGATACCTTCCTGATAAGCAAGATGAAAAAAATCCGAGACAACCCTAACTACAAAAAGAACCCCCTTTGAAAAATTCACCCTCGGCGCGTGTTAATAAACAAAACTTTTCCTCACACCTCCGACCAGTTTGAAATCTTTCGTAGCAAACGGACTCATCGTCTGTTTGATAAAAGATTCCCTGCGGGGCGCGTTTGCCTCCCAAGCGCATCGATTGCATGGCACGGTGCCCTAGAACTTCCACGCTGCTCGTTTTCCAGCTCCAATGTCAAGGCCGCCAGACCGCCAACGACTTGTGGTCAGCGTAACGTCTGCGCCGTCGCCTCCTTCTTCTTTCTTTTTTTTTTTTTTAGTTTAAAAGCCGTTTTACAGCACAGTGGGAGACTGTTCGGACCACGACAAAGGTCGAAGTGACGAAATCTCTAGTAGCTGCGCGGCGGCGTCAGACAAATGCCGATATAAATCATACGCGCGATCGGTCCCCATACATCGTGTGTCCTCTCCACGCGTGGCCGAGTGGTCGACAAAATAATATGCGCTCGAAAGACAACTGCCTTCATTTTCCCTCCTCACTTTCTTGCGTGGAAAGATCGGTTTTTACTCTAGGATTCGGGTTCTCGGGGTTAAATTTTTTTTCTTTTCAAATTCAAGGGGATTGGCGTTTATTGGAGCCCATGTCGAAGAAAACAAGACAGGGGCATGCAATTCCCCAATCTCCAGGGAATGTGCACGTGACTTGAAGATTTGGAATTTGTGCAAGGGTTGTGATTTCCGAACAAGAAAGAAGGAAGGAAAGAAAGAAAAAGCCCTATTGACTCAAAATAATTATAGAGATTTAAAAAAACCGTTTCATTAAACTCGGGGTTTCTTTTTTTCTTTTTTTCTTTTTTTTTTGTATTGAGGGACATTTTAAATTTTGAAAATTATTGGTTTTCTCCGAGTTTAGTAAAGCCGGCTCGGGGGTTAATTTTTGGTTTTTATCGAGAAATACTGAGAACGCGCCACTTGTTTTCACCTCAAGAACCGTAGTAAAAAACGGTCCCGCCCTTCGCGGAGCATTTTTATGTTCCCCTTTACGTGGAGAATTAAAATGCATGTTGGTGAATTTTAGATATCTGTTATCAAATCAAATCAAATCAAGTTTATTTGTTATCACATTTTATATGACAACAGGTACTCGGACATAAAGCTACTACAGAGCAGCTTGACAGAGGTCCCAGGCCCCGTGCAGTTCATGACAGTTTTAAACACAATTTGACTACAACTAAAATTTGGACAACAACTACACAGTGCAGAGAGACGAGTACAAACCAATGCAGCCTGATCTATACAATACTAAATTTGATGCAAAGAAATAGACGAAAAATACACTGGCAAGTGAAAAAAGAACACGACACATTAAAGCAATGATGCAATCGTACATGAAATAATACATCCTATTCTTAACAACATTAGTAGTATTCAAATACCACATAATAAAGTAAGTTCTTTTAATTCTCTATGTGATAGTGATTCTAAATGTTGACCCTTTCTATACAAACAATTTAACATGGTGGACAGTCTGAAATGATGCGTATGATTTGAGCAATTTGTACGCGTTGGGCGAATCATCCAGGGCTCATTTTGTCTCAAATTGCGTAGGATGATGCAATGTTTTAGGTTCGCTAGTTTCTTTAAATGAACATTATTGTGTTGAAGAGCCCTGTGATATGTTGACAAAAGCTTGTAAGCATACATTTGCTGGACAGTTTTTGCATTCAGGGATTTAAACAGAGATTTAGTTGGATGAAGAAATGGTGTTTCTGAAATTGCACGTACTGCCTTCTTTTATAGTAGATGCAACCTACTAAAATTACTTTTTGTTCTGGTGCCTCATATCAGGTAACGGTAATTTAAGTCTTATCATGACGTACAGATTTGAAACACCAAAAGCATTGCGTCTTCCTCCAACAACCAAATCTTGTAAGAACTACTTCGCGCTGCGCTTAAACAATTCGCAAAACTTCCTTTTTTAATTTTTAGGTGAAAACGAATATAGTTTTTACTCATAGCGTGACCCGATCCTCACACCACTTGATTTGCGAGGGGCAAGGAGAGCAACGTAGTTCTAGCGGATGCCGAGAACGCCGTTCACTATACATATATACCTATAAAGGCGCCGTTTTGGGTTTGATGCCAACAAAACTCGACCAACCAAAAAGAAGAAAAAAAAGGTGTCTATTTGCATATTTATGACACGTACTGCCGGTTCTTCTAAATGTGAACGAACGTACTACTTTGTCAATGTAACGCGGTGGCAGGGCGACCGGCGTGTCGCCGAGCACGCGCACTTTGCGCAACTTCATTTGGATTCTCGCGGGGCAGTTGCTCCAGCGTCCTGGTCGCATTCACAGTCTCGATTCGACGACTTATAGCGGCGCGGGGACGTCACTCCCTGGGACAGGTCGTCGGGCCGCGGAATACTTAAACGCCCAAAAGGCAATCACGCCGCCGCGGGGAAGTACGAAGGATTAAATTAATCGAATGACCGGGCTGCGTCCCGTGCGCTACCGCGCGTGCAGCGATGAATCTTAATCGAAACCTGGGCAGCTTCGAGTATCAGGCAGCGCGCGGGCGACGCTGCTCCACTTTCTTCTGGATGATGCAACGAGGTTACGCAATCTATGTTTCTAATTCGCGTCGGTTAACCGACACGGACGACGCACCGTACCAACCGTACCCTGGCAACTCACAGTGGCCGAGGTGAATTCTGAGTAAGCTGCCGTTGATCTGCTGCCACCGCCGAGCCATATGATTGGTCGGACGAACCGTTCTTCGAGGGGAATCTATAGTTCGGTAACGATCACACTAACAACTTGCACGACTTGCATGCAGTTCAAATGAAAAGATTAGACTGTATTTCTGTACGGTACTGTATTTGCGACCAGCGTAGACTGTAAAACAGTCTACGCTGGTCGCAAATAGAATAAGTGTGAAATTACGAAACGAAAATACAGTCTAATCTTTTCATTTGAACCGCAGGAGTAGCCTGAAAAAAGAATGGTGAAAATTGTATTACGATCGTAACCTTGCCTTCACAAGTGACAGGTCGCAATCACGCTTGGCGAATTATTAGCTTCTTGTAATTTCTTAAATTTACCGTTCTCTACCGCGAACCTGTTTCGTTACGTGGCTTTTTTAAGGTTATTTTTTTTAACGTGCAAGACGTAGCTTCCTTGGGGTTACCTTAATAGGACGTTTTAAACTTAATCACTTTATTTATTTTATTTTATTTATATAATAAAAGCACAATTAAAATACGCACAAACATAACCTTACCTACTTGAATAGAACTTGATCTAACCCAACCCCTTACCTATCTAACTGAGGAAATCTACTAGATAAGATGGATCCTCTCCCGTTTATATGCAGTAGTGAACAAAAAGACATGAAATTTCGGTTTTACGTGGGTAACTTTTCTTCGAACTGTGATACAGATATAAAAATTGTAATGGAACACTACATTAACGTATTTATAGAGTAGAAACTGATGCTTACTTAAATATGAATCATTTTTTTGTAATCGATATTTATTGCAAACCTGGTAACAGCAGTGCAAGAGGACGTCGTCAATAATCTGGTTGTTGTGACAAAATAGAACACCGCGTAAAACCCTATGTCTAGATATAAACCTAAGCTGATCAGTACTTTGTAGGGAAACCCTTTGCATCGATCACCACTTGGCACCGACGATGCATGGACAGTGACGAAGAAGAAGGTGCAATTTGAAAAACAAAAAACCTACCGGTGTCGCAACAACCCACCCCTGGTGGCTAAAATGCTGCATTATGGTGTACCACATCTAAACAAAATATTATTGGCTATTCACTAGACGTCGAGCAATAAACGAAATATCATATCTTTTTGTTCCCTACTGTAGGTTCAAAAACAAATAGACATAATATTTCGTATTGAAAAAACTGTATCATACCCATTATGCAATACGAATGAGACCCATTATAAGATGAGACTCCCGAAAATATTTTGAAAATTGCATGATTAGTAATAGGAATTCGCAAGCTACAACAAACTTTTTTTTTCTTTCGTTCTGTTCTTAAAAAAATGAACGAACATAAAAAATACGTCCCAGACATTCAAAAAACAGCCCGAGAAACCAAAAAATACGTGAATGTCCTTATGACTTATGTGGGCAGATATCAAATAGATAGTGGTAATTTTCATTCGGCGATAAACTAAAAATAACAGCCAATCTTGGCGATCATCGGTGTTTAAGGAAAGCATTGGCAATGACTTTTAATGAAGGTTTAACACCCTCGATGTGCCGATTTAAATCTCGTTAGTTGACTTGAACATGGAAAGACGCCACCATATGTCAAGAACGCTGTGTTGACTTACTTTCTTTTCTTAGTGCAGATACACTGTCGATTGTTTTGTTTCCATCCTAAAGATCAGGAAGCCTCGAGCGGCTTCTAAAATAAATTGAAGCAATGCCTCTAAAGGAAACTTTGTTGGCAGGGTGGCCGCGGAACGTAAATTTACTCCACAATCCACGAAAAAGAAAAAGACGGGACGCTTTCCAAAAACAGTTGCCGGAATAAATAAATTGAGCACAAAGATTAGGCAACGCTCACAAAGAATACTAAAGACCCATCAATTGCATTTGCCATAAACGTACAAACACACAACAACAGCAACTCAAGCATTAGTATATTTCCTCAGCCTTGAACTGGGTATTGCAGCGAAAGCATAAACTGGTTTCAGTTCCAGAAAACATCGACAGAAAATTAATCCAGAGCAACGGAAAGGTGAGCCAAGATTAATCAGCTGTACGCTTTCTTGTTGTCCGACGTACGCAATTAAGAATCACCTTTCGAAATTGAGAAAACTGAAACAAGTATTACGTTACTCTACGTTACGTTACGTTATGTAACGTGACGTGACGTTATGTCTTACTTACAGTTATTCTATTGACTGCGTAAGCACGCCCTCAGACCATGGAACCATAAAAAGAGGGAAACAATGAACTCTTTCTAGCCTCTACGTTTATGCTGTGCAACATGTACTCGGGGTCGAAACACCAATAATTCGTCTCTATGTCTGTTGAGCCAGAATGTACTTGTAAATAAATTTTATCAATACAATCTTAAACGTTGAGGGACATATTTGAACATCAACAGTGTTCCTATTAGACACCAACGTTTTGGGAAGACGCTTCCGTTCTTCAAATGTGAGCACACTACATTTGCATCATTCCTAATTCAAAAAATAAAGGATCTTCCCGAAACGTTTGTGTCTACGGTTTACAAAATCTGGAGCGTGCTCGGCGAAGGACGAGGGTGAAATCACGTTTAGACCTAAAAACGTAGTCGCGCTATGAGACTGAGCTTCTCGCGCGCGTAGGTTGCAGCGAATGGCACTCCCAGGTGTTTCGCAAAAAATTATACCTTCGTTTCGGAACGTAAACCTCGACTCCAACCCTAGTCACTTTTTGACGCAAGCTGCATTTAATTATAAGTCTAGTAACACCCATATTCCCGTCTCTTTCGCATTACTTCCGGTGTTGTAGCTCGATAAGGCAGCGTACGTGATGTGCGGCTAAGAGCAGCTACATATTTTCTTCATGGTTACAGTAGTAGTTCACAAATGTATCTTCTGACGTTTCAAACACACACAAAAAAAAAGAAACGAAAGCTAAGTAGAGCCGAGATTTGTGGGTGACCCGATCGAAAAGAAACACGTTGTCGCGTGGTTGGCCAACGCGGAGGCTATGAGGAGGAAGTTCGTCTGCTTCTTTTGTAGAGTTTATGGTGACGTCAGAACACCGAGATCCGGTTGGTATTGAACGTAAGAGCCAATCAGAGCTCGACGTCTTTCTGACGTCACCACAACTCCTGCGCAAGAAGCAGATGAGTTGCTCCCCCGCATACTACAGACGTGCCTCCTGGAACGTACGAGGCGCGAGCCTCTTAGCTTGGGCGCCTGCACCCCCAAGCTCACAGTGCGGTGAGAGGAGCTGTAGCACCGAGAAGACAAGGCCCTGCACGTGACGTCATCGCTAGTGGGTCCCCGACCCACCCCAAGCGGCAAACGCGCTGAAGCTCGACAAGAGTCCCCGCAAAGCGTCAGGCTTGTCCTTCTTGGCGTCGGGCCTGTCCAACTAAAATGCAATGTCTACTTTTACTTCTCACTTACGTGCAACTCTTTGTTAGCATCGATTGTGCAGCAGGAGAGATTCGCTCAAACGCAGAACTAGTGTTTGGTTGCGTGGAGAAGCACCAAACACACGGTAACAAGAAGATGGCTGATGAGGGACAACACGGAACTGCTGTGAATAGTTATTTTATATACTGAATCCCACTGAAGTAATGTTAAAATACGATATTTTAAGCACCCAAATTAATGTTTCCTTCAAGTTCTAGAAGTTGTAATCAAACTGCAGTTTATAATTCCGATAAAAGAAGCTCTTGTCATCTTATTATGAACGTCAATTACATTTTATACGTTGAACTACATAACAAACATTGGCATGTCAACAGTCCCACCGAACTTATGATGGTTCTTTTTAAGCTTCCATCACGGCTCCTGCCAATTTAGTTATAATGTTCTCGCACATTTATAAAACTGACAGCTAAACGACAGAGATGGCATCAAAATAGACCTACAGAAGAGTGCACATAAATCTTCTTACGATACCGAAGTATCCTCGCTAAATAATGAATTGGACAAAGGTACCGCCAGGCTATCACAGTTTATCGTTTATACAAGCCGAAGTATTCGAAAGTTGACGCGTCTCATTTTAAAAGAAAGCTTTCCTCTTAGCACGCGGGTGCACTGCGGCAAAGCAAGACATGCAAAATGTCGATAGGTTGTCGTTTCTCTGCAGTACACCAGTGCGCGGTGGGAAGCGCACTCAACGAAACTAGCTAACCCGCCAAAACAGACCGCGAACGTGAGAATGATTGCGAAACTTCCGAGTACAATCTTTGATATAAAATGCAATTAAATAGTAAATTTTTTGAGGCAATAATCAAACATTTCGAAAACTGGCATAAGCTTATCGAAACTACCCATCTAGGTAGCGAGGCTTGGGCCATTATATTATTATTCAAGTGAAATTAAGCTTTGGAGCAATGTTGGCGCAAATTCCTGACATGTTGGTAGAATGTAGAAGGATGTAGCAGGGTAAGCACTTTGTCTCAGTATGGCGCAAATGGCGCAGCAATCAGATCCCTGCACTTAGAGAGAGGGAGAAGATGCAGCCTCGTCTTCTGGCTGGCACTGGCCATGCGCGCTCTCCGGCCTAGGCATGTGTCTACCTTTCGCCCCATGATCACGCTTCCGCCCGAACCCACGCGCAGTAAGAGCGGAGTCAGGTGATGAAACGGGGGTGGTTGATTTGTCGGACGAGCACGTTACTTCCACCGCACTTCCAGCTTGGGGGTAAAGGAGGTGTACAGGAGGCAAGTCTCGCTGCATGTGCGCCGGATTCGTCCCGGCTCTCTGTTACCGCGCTAATGAGTCTCTAATGTGGTTGGCGCGTCGGTCACGCGGGTCACGGTGAAAGTGGTGGCCGGTCTCGGATTGAATGCGGGCGCCGAGATGTATTCACGCGCTTCGAGCTCGCCAGCTCCAATGTCAGGCTGACCGTCACCCACAACCTAGCCTTGCCCATGCCGAAGCAGAGGCCTCCGATTGTGGGTGTACGATCTATGCGGAGTCTATAAGGCATGGCGTCTTCTTAAATCTGCAGAATGACCCATCAAAATGGGGTTTTGACGCATAGCTTGGGGGGGGGGGGGGGTGCATTTTAACGTTATAGTAGCGAAATTCATGCATCGAGAAAACATTATTTTTTTTATCGACTTCTTGACATGACAAAACCCTAACCGAAAGCGAGGTTTCCTTTTTGTCCGCTTATATTTTATTATCAGATGTACTTAACTTCAGAACTCGCACTGTTCTATTTGTACTATGGTACTACAAAGTCAATGAAGAATAAGTCAGGTCAGCCCAGGTATATAAAATGCTTTGCTGCTGCATTCGCCTTGAAGATTGCACGCAAACTGCAATATCTGATCATGTTTGAACAGTGTCTAATAATGTTTGTCACAGTAATGTTTGAACGAAATATTTAACGCTCTCCGTACAAAAGCTACCACAAAAAATTATTAAAAAAAAGAAAAAAAAATCCTGACTTAATATAAAACTTACGACAAACTTGACTTCCGCCGAGTTTCTCCAGTGAACAAATACTGCGTCGTCTACCCTCCAAAGCAGACATTGACTGTGATCTCACAAAAGCAAACTACGTCTATTACCTTTTTTTTCCCCTCCCTTCGCTAATTTTAGCCCAAAGCAGCTAGTAGTTTCTTCGTCAGGCTAAGCGCTGCAAGAGGTCTCTAAACGAGCACCCTCTTCACAGATGCCTTCTTTATTGATTGGTCGGAGGTATACTCTTCACAGTAACCGCACTTCAGCCGTATCGATGCTTAAAATCGTTGTTGCCAGTTTTATGAAGTTCTATCTCAAATCGCAGCAACACGTTTTCCGTTCATCGTGAATCTTAAAAAATTTAGCGAAAGAGCAAATCGGTACCGCCTGAGTCTCCTGACACCGTATTTCAAGCTCAGGAAGCCGCCATTTTGAACCGTAACGATCCCTAGTTGCGCCCGCTCCACACTAAGCACCAAATATGGGGGCGCCCACAAGAAAATAGAAGAACGGAAATCTCGCACTGCAAGCGCAGATCTTTTCGAATGACTTTAGCCCTTACAAAGACTGGAACTGACGTTCTCAATTTCCCGTTTTCCACAGGTTTACCAACAGGCTGTATCCGCGATGGAAGTCACAGCAGCCAAGCCCCTTTTCTTGCTCGCCGTTGTCGCTGCCATGATCGCCGGAGTGACTCTGCAACTATGTCCCTACAACGACCCGAGGCACAGCATTTGCCGGTTCAGGCCCAGGGCCTGTCCAGGAAAAGTTCTCATTCGTAAGTGATAGCAAACAATGTCAGAATCAAGAGCGAAAGTCTGCGCATCTTAACATCAAGGATGGTCGTGATTCATTGTAGTCCCAGGCACCTTAAGAACGACAACACTCTGAGGAATGTCCGCGAATCTGTCCTCTCCGCAGCGCACTGTGAGAGTCACTCATCACGATCTTCGAAGCATGCTCGACTGGTGTGAACGAAACGATTTGTAGCCGTAAAAAGTTAAAAACGAGATCTGTAACTACAGGAGTGCAGCGTGGCACTGCGCGTGTGACATTACGGTGCCTGCAGCGAGTCTCCGACGTTGTGTTAAGAGTTCCACCCATGCATCAAATGTGGTCCCAAAGTGGAAAAAAATTACGTCACAAAAGCCGGAGTGTCATGCTGTCGGATGTCGCGATCCTGGTGGTTGGGCGTAGAAGTTCTCGAGAGAGAAAAAAACACGAGAGAATGTGAGTGTCGTTGTCTTCATGGCTTCCCAACACCTGGCTACCGAACCTTCCGTGGACTGTCAAGCTAAATAGCGAGTCGACGTGCGGCAGAACAGGCATCTGCCACATCCAGCACCGCTGTAGTGACGCCGCCAGGATTGCGGCAGGCGACAGCGTGACACTTTTATGACGTCACTCAGGCAGAAATCGAGGGACCATGCAGATTAGGACGCGGTGAACACACCAGTCGAAAATGCGTTCCCCTGCTCAGTGTCACACCGAACACTTTACTTTGAGATTTTCGTATTTCTTCGCCCTTTTCATTCGCCGTAGATAGCATGCGATACGGGTGAACCACAGAAAAACAAACGCAAAAAAGATTCTCATCTTTTTTTTTTCGGGGGGGGGGGGGGGGTTGTTTATAGAAATGATTGATGATTTCCTACATTTTTTAAAAGTCACTGAGTGCATACTGTATCGCGATGCACCCGGAAAACCGATTCTTGGTCTTCTTTCAGTGAGTTCCAGCAATGAGATAAGCGATCGGTCCCATGTTCCAATGGTCGCTCAGACTCAGTGACCGGAAACCGTCCGCCTTTTTCAGCCGTTGCTCATTGCTCATTGGAGTACGATCCTACTCATTCTTCTCATTGGCAAAGCTTATTAAAGGAAAACCAATGATTGGTGGTCCAAGGGTATAGTCGGACGGTACACACGCAGGAGCTGCTGAGAGTGTAAGAACAGAAAGCGCCCTATTTTCCTGAAGATTCAAGTGACTATTGTCGTCAAAAAACGGTGTACTGAAAACTGAGTAAATATCTCATTTACGAGAAAAGTCCCGGGATGATTTCTGATACAGGAACGAAAAAAGTAAAATGCATCCCAGACTTTACGGCAGATGTTGCAATTAAAATACGTTATATTCAGTATCTATTTGTAAATGAGAATAAAACTATTGCTATTGCAAGACCGTTCAGCAGTATAACTTGATAACTGAAGAAAATATTGACTACATATTAGCTTCGCTACCCGCCAAGATACGTGAAGTGATGTTTCTAAAAATTTATAGTTACCCTTTTTAACAAATTGTCGTTCGAATTTGGACAAAAAATAAAGGAGAAATGAACACAGTAATTGAAGTCGAGTACTTTTTACGACTAGATAGATGACATTTAACTAAACTATATATTGATATAACAACGAAAATTTAAAAAATGCATTTCTTTTAAGAATTAAGTTTGCCCGTCAAAACCTATACACATAGTATACAAAGTTTCAATTGTAACATAGAGAACGAGACTAGCGAATGTCGCAATACAACGTTGGGACGTGAAATGCCTACAAACAAAATCAAGTTGCAAGAACGACCAAGAATCATTTATCGAACGATAATAGAAGACCGTCAGCCGCCTTTCCCGTTGAGAACCATTCACATTTCGCCCCGTGACGGCAGTATTCATGGCGGAGACCATCGCGCTAAACGGTTACCCCTAGCAAATGCACCATTCAGCAAAGGAACGTCCTTCACCTTCCGGTGCCGAAGACAACAAAGAACCGAGACAGGCATCCTGTCAACGCCGCTGGCACAACTCCCGCCGTCTTGCCGAGTCGCAGCAGGCTCACGGTGAAGCACAATTTACATAACAAACACGCCCGAGAATAAATCGCACGTCGGGCATCCTTCGATTCTCCGCAAGAAAGATCCCACTTGATAAATGAAAGAGCGTACGAAATGCTTTCACGATGAAGACCCATTGACAATGATGTCGAGCCTTTAGAGGCGTCCCGTTAAAGGACTTACGTCAGTCTGCAGTCAAACAACTTCGGGAGACTCTTCACGGAGTTACGTAATCGGTATGCTATTTGCTCGTGTCTCCGAACATAGCGCTGAAAACTTAGGCCAGCAAGGCGTTTCAGCTGAGATGACAAGGAAGCACTGCGGGTGTGGTTACAGTTCGTCGCGTCTGTATTTGCTGACGTTCTTGTTTGGTCGATACAAGGATCGCAGCCATTGGTGTAGGACAGACCGAATCACTACACCCGTGCACCTCAAGGCTTGGTATCCGTTACGACAAGGACCGAATGGACCTAGCCTACATCAAATAAGTCTCTAGAATCAGTTTCGCATGCTCCGACAATGTTTACCACGAAAAGATGGCTGAGTGGTCCATGTGTTTCGCAAAAGCATTGAAGTAAAAGCTTCCCCTAATCGAAAGTTACAAATAAAGAGCAAAAAGCTAAGTATTTTTATATTAAAAGTGAGAAAGCACTAAGTCATCGGGACACTTTATTGATCAAAACAGGAAACTAGAACAATCAAAAAGATTTTCTTCCCTCTTTTTTTTATTAAACGTTTTAAAAAGTTACAACGATATTTCTTTCTTCAGATTGGCACGAAAAATGTTAAAATGCATGTTGAAGTTGAAGTTGAACTTTTTAGATGTAATTTTTAATTCGGGCATTTTTGCTGTTTGATACTTTTAAGACACAAATGCGCCGCTCACCGCGCAAAGGTGCGGCACAAATGCGCCGCACCTTTGTGCTAAATGACATTCTCGGGGTTTCAAAACTGACTTTTTAGATTCATTTAAAGGCAGTTAGATTCATTTGGCACTCGCTCATGTTAACCTACCCGAACAAACATTTAATTTTTATTTTTTAGCAATTTAATTTTTTTTACGCTCATTTCTTTGAATGTTGGTTTCTTCACCAAGAACCATGTATACCTGTACTAAACCAGGGTTTTACTACAATGCACTTTTGTGAGCCTTATGGCTATGTTGATTTTGCTAAGAATACCTTTCCTGGGGTGATTTATTTATCTTTTTCACCTTCGTTGTCAAATGCTGTAAGATTTTTTTAAAGTATCAAACCTTTGAACCTAAGTTTTCATTATTTAATATTTTTAGCTAGTTTTATTATGTTTGGGGTTTTATGCACCCTCCTTTTGCTCTCGGACGACTTAACAAACTCCCAGAATATGTTGTCAACGTTTTGCGAGACAGTACTTGTTTTATGTGCTTTAAAACCTAAATGACAATCAAAATAAAATACTATTATCATGTATCATTTTGTTGGAAACCTATCAAATCAGCAGGAGCCAACACAAAATTATGAATTCTGTCAGATTTCTATAAAAAACCAATACAACCCACAAATTAAGATCGAACACGCAGGGTGCTCGATCTTAATTCGAACAGATTCCTTTTTTAAGGGGTGAGAACTATACGAGTGCCGTCTCCACCATGTATTTATTAGGCTCGGCGGAGATTAGATGAGGGATCGATCGTCATGCTAAGTTGACTTATTAACTAAAATTTGTAAATTAACTTTTTAATTATTGGTTTCAGGGGTCACGTTGGAATTGCAGTATTGACGGCAATTACTATTAGAAGCAAGACGAATTTTAAAAATTTGCGAAAACGTAATATCTTTTTAGCTATTAATCGACCAATTTTTGTTGTTGTTGTTGTTGTTTCCCTCGATTTAAGAATTGCGCGCAAAAAAGAGCGCATTGAACTCTGCTCACAATGAGGCTTGAAAGAGTGACGTTGTCATTTGGACAGCGACGTCACTTCTGTCGTCGGTGTACCCGCAAAAAACACGCTGCCGAGATAGTGACGACAGGACCTAAACGGCTACGCCACTATTCCAAGCGTCATTGTCAGCAGGGCTTCCGACTCTCCCGTTCAACGCAAATTTTAAATTGAGCGAAAAAACGCTAAAAATTATAGATTAATATCACGAAAACCGTTACATTTTTCTAAAATTCTTAAATTGGTCTGGCCTCTAATGGCAATATCCGTCAACCCTGCATGTTCAACATGACACCAATATGCAATAATTAAAAAGTTGATTAAGAAAATTTAGTTAAATAGTCACCTTACCATGAAAATTATCCTTTCCTCTAAAGTTTGTTAAGCCTGATAAATATATGGTGAAGACAGAAGTCGTCTAACTCTCACCCGTACGTTTGAAAAACCTGCTCGAGGTAAAATCAAACGCCCTGTATACTAGGTGTGCTTGAATACTGTTTTCGCTATTATGCTCGACAATAACAGGAGTCGCTCTAGCCGCACCTCAGCTAGTCTAATCAAATAAGAGTCTAATTTGAAGAGCAAAACCATCCTGTAGCTAGTTCCATTTGAAAGCACACATTTACCAAATGCTATATCTGTCTAGCTTTTTTACTTATGCACAATCGCACAAAAAATTCACTGGTCATGAGCAAGCTAAAGTATTCACCAAATCAACGCGTCCGTAGGAGTTATTGATGAGTTAAAGTTTTGTTTCAGATTTATTAAAACGTTGCCGTTCAGGCGTCCTTCTGCAGTCGGTAGCTAGAAACTATTTGCCTTAACTAGAAACCACAATCTGTGATTCGTGATTCGGTAAGCACATCTACCAAAGAGTTTCGCTGTTAGATGTGACAATAACATTTAAGTATGTATGTTGTATCGAATCTTTGATTTTACACTTTTTATCACCAATACATTACCGATCACTCAATCTGTTCGTTCAAAATTCACTATTTATTTATTTATTTTTCTGTGCAAGGCGCAAATTATAAACGGCAAGTTACACTAACAACTTTCAGAATGTCCTTGCGGCAAATCTAAGAAGGACATAGCGTACAGTCTAAGTTACAAATACAAAAAAAAGAAACCTAAAGCCTACCGGGCCCTAAGTTATAATTGTTTCATAAATTGATATTTCATTTTTTTGCTTTCGCAACAATGCGCAATAAGCGAGCCTACTAGGGTCAACCGATTAACTCGACGTCCACCTGAACGCCCTCAGCGCCGAGGACGTCGCCGACGTTCCCCCAAGTTCAAAACACTCACGCGACTCACGCGATCGGCACGACATGCCCTTCTTCGGAAGCTAGTGTTCCTACCACTGCTCCCGCCGTTCTTGTTTACAAATCGCGTGCGCGTCTCATCTCTGCGGTTGACCTGGTGCGGCGAACTGGTTGACCCAGCTCGAATCCGAGACCGATTCCGCCTATAGAAGACAAGTCCTGGGCATGACGTCATTGTTAATGGGTCCCCGACCAACAATTCCTGGATAACAAAGCCGTAGTGCTAAGAGAGATGTCGTCACCGGCGAAGGCCAGCGCTGGGCACAGATCGACGGCGTTGGCCGTCTGCATCTTCGAGCATAGACGGCGCTGCGTGGAGGGCCACTAGTGATGACGTTTGGCTGGGGAAAGGGGGGTCGCCGGCCTTGTTTTTTACGCGGTATCGCCGAGACACGCCGGCTCGCTCTCGCACCTTCTAGGGCGATCCCTGCCCTCTTCTCGCTTCAAAACGTCATTAGCCGACCGTACACGAGAGCACGCCGAGACAGAGGTCGACGTCAAAGGCCACGGTCTCGGTGCTCGCAGGATATCCCTCGGTCGAGGCTCCTTCTTCGGATATCTGCCAAGCGTGCGGCTCCACGGAAGTCGGACCATAAGCGGCGCCTCGTAAAAGCCGTCCTCATCTCAGGACGAAGGCGAAACCGTGGGATTTATTTTGCAGTCGTGCTTCTTTCACGTTTGGAACGACAAGTTTGGGGCGCGCTGAGGTCCTGGTCAAATTGCAACACATACTCGTTTGCATGTGGCGAAACTGATGGTGACAAAACGGACCATAGTCTGTATGACCAATCTTTTTTATGCCTCCTTTACATTAGCGTACACTGGGTTGACTTGCAATCATGCGGTTACGCTAACGTGATCGACGAACCGCGCCCATGTATGATAAGTTATTTTAATACGTCTATCCTTCTAAGATATCTGGAACGTCTAGTTTTCTGCAAAGCACTTGAGAGCAGTCTCGGGTAAGTTAGCTTCAAAAAGTAATTCGTTACAGTTACAATTACTTTCATAAAAAAGTTGCCAAGTTACCCTTACAGTTCTTGAAACGAAAAGGTACCTGGCTACGGGTCAAGTTACTTTTGAAAAGTAGCGGCGTCCTTTGTTACTTACTTTTCCTTAGCAAACAAAAACAAGATTGGTCACGTCGTATGTGCATGTCGCTTCACGGTCGATGTGTCCAAAAAGCGATTGCCCTGAAACAATAAAATGCCTCAGCAAAAATGGTGCTACAAGCCATCAACGTGTATGTGTACAGTCAGAAAGAACAAGCTCGTGTGTAAAGATTATAGCTAAGTTTCTCGGACAACATTCACACGTAGCCCATAGTCGCGTCGTGACTCGTGAGAAACTAGGTATTTACAAGCTGGCGCAGGGTGAACATGACACTCGGCATGTCGGAACACGTCATTTGGAAACCATAAGGAATGATTACGTTCTACTCGTTCGATGATATATTATTCCTTAAAAAACTTGAAAAAGTAACGACCTAAGTAACATCGTTAGTTTTATCACTACTTTATAAAAAGTAACTCAACTACAGTTTCCAGAAACACTTCAAATAAGTAACTCATTGCAGTTAGAATTTATATAGAGTAACGAAGTTACAGTAACTTTTTTACTTGTAACGCGTTACTAATACCCAAGACTGCGTTGGGAGAGCCATTCGCCGTAATCTACGCAGGAACCTCGGCGAATGACTGGGACGAAGCAAATAGGTTTAGTCCTGAAAAAACAGACTGCCTTGTGAGACTAAGCATCGTGAAACCTCATGCTTAGTGTCACAACGCAGGTTTTCTTTTTCGGCCTAAAGATATTCTCAGCCCCGTCATTCGCCGAGGTCCCTTGCAGCGAATGGCTCTCTCAAAGTGCTATGCGGGAAACTAAACGCTCCAGATTTCTTAGGGTAAGTGTGTGGAAACTGAGAAGTGTCAGCTTAAACACAATTCATGCAAAACAGCGCACATCTTTTTTTTTAACTTTTTTATCAAATTTTTGTTTTGTTTTAGTATTGTAGTTTAAAGCCAGTGATAGCCAGAGTAGAATACCTTCGGTTGCACCGAATAAATACATCAAAAATATCATTGGCTCTGCTACTGTGACTCAGAAGCGTCCAGAATATGCACATTTGAGTTAACATCGCGCTTTAAGTCGAAGCCGTCTCAGCGGGTGTAACGTGTGTTTAGGCGCTGATACATATAATGATGTGTTCCGTGAATTTGTCCAGTGAGAGCCTCTAAAAGTGATGGATAGTGCCATGGGCATGTTTATATGTTTATTCAAACGATACTCCCTGCCGCTTTATTCTTTACGTATGTATTGAAGAACTGATTTTATAGCTTAGGTTACCGCTATGTGTCGTATTCGTTCTACATGTTTATTCTTTCTTCAATATTGACCCGCATCAACACGGTCTTTGTCCATTAATTACTTAATCATCTTTACACCATTGTTAGCGCCACAGGCATTGCAAACCGGATAACTTTACATACAGGGTGCGCGAGGACCAGCACAATTGGTACGCCCTGCAAAATTCGAATTCCAAACATACCCATAACTGAGCACGCGAACGTTGTTTCGTAAAAAGTTTTGTGCCTATTTTCTTTTTTTCTAGAGAACAACCTAGGGGTGGTGAAATGTTAAACATAATGCAAAAATGGCGTCTATTTTTTATGTTCTATACCAGCCTGTTCGTGGTCCGCTCATTGGTCTGCGACCAGGTAACTTGCTGAACGCAAAAACACTGAGAATGGATCGTATAGGCTGGCGACGAGCGGGATAATTGCGATATGTAATAATTTTAACGAAATATGTGAGCGACGACCACCCGGGAGCAAGCTCGCAAACTTGTGTGCAGACGACGAACATCCGGTATAGGACATTGTAGATGTACGGCCGCCGTTTTTGCACTAGTATTTTTAACATTTCACCAACCCTGAGTTTAGCTCTAAAAGAATAGACATAAAATTTCTGTGAAACGACGTTCGCGTGCCCAGTTTCAGGTATGTACGATTAGAATTAAAATTTTCCAAGGCGTGCTAAATGTGCTGGCCTTCACGGCCGCACCCTGTATGTACGCGAATCCCATATTTCTGGTGATCTCACGCTCCTCGTTCTTCGGGCAGGCTCAGGCGGAGTGACCAAGGCCCAGCAGCTGCACATTTTGGACCTGCACAACCAGTTGAGGGCCTGGGTTGCCGGAGGATTTCAGAGAGGTCTACCTCCCGCCTCAAACATGAGAGCCCTGGTAAGATGTTCAGAATTCCAGCTTGCCGCGTTCTCGCTTCGCTTGTTTTCTGGTTAAACAGCTCATAATCTGCAGCGAAATGTGATTATAAAGACATATACATTACGAAAAATAGGCCAAACAAATATGTGTGGATGCGCATAGGTTGGCCTCCATCCCGTCCTGCCACCACCCGTGATGCCATAATTGCGCATTCATAGGCCATCGCAACATGAGAATCAATTCGTTTAGTATCATTCTTTATTGCTCAGTCGCCTTCTCTGAGGTTTGAAATCCGATATTTACAAGATTTCATCGTTTCTTTCACAATGGACATGACAAGGAGGTTGGGGATTCTGCATATTGAATTCGTGCTAAACGTTTGAAAATTAAATCCCCTTCTTTTTAATTATAAAATAAAATTTGTTGCCTCGGAGAGGTGAAACTGACTAATCCATAGATAGATAGACTGATGTTCAAAAAAGAAAGAGGAAAAATGTATCGCAAATTGGTACGTGAATCCTTCTTGGTTTAGCGCTATACTACGTTTCACGGCAACTTGGCGAACTATGGAGGCTAAGGCACGCGCGACCCAATAAGAGCGTCGGAGCCAGGCACGTGACACCAGGTCACGGGAGCGTTTGTGTTAACCTTAGAGTGGTCATGTGCTTCTCCACCCTATTGACTCATTGATTCATTGACCCATTCACTCTCCCCGTTGGGCCGGCCTGTGTCCACAGAACTGACGACCTGCGGTCGGTCACGTGTCAATTTTACCGCTAAATTTTTGTGCACGTCACAAGAGGTCAAACCATGTGACTTCATTTTTCCCACTAAATTTAGCAGGAGAAACTGAATTTGCATGTAGGTCACGTGACATATCATGGCACATGACGTCAATATTTCCACTAAATATATAATGGAAACTGAATTTGTGTATAGACCGACACGCGGAGCGGCTCTGTTTACCAACATGGCCGGAAGGCCGCGCATGCGCGGTAGCTATGTGGGCAAAAGCGCCCCGGCTCTCCGTGTTTTCGCCATTGCGTTGTGTGGCGTGCGCTCGTTGTTGACGTTGTAGGGACGCTTGCATCTTTATTTGTGCGTCGTATTTCCTGACAACGTATGTCGTATGCTATGCCCGACTATTTGAGCTCGCTACCCGAGCCTGAACGGCAGCGGTACCGAAACAAACTGTGCGTGGACGGCGTTGCCTACGAGGATCCGTACGCCGTAAACAAGGCCTGCTGGACTTCCGACGTGAAGTTGCTGCCACCAAAGTCGTCATTTATTTCGTTTTTTCGCCAAGCCAGTTGACGGCCGACACGATGCAGGCGTACAAGTCTCTTGAGGCCTACGATTACTTCGAGTCAGTTTCCCCCACTGCCGGCGGGATCAGCAGACTGTGGGTCTGCGGAAGTGTATTTATTAATAAATAAATACACACAGCGTCTTGAAGTCAAGGCATGACCACAACGCATGACAAGCAGTAACGCTTTGTCCGTTCTGCAGTCTTGGCGGTAACACGTTACAAGTAACAGCGTTATCAGGAACGCGTTACTTTTTTCAGTAACGTAGTTACGTTGCTCGTTACTAGTTCCCAAGTCTTAAAAAAATTGCACGTAAATTTTTTCCGTCTTTTTAGGCGTCAAGCCATGTTCTTCTTTGCATTTTTTCTTGTTAGTATTTAGGTGAAATCGTAATATGAGATAAAGTAATTATGTTCAGTTTCTGCATGAACATAACGTGTTTTTTATATATATGAGCTTATGCATACCTGTATCGTTAAAATGGTAAAACGTGTTAAATATTAATTTATAAAGTAACGCAGAAGTAACGTGCGTTACTTTTTATTGGTAGCGGTAACGTGTTCCTTTTATTTTTAGGTAACTAGCTCAGAAACGCATACTTTTTTGTGTGTGCAAATAACGAGTAACGTACTTCGTCACTTTTTTCGGTAACGCCTACAACACTGCCGTTCTGCCGCCGATTTCCTTCTGCGGGGTAGCACGGGAGTAGCGAGCCTCAGACTAGCGCTTGGCAGGTGCTTTGTGCTCGAACACCGTGGAAACGAAATCGGGGTGGTCTCGATCAGACAAGCGTTTCCCTGCACATAAGCAAGCCTCGGGGCGGAGATTGAAATGGAAGCCGCACTTGCCTTCAAGAAAGTGCTTGCCGTACAAACGGTCGTTCGCGCGAGGCGACCATTCTTTTCGATCCACGTATATTAACCACCTTCTATGCCTTTCAGAGTATGCCGAGGACTCGTGGAAACTCACTCCGCTACTTTTCTTGTACATTTCGGTGCAATTAACGGCAACACAGCTTCGCGGCATGCTGAAATGCTATGACGGCCGTGCGAAACGGGCGTGCTTTTGCCCACACCACCCGGCTCCGGCGCGATCGCAGCCCCGCCGCAGCTCTGTGACGTCAGGCCCGTGTGTCGGTCTATAGGTCACGTGACACGAAGCCATGTGACGTCATTTTTCCCATTCAATTTAGCAGGAAAGATCGCGGTATTTTTTTTTTTGTGGCGTCGCTTCATTTGAAAACATAGCCTATAAACGTTTTACATTATAAGTCAATTAACCATGCTCATCATTTTGGTCTGCTACTTCTTATTGGGGAAAGAGTAAGGTGCATCAAAAGATAAGCTAATCTATCGTTCATGTTAGATTTTTATACAAATGGGTGTTCTGTTCGTAACAACCGTTTGTATTTTATTAACCGGTTGATCACTTCGTTTTAGCTCAATTATCCTATTGTAGTCTTTTGGAGTTAATGCATTATACCAGGATACCCTCATATTACATCAAATCGAACTGAGCTAATCTCGTACGCTGCTCTCTAACTAAGAGCGCGATGCTCTCGAGCGTCAACGAGCGTAGCAGCCTAGCGTTACCATTCAGGGTACAGACTCCAGGGCAAGACCCTGCGGGACAGCGGAATAGTCGAGGTCGTCGACAGCACAAGCTCTGTGCGATGTAGGGCAGTCAAGGTCACTTTCACGCAGATTGACTTAAAACTCTGATCGAAAACAAAACCAAAATAAATGACGGGTATCGCTTTAGTGGCACGAAATATGATCAAAGCCGAAATATTACATCAAAGTGAAGCCGCGTACTCCACTAAACCCGATTTTAAAGATGTGTCCAGCCAGGCACGTAGCCAGGATATTGTTTCGGTGAAAGGGGGTGGGTGGGGGGGGGGAGCTTATGACAAAATGCTGTATGAGGGGGGGCAGAGGTGACCCCAGCAAAATGGAAAATCTCGAAAAAGGGGGGGGGGGAGCCGGGTCTCATACACCCCCCCCCCTGGATACGTCCCTGCGTCCAGCTGCTCTTTAGCGGGCATAAAGCGGGTTATCTTTTAGTCAAAGTACACTGGTGCAGAACCCTTATGATGTCACGTCGCGGTGGAGCTGGTTGTACCCAACGTTATTAGATTAGCTCAGTTACGAAAACCAGCTTTCTGCGTTAAGTCTTAATTTATAACTCTTTTTGTTCGCGTTCCGCCCATTGAAAAGCTTGCGGAAAGCGCCTCAGCACGCATCTCATATCGCTGCGCCGCAGTGTTCTTCCGCAGCAAAAAGGCCGTCTGCTTTCATCGCCGTCACCATGGCAACGAACGCCAAATTACCTCTTCGGACGGCGCGTGTATCACTGGGGAGTGTGTTAACCCACACCCCCGCCTGCGTTCACGCCACTTAGCGGCGACCAGTCTGCGGCTGCTCATTACAAAACTATTAAACTTTAGATAGCAGACGGCGTTCGGAAAATCGGCGTCCGTTGCCATGGTAACGGCGTTGAAAGCAGACGGCCTTTAGGCTGCGGAAGAACACTCGGCGCAGCGATACGAGGTGCGTCCTGAGGCCCTTCTCGCATGCTTTTCAATGGACGGAACGCGAACAAAAAGAGTTTGAAATAAGGAATCAACGCAGAAGGCTGGTTTTCTCCACGCCTCATAATTTGACAAGCCTTACACGAAACGCACGTTTTTAAACCGGAGTTTAAAAATAGTTCTTTTTTTCTTTTTTTTTTACAACAACATGGGTCTAAACTTGTATCAACGTTCCGGCTTGCCTTCGGACGAAGACGTGCTCAAGAATCATACTTTTACAAAGGCCTCAGCCATGGTATACTGAATGGCCGGCTGGGGGAAGGCGAATACCCGTCGTGTCAGCAGCAGGTCGCAGCGAGACAACAAATTAGAGCCCACAAACGCATGGATATAGGAATGGCGTCAGTTACCGGGAACTGGCCTCGTTGTCCCGTTGGTAGTTCCATAAAATCCCGTTTTAATTAGATAACGGTTAGATTTGAAACATTTGCATATCTTATCCGAACCGCTAGCATTGCCTTTGGGCTAAGAATGAGCGTTCGGCAATGTGTAACTTAATTTTGCATTAGGAAAAAAACAAAAAAACGCACGCATTGTACGCGTCATTTTTTGCGGGGACGCGCTGCCCTTTACATGCGGGTTTCTCCTGTCTAAGAAGGTTTAGTGGTTCTGTGTCAAGAATTAACGACCATTACAAAGCGGAGGTCATATAGTGTCCACGCACATTGCCTTTTGCAGAAGCCGTAAGGAAGCAAGCCGTCCTTTATTGAAACGGGTTCAAGCTTATAAGAATGAAAACTAAGAGCGCGAGCTCAAAGTTACCGCCCCGGTTCATACGGACAATTGAAATTCAACACAGGGCTCACCAGGCACAGCGGCGTAGCAGACACACTAATTTCGTAACGAACGTTGCTGGTAACAGAACGGAACAAGCTATATCTCAGTCGTCGCATTAGCGATGCGAATAACGTAAGATTCGGCTAGAATGCTCCCAGGGATCGAGGTCTGCGCCGTCACCATCTATCTCCCGTGTTCTGGCAATAAAACAACAAAAAACAAACCCAAGAGTATGAAGACCGCACAATAACAAAGATGACGTCGCGGACAAAAAATACCAATGTAAAACTACGTGTTCCGCTTCATTATGTGACCAACGCAATGACAGATACGAGAACGTGGCGTTTAGGCCGCACACTGAACTTCTTTCCGGGTCGCACACGGTCTAGAGCCACTGAAAAATCTATACCTTCAGAATAACGACCAGTGTAGGTGGTAACGCGTTACAAGTAACGGCGTTACCGGTAACGCCGTTACTTTTGGTAACGTAGTAACGTACTCGTTACTTTTCAAAACAGTTATGAGTAATGTACTTCCGCTACATATTTCAAGTCATGCGTAACGTTGTTACGTTACTCGTTACTTCTTCCCAAATGAAAAAAAAAACTACACTTCAATTTTTTCGTGTTTTTAAGCGCCAAGACACGTAAAATTTTGAGTTTTTGCGTTTTTCTTTGCATTTCTTCTCGTCAGTATATGGGTGAAATGGCAAAAAAAATATAAAATAAATATGTTCAGTTTCTGCATGAGCATGTTTCCTGAAATATGATGCGTATGCATACCTGTACCGTCAAAACAGTAAATCGTGTTAATTCATAATTTAAAAAAATACCGCAAAAGTAACGTGCGTTACTTTTTTATCGGTAACAGTAACGCGTTCCTATTATTTCTAGGTAACGTGGCTCGGTAACGCGTTTCTTTTTTTTTTTTGCAAGTAATGAGTAACGTATTTCGCTACTTTTTTTTCGGTAACGCCTACCACGCTGATAACGACACATCTTTGCGCTCCCCACAATCACGTGGGTTTTTGCGAACGGACGCCGTCGGATTTTCCCGTAAGGGGCACTAGCTGCTACTGCTGTAAAGATAATTGTAAAAGCGACGAGAGTTAAATTCTGCATCGAATAAGCTGGTATAGATAATCTGATAAAATGCGTCGATTGGGAGCCATCGTAGGTGTATTTTGATAAGTTTAGTAACTTCTTAAAGACTTATAGAGGCGCCTTCTTTTTCTTGTCGGTATCATGAAAAAGTAATCAAATTAATTGATTACTTTTGATAACTTCAGAAAGAATGATAGCGGCAACTAACTTCTTTGCCAGAGTCGCGCAGCCAGTCGGTCCTTCACGCAAATACAAGGAGAGGTGTCCGCTACAACACTCTTCATACTACACTTGGATAAAACAAAATAAAAGCATCATTTGTTAGCGATTGGAATTAGCTCACTGAAATTTCCTCTTTTCGTTTCTTCTTTTTTTAACACGTCGGCGGACGCTACGAAGGTTCGTATTATCTCTCAAATTTTCTGAAGTAAAATTGATAAATGGAGTGTAGAGTAACGATTTATGATAATCACGTGCCTGTGCAATATGGATATCTGCATTGTTTTACTGTTTTTGTTTTGTGTTTTTGTTTCCCCGTGCTGATCACGCTACGCAACGGATTGAGGCACGCGTACTGTGAGGACGTGTTTTAAAAGAAGCCCATTCGTAAACGTGATAGTGTTACAAAACAGTGCGGAGATCGCGTGCTTATTAAAATTTAAGATTAGGTTCACGTTGGCCAAACCCAACAGCTGAGGTAACTTTTTTTTTTTTTACAAATCTTTGTAGCAAACTTTTTTTCCAGTCTTTAATGATCCCTTTTTAATCCCTAACCAATTCTCCAAAGTACACCTTGAATTGTTGCTCCTCTCGTCCTCTCCAACGTTCATTGTCATCCCTACCCATAATTAGTCAGCTGGGTTGCGGATTACCTCAAGCTGTCAGTACACACGACACTTTAGGTACACATTTCGCACTTGCACATTATTAAATCCTACAACATCGTGTATACAGGTCATGCTGTCATGCGAAATTTTCAGAAGCCTCCGAGCGCATACCGTACCGCGATGCAGTGGCGTACAACTTGTTTTTGAGTGGGGGGCAAACCGGACTCCAGACCCCTCCCCCCCCCTCCCCCGAGGGCCGGGGTGCGGTGCCCTTGGTATCCCTTGGGCGCCGCCGGCCAGTGTTTGCCCTGCCCAGTGGCGGCTGTTTCGGGGGGGGGGGGCAAAACACATGGCTTGCCCCCCCCCCACTCTGAGAACTGGGGGGGCAAGCGCCCCCTCGCCCCCCCCCCCGGTTGGTACGCCCATGCCGCGATGGTTTGGGAACATCAACTATTCTTCAGTAAGTAAATTCCATCAATGAGAAGGTCAACTGATCGATATCGTACTCCAATGGTAAAGCAATTTCAGCAGACGCTTAGTGAAACTGCTTGATCATTCGGGTGCAATACACTCGCCCGTCTTATTGACTAAACTAATTATACAAAGACTGATTAAATTACTCATAAAAACACGTCCCTATTCAATAAATACTGCTCCGCTATCGTCCTACAAGAGCAGTTATTCGACTTTTGAGTGCGTAAAGGAGCATTATGCGTAAAGGATCTTCTCAAAGTGAACATTCAAGAAAGTAGACTATTTGCTGACCACTAAAAAAGGCGATCGGTTTAGCTTACCGGTCATGTCTATATTAACAAAGAGTAGGCCTTTAATTGCGAGAGCCAAATCTAAAACAATAACAAAACAACGGAAGGGACAAAAACATTCACTTGGCTTTCACGGAGAAATGCAGTTGTCACATGATCGATGAGGTACACGCTGGCTGGATGCCGTGAAGTGCTGTACAGCGTTAATCTCTATGGCACGAAGTTTTCCTCGGTTTATTTACAACATCTAAAAACAAACAAAACGAAGCAAGCAAAAAAACGATGCCAAACGATGTTGTTGTTTTTTGTCTTTTCTTTTTGTTTTCTTAGGAGAATTGTATAATGCAATCGAGGTCTGAGTGGATTACGCTATTTCTAAAGCGCTAGCAACGGTCAGGTTCAAGGCGGCATGTATGATGTCAGAGCAACGCTAGAATGATCAATAAGCATGAATTTGTCAGATCTTAGCACTGAAGGCCGAGCATTTCCATTCGAACATTAAGAAGGACGCTAGACCTTGCAATTACGAGGTTCTTTTGAATTTTCAGGCGCCAAAACTCTACTGATGTTTTACTTATTTTTGTTAGCTTACGTGCATCGTAAAACCACTCATATTTTTATTACTTGTATAAAATATCAATAAAAAGCTCATTTGTCGTATGTAAAGGTAACGAACTGGCACTGGAATCTTTTGTAGTCTTTGCCGTGAATTCGTTAGGCATTAGTTCAAAGGGTTGACCTGGAAAGAGAACGATGGAGAAACACGATAAAGGGTATGGACGTGGTGGTTTTCGTTTAGACATTCACCGGATCGTTAATCGTCTTAATCGTCTTTTCAGACCTGGTCGCTAAATAATTTTATGGTTCCAAAAATCAACAGGTACTTTTGCAATGCACCAGGAAATCACGCTAATTCGTTAGTGTTAGTACACAGGAACGATTTTAAATACTATCTTTAGTTTAAAATACTGCACTGACAATCTCGCCGTTGACTGTGCTCTTATATAAGAAAATCACCTAACGCCTCTTCGCATTGTACAAAAGCAAATTATCCAAACCCTTTCTTCGGCCATCTCGAAACGCGATTTTGAGTACCAAGAAGCCCGTTTCTAAGGTCAATAGCTTATAGCCATCGTCGCACGGGACTGTGTGCAGCCTGCACTTTATCAGCATGCAAGGGTTAAAAAACAACTTTACAGGTGAGACCCTTGCCACTTTTCTAGTGTCGCCCATCCCTCGCGAAAATATTTTCCTCTACACATAAAAATTTCAGACACTGCTCAGTGGTTCTTTTTTCTTATCTTTCAGAATCGTTTCGGATTAACTCAAGTAAACAAAACTAGATACACGGGTGGGTTTCACTATCAGTCTGAATATCGGCTAGGACAGACACATCAGCACAAGTGCCTTTGACACCATAGCAAATTAGGTTTTTCGTGAAAAACTACTACAATCGACATTTAAATTTATTTTGCTTTTATCATTAAACAATTAAAAGGTCCACCGCCCGCATTACTAAACATCATTTCACAATATCCGTGCACAAATGTAAGCTACACAAACCTTATGTATGACAAACAATGCAGATCTTTTTACCTTCAAACCATATAAAAAAATTTCCAAACTAGTTTGAAAGCTTGGACTAAATTTAGTCCAAGACTAAATTTATAAATGCGAACTCCAAGTAGTATTTAATTTAATTATTTGACACCTAAAATAATGTAACAATGTAACTTTTTTCGCTGGATAAGCAAATCGATTAGTAAGCACAACCATTTTACATCTGAACCCTCTCGTGTCAAAAACGCGTTCTTTTATTCGGCTTCCACCAAATATCGCATAACCAAGGTTTTGCAACGGATTTGTTTCCGATCTTTGTTGTAAATGGGTTTTCGATCATTTAATGTTTATTTTACTTCTTTTTATATTGCACTGCTTCATCCGGCAAAGAATCCCATAATGATATTAGCAGTGTTAATCAATCAATGAACACTTCCGCTGGAAAGAAACCGACCCTGAGTCGGAAGAAGCAACGTGTACCCTTTTCCTCTATGAAGGTATCACTGTCGAGAACGATGTGGGCTTCCTCCAAGTCGCTTACGAACAAACAAAAAATTGCGGCTGGAATTCCAATCAGCTTTCATCCCCCGTCTAATTAATCGTTTTCTCTGGAAGGTTAATGTAAATATGCTGGCGAATGAGCTGCCTGTATTCTTGTTAGAGATGATAATATCCCACCGCACCATCAAGGATGGCAGACTCTTAATGACGCCGCAACACTTCCCGCAGCGAACAAGTTGTTAGCACCAACGTTCCTTACTGATAGAGCTATTGGACATGTTTGTATATTTGTTTTATTAAACTCCCTAACCATTTGAAAATTCTACTCGGAACTTTAAGGATAAAGCAGGCAGACCACGCGCTTCACTATTTAAACAATGACATGCTGGAACACCTCAAGGTCGTTCTTCCTGGTAGTGACAGTGACTCCAGCAGCCACTCCTGAAGAAAAAGAAATTGACGCTATCTCTTTTTAATTGTTTCATTATATTACAAGGCGACCCTACTAAGTATATTAAACCCCCGAAGTGTGTTCAGGCTTATAATACTAATAATTCAATATAATTTTATCTCTGAGAATCTGAGGGGCAGGACGAAAAAGCTACATTCAGCAACTTGCAGAGCAAAAATAAACATATAATAACACTATATTTGTTATCGTTTATAAAAAATGTTTTTTTTTCAACATTTTACGGAGGAGGGGGGGGCGCTAATTTTATTATTGATTTCATTTCGTACAGTGAACTTACAGTTTTTTGTACAGTCGTTGTATATTGAGCAACAAGTCGTAAAAGGTTCCAGCATGGTAGAGTGTAAAATTAGACACTTATCAAATTAACGTACATGATCAAGCCAAAGAGCATGTTTTGATAAGGTCTTAAAGGGCCCATGAATCGAATTTTGGGTTGGCATGAATGATTTTAAATTGGGACTTTACTAATCGCATATCGTTTAGTTGGCCAAAAGAAAGAGGCTAGAAAGTCAAAAGCCAGCTTTTCGGTACGAACATTTGAATATATAGCCGACTATTTTGTACCTTCTTGCCTTCGAAAGCTCTCCGCCTTTTCACTGTGATACATCCGCGGTTCCAAAGGCGCGTCACCGGCGCCAAACTGACGTCAGCAGAGCCCAGCTCACGCATTGGACACGAGAACTGCGTCACTCGGACGTATGCCCTCGTCAACAATCAATCCGTCGACGAATATTTGGATTCGCGTTCGTGGCCAATGAGTGCCCTGACAGAACTTATCGTCACTGGGGAAAGACAAGTTCTATGGTGTGCATAAAAAGCACGGTGGAAGCTAGGAGTCATCGCACCGGTGACGAAGGAATGTCACGACCACGTGATTTCACAATTCGCATTTGAGTTGAGGATTAAAGCTAAGGAGGAAGAAGTAGGAAAATCGTTTCATGACCCCTTTAATATTATCCTGACAAATTTTTATCAGAGTCAGAACGAAAACTTGAGGATTGAGAACGGAACCGCACTAAAAATTTCAAACTTCCAGCGCTAACACCCGAGGCACAAATATTTCACACTCCGAACGGAAGATGGCGCCAGAGGTTTCCCTTTCGAGCAGGAACATCGTGAAAGCTCTTGAATGAAGAAATGGGAGCTTTCTTCTGGTCAACATCTATTTATATTCATTATATTATCTTTCGTCGTCGACTGGCGATAAAATAATTTTAAATATTTTTTCTATGTATATGTATAACTGCACAGGCAAGAAAATATCCATGGGCAGAAAGCCTGGAAATAAAGGTAGTTTTATAATCAATCAATCAATCCGAAGTAAAAAAAAACTGGAATCGCGATTGTTAACTTTTATAACATTTGACAGAAATGAAACTAGGAAAATGAACAAACATCGATTGAACAATTTATTCAGATACGAAAGTAATAAAAGAAGTAATTAGATGGTAAGTGACTTGAGCGAAAAAGCGACTATCCGGCCCTGTGTTCAGTTTAAGTGCAAGTTCGGAAAAACATGTTAATTTGATTTTAAAATATTTGAAATGATTGTCACGCTGAGCGGTTCCTGGAGTTTTTTCAGTGTTCATAAGAAAATTTGTTTAAAGTAGCACATATTAAAATACACCTATTTTTATTACTCTGTGTATTTCATAAAATTATGCAGTACCAAATGCTTAAATCGAAGATTTGGCCAAACAAAAGAATGTGGAAAAAAATTTTTATGAATAACTGTGGCGAGGAGCTATAAATGTCAATTAAATATTGAATAGCAGACATAATAGTTTTCGTTTTTAAAATGCTTTAGAAAAGTATTTAGCTGGTGCTTGTTGATCCTGAAAAAAGCCCTAGAATGTACAGCTAATCGGAGGTTTCATTTCGAGATAATTAACCTGGTATGTTTTATAGCCTCCAATTAAACTCCGCTCACTCTTTCTCTACATGAGATTAGTGTTGAGACTTTAGAAATATAAAATATCAAAAATAACCAGAATATTGGGCGCGCCATCATTCTGAAATTTTTACACCCTTTAGGTATTACAGCAACCGAAGAGTTCGTCAGCACCTGAAAAGCCTTGTGAACTCCCTAAAAATAAGATACTGGCGAACTTAGCAGCCTGTTAGGGGTATTTCTACAAGCAACGGGTTTACAAGCCATAAGTGACACGTGCAGTTCTCACATTCACAAAAATGGCATATGCAGACGCAATCAATCACGCACGAAGAAGGAATCACGACCCTGTTGACTCCTCCACTGCCTTATATACTTGACCGCCTCCACGATTACGAAAGTTGCAAGTATGTTGCTTTGTTCTGGTCATTATTATGGTAATGCATATGTCCACGCTCAAGGAATGCATTTCCAAGTAAAAAGCGTTGGTATACAAGCAATAATTATTGGACATAGTCACTAGATGAACCTCCTATAAACCTGTATAAAGCAGGTGTCAGTGCGGCGAACACCCTTCAAAAAGGGCGTTCTCCTCATTTCATCGTAGCCCTTTTCCACACCCTTTTACGCCCTTCATAAATGAAGAGTGTTCCACGCAACACCACCCTATTTCTTTTTCAGTTAAAAAGCGTGTATTACTCGGAATGAGGAGGCAGAAAGGGCGTAGCCATTCGTGTAAATCTCTGGGACGCCATTTAAATTGCTTGGCCTAATAAAAGCAAAGTTCTGCCGCTTTCTTTTTTCTTTTTCTTTCATCAGAAAGTTGTAGCAAATTACGACATGTGCGAATAACGCGTGATCCTTGGCGCTCCATGCAAATTGGCGTCCAAAATCAGGACGCCCATTCTGAGCTCCTGCGTGTCCTTGCCCTTGAGACAGGGAACATTGTCACCGGATATAGTACACTATCCCAATTGACGCGTCGGTGGGCTCAAAACAAAGACCGACGACGCTCTGGTACCGGTGCCAAGACGGGAGCCCCTTCTGGTCACTAAATATAAATCTGCGAGGAGCGCAAACCCTTGTCCTCTCCGACATATCTCTCGTGACCGAGTCATCCCACAACCATCCCCTTGGAAGAGTTTCAAGGAAGCTGTTCAGCTCGAGGAGCGACTGATTTCTGACCTTGCCGGAATGCGCAGATCTCTGATGGAGAGAAAGACGCACAACGACGTCGCCCTCCCGCTGTGGACTCAGAATTTCGGCTTATAATGCGTCCTCTATATCGTTTTATAACATCGGACCTGTCTCATGTGATCTTTCCGGATATTGCTTCTGAATGATTTCACTTTTGGAATGAGCCGTTCTTATTTCTTTCCAATGATTCGTGATCCTAGAGTATTCATGTCACAACGGGGAAGCTGTTTTGTTTCAACCAGGGTAAATTTCACCTATTTCAATTACAAAATTTAAAGTTAATATATTCTTAAAAGTGTGTCTCTAATGCAAGAACTGAGTGCGGAGTAACAAAATGTCACATATGTTCACCATCACATCAACGGCGCAAATACATACAAATAAAATGAAGACCAAGCGATTACTTCAAATTCTTTAGATTATGTTTAAGAACGATTGTTTTCAAGCAAAATCGAAGCGACTGAAACAATTAAATGAGACTGTAGTTTTTTTTTTCTGCATCACGAGGGTAAACATAATGCAGCTCATAAAAACACGCAATGAAGTCGAAAGAAGCCTCTTTTTTACGAACATACGGCGACTTTTGACGCTCAACAACATCACAGTTTTTTGTATTTTTTTAACGATTAGAGCGTTTTAGTTATGCATATTGGAGCAAACGCAAGCACTGTGCGTTCGTCTTAGCGTTGCGTGCTCCACGCTCCGCATGCGAGTCGTCGCTGTGCGCCATTTCGAGACCGCAGTTTGGGCTCCAGGCGCACGCGCAGTGTGGAGCACGCAACAATAACGCAAACGCACAGTGGTTCGCTCCCGCTCCTATACGCAACACTAGAACTCATTATTGTCCGCGAACGTCATGCCCGCGTTCTACTTGACCTTTATTCATTTACAGACAAGCATGCATATGCATATGCGAGTATTATACGATATACACTTATAAACAGACCGAGAGAGAGTGAGAGAGTGAGAGAGACAAAGTGAGAGCAGAAGTCACGGCGTATAAAGTCTCCCGGATTCGCAGCATGCATCAAACCGGTTACATAGAAACGTTCGCAGCACAATATCGTTGGCCTATATCTTCAGCCGCCTGCGACGCAGGCCTGAAAAACAGCTGGCCGCCAGCCTTCGGTCGAGCGTTTAAACATTCCGTATAAAGTGCCGTTAGGCATGATCATCGTCACAACCGCAAACCCGTGACAGGTTTAAAAAAAATGCCTAAATAATATTGCGGTGATTTTTTAAACGCATCACGCAACAAATTTTATGACAGTGGTTACGCCTGGCTGCACGTTATTAAATGTCTTATTGTTTTGTTGTTGTTGTTTTTACGAATCCCACACTAACCAAACCAGAAAACAAAAATAATCGAAGAGGCGCACTCGTCAGTCAGTAAGCTGACGTCAATGATCGTTCTGCTTCAAGAAGATTCTGAAAAACCATCTAATTGTCAAGATACAAGTTCTCCACCAAACACAGAGTCCGACCAATGGGGTAAAGTCCCCATAGAGCTGTGAAGACATTCTATATACACAATACTCTAGAAATTGTATCTTCGATTTAGTATCGGCAAGTTCGTGAAACTGTGAAAACGCTCTGTTTTACATAGGTCGATGCCGTTCACATTCATGCTTAGTGGCAAGACGAATAAATGTTTATCCCGCATCCATGTGCGTACTTAATAACACCAGAAAGCTGAAAACATAACACGATTAATTGAATTAACACCATTATAGCTCACCTCTCGAGCATGCATGGTGAACGATATTCGAAGATTTTGATGAACTTACTATTCCTCAAAATGTTTCTCACACACGTTTAATTAACGTGCTGTCGTCTTTACTGCAGACTTGGGATGACGAACTGGCTGTTATCGCGCAACGCTGGGCAGATCAGTGCACGGATGGCCATGACAAGGAACGAAGCGTTCGTGAGTATAATGGCGTCTTCTTGTCAGAAACCTTCCACGGCCAATCAGATTGTGGCATGAGCCGATAAAAAGGCCGAAGAACTAATCACGAAGCAGAAAGCGTGAATATAATGAGCCACGCCCTGCGTGTTTTAACTGACCAGTGTCTAAACGAAACAAAATCTATGCAGAGTGCAAGTTCGTCTGACTTCCTGCACAGGGGTTGCGATCATGTCAGTGCGCCAAGCTCTCCTTGGCTGATTGAAAAAAAAAGAATAGTGGGTAGACTTTAAGGCATCTAGCATCGAGGTCTACCAACTATTCAATCAGTCAAAGCCAATCAGAGCTCGGCGTCGCAATGACGTCACTACAACTCATGCGCAGGAAGCAGATGACTTGCTCTACACATATTTTGAACATTTTCGGCTCATCAGCCAGCATTTCTCTCATGAACCACTTTATTTTCTCACTGGCTGTTAGGAAGCGATTTTCGGCATGTTCACATGTAGTTCATTGTATGTCTCATAATCAGCTGATTGTGCCCACACAAAATGGAAGTTTGGGCATGTTGGTAAGGCTTGATGATTAAAACGTACAGCGAACAAAGACATGACAGAAAAAAATGGGACACTCAATCGCTGAATTTACGACTGAAGTTTAATCGGCGAGGCACAACCCTATGTTCGACGATTAAACAAGAAAAGACATGCGTACCAAAAGACCCAATGACACACTTTAAAGTTCATCTTTCATCGGTGTCTTTGTGCGCTGTACGTTTTAATCATGTAGTGTCTGTACGTGTATATTGGAACTTTTAAATCAATTTAGGTCCGAAAAAAGGTCTGTAACTGGGAAGGAAAAGGGGGCGGGGGGATTATTTCTTATCGCGATACTTTCCTTCATTTTCGCCTTGTATGTTTCAGTCTGATTAGGCTACTTCTTAAAAAGGCTGGTTCACACACTTGCGTTTGGCCGCGACCGACTCCGCCACAACCGGTTTTTAAGCCTTTTGTGACCGCTTAGGACTGGCTGCGCTGCTACGCAGCCGGTCGTAAGCAGCCACAACAGGCTTAAAACCGGTTTTCAAACACCTTCGGTTGTAAGCAAAATTAAGGTCGGTTCACACGTCTGCGTTTGCTTAAGACCGAGTTCTCGTGATCTCCTACGACTAGAGAACACACTGGCACGCTAAAACCACCTATGAAGTGACACTGAAACTGCATCTCTATAGAGTGAAGGTTTTTCTGTTTTGTTTTTTCTGTATTTGTGAGATTAAATCTACAAATCTATGAGAAATTGTGGTCTATAACAATGTCAAAGGTTTTCCAAGACAATAAAAAAAATTATGCGCGAAAAAAATAGAAAATATATACGGAAGTGCTAAGTGTTCCCCGCGGCTACCAATAGATGACGCGAGTGAGTTATTTTGTCGTAAGAAATCCCAAGAGGTTTTCGCAAAGTCGGTGAACCAACCTTCGACCGTAAAATCAGACAGGGTGAAACGCTCTTACCGCATGCGCCCACTAGAGGTCTTCTTGAAGAAACTCCAATGACCTCTTTGATCTTCAGTTTTGAAGAGGCGTTGTTCTTGCTGACAACCCGCACGTGGATGCTTGGCGACTGATGACGTGCCGTCTGCTGCCGCAGGTCGCTTCCACGTGGGCCAGAACGTGGCTTTGACCTGGACCTACGATTACGAGGACAACCTCCTGGACGAACCTGACTGGGACTCCCAGATCTACGCCTGGTACGACGAGTGCGTCCAGTTCAACTTCAAGGCCTCAGCCATCAGCCCGTTCCAGTTCAGCAAGAAGCTCGGACACTTCACGCAGGTACGTATTACGCGACAAGCCTTCCTGGTACGAACACTGCAGCACAATGCAAGGGCGGATTTATGGGTCAGGCTGGAAGGAAAGGGGGGGGGGCTGCAGAGGTCTGACGTCACGGACGGATGTGACGTCACTGACGAAGCCTTGCCCTGATATATTTTGTTGACCTAATATTTGTCATTTCCCCAAATTTCCCCAAATTTCCTCAGGAAAGCTCACGTATGTCGTTTTTGTCCTTTAAGAAAAGTTGCCCTTCGAGACCCCCTAGCATAAATCCGTCCCTGTTTATACCAAATGTTATAGCAAATAGCAAAGCTATTTTCAAAGAGAAACACGCAGGCGATCCTATTTTGGCTGGCATTTGTACAACTAATGCGTGCATTTTCGCTGTGTCTTTAACTTAGTATGGCACGACCTTTTGACTTCCCTACAACAGTAGAAGTTAAAGTATTCTAACTTTGGATTGCGAGAAAAACCCGCCAAACGGCGACCCTCAAATGTCTCGCCAAACATCTTTCTAACTGCCTTCTAGAATGACAAAAGATTTTCTTGTCATTCTCTAAGGCGCGTTATTCTCTTGTCATTCTCTAGGGACACCTATCAAGGTAAAGCCTCGCTAGGTGTTTTAGGCTGCCGCCCGATTCGAAGGATTAAGCCGTTTTTGTTCATCTATCTATCCGTCCATCCAGCACCAATACAATATGGAACTTAGGACCACACACTGGGGACATTTCGTGATGGTTTAAGTGGTCCCGATGAAAATTTTATGGACCGTTCTACGGAGCTTGGCTGAAGATAGGTCAACTAGGCGTACGCAGATTTTTGTAAAGAAAAATGATGAAAATGAGCAAAGCCATGTCGACGCAGCTGCGTCTCGACTGCGTAATGACAGCGTCGGACGAGCCGTATATTTGATCGCTGGTTTACAAAACACTTTCCCTCCTTTCTCGTGTAACACATTCTTCTATAATGTATTTGAGCTAATTAAACTCAAACTTGAACTAGAGTGGGCTGAGAATTACCTGGTACGTTGCTGAATATATTTTTCGATGGTGCAAAATTGGCATGAAAGGGAAAAATCCAGCTGTTTTATTTTGCACGTCGATGCTCGGAGCTCGTTGATTCTGTATGTCTGTGATTTGGTCGGTTTACATATCTTACATCTACGATATCGTACTGTTCCCGTCCGTCCCTCAGCTTGTGCCACATGCGCCCATTTCTTGGCTTGCCTGTTATTTCAGATCGGTATTAATTCACTCCCCCTCCCGCCCCTGGCTTCCGTACTGCGCGCAACTATCCTCCCTTCTCCCCTAAGCTGACAGTGCTGTGGAAGTTACGTGCTAGTTGGGCCAGTCACACTTCAATCTTTTGCCACGTGATCACGCTCCCTCCCGCGTACCTACCCGCAGAAAATGGGGTCAGGTGATGAAAGGGAGGCGGCTGAATGGTCCGGCAAGCGCGTAGCTCCCACCGCACTGTCAGCTTAGTGGTGAACGGAGTATAGTGAGATAGTATAGAGGGACGCAGTGTGTGTGTCCAATGCGTGAGCTGGGTCCGGCTGACGTGCTTTGGGTACCGCGGATGCATCGCAGTGGAAAGGCGGAGAACTTTCGAGGGAAAGAAGGCACGAAATAGTCCGCTATATTTTCACATTTTCTTGCCGAAAGAGCAGGCTTTTGACATTCTGCCCTCTTTCTTTCGGCCCATTAAACGATATTCGATTAGCAAAATCCCAATCTAAAATCATTTACCCCAGCCCAAAATTCATTTCATGGCCCCTTTAAGGCGCGTTCACAAGCATGCATTTGCTTATGACCGAGTTATTCTGGTCTCCTACGGCGAGAGAACACTGGCACGCTGGCACCGTCTATGAAGTGACCCTATAACTGCACTTCACTACACCAAAGGTTTCGCGGTTGTTGCGAGATCAAATGTGCGTACTATCTATGAGAAATTGTCGTTTAAATACTGCCAAAAGATTGTTCGAGCCAAAAAAAACCAGGAATGATGAACGGAAAAAAAAAAGGAAATATACGGGAATGCCATGTGTTTCAGGGCTAGCCGATAGATGGCGCCAGTGTCTTCTATCGTCGTAAGAGATCACAAGAGGTTTTAAGGCACTCAGTTGTAAGCAGTCAGAAATGTGGGAACCAGCCTTTACCCACCAATAGACTCGGTGGTACAGCCACAGGTGTAGGCAACTGCTGCCGTATACGGCAGACAATCCGTCTCTATCACAGAAAAAAGTGAAATCGTCGAGCTGATTCTTTTTTTTTTGCTTTTTTCGTGTGCGATATGATTGGCAAACCTGTTGGTATCAGTGACCGACGGGTGAGCCGCCTCTTAAAGGAGCGCAAAATGAAATGTTTAATACGTCTTTTTTTTTTTCGATAATTTAGTTTACGCGTTCGAAGCGCGTTTACAAAATCCAGAATTATACGATCATGCATCCTGATTCCAACCGCGACCCGCCCCTTTCCTGAGATTCCGAGCGTCCCGTTCAAATATCAACATACGTTAGTTTGTGCAATCATCCAGACTTCCCGGAGCTCGTTCTTTGTCGGTTTCGTAAAACCCTTCGTGATACCTCCTGCATATTGTATACGCCTATTATTTATGCCGCAGTTGGTCTGGGCTGACACGTACAAGGTGGGCTGCGGCTATGCCTACTACCGTCAGAGCGGCCGGGGCCTGACCAAGATCTACGTGTGCAACTACGGACCGGGGTGAGTGCCCTATAGGTGATATATATACGTATTATCTCGCCCCGCACCGCAGTGACGGAGCGGACGCGGCACTCGCACAATTGCTTGGCAAGCGTACGAGCAAAGCCCTCGACAGACAACAATGTATCGGATGCCCGGGCGACGGGCATGACGGGGCAGATTGTAAAGTACGGCGAGTGATTACAGCTCTGACACTGTTGCTGTTTCGAAGCCGTCGTCTTGGCAACGAGCATGGTGTTATTGTTGCTTGTTTTTAGACTGAGCACATTTTTTTCTTCTGATAAGACACTGGAGATAAAGTTTCGGGATAACCTACATTCGCGTCATCGGTCAAGGCACGAGGGTGATCTGCTAATGAGCGAACAAATTATGTAAATTTCTTTGCAACGTACAAAATGTACAAAAAAAATTTTAAAAATGAAATACGAGGTTTTTTTGCACCTCGAAACATAAACTACGCATCGCCGAATGCTCCTTCCCTGTCAAATGTAGCGCTAATAGCCCGAATCAGATGCCAAAGTTTCAGAACGAGTACCGTAATCGTATTCAAAAGTTAGAAGCGATTATCTGAAATATTGAATGGGAAAGTGACGGCCCTCGCATACATGGAACTGAATGGCACCATTTACCGAGAACGGGCCCCATTTTCTCACTGAAATTTTCACAAAAATGACTTATAACTTTTTAATAAGATAAGGGTTAGTTATGAAACCCTGGCATCCGGTTCGGACCACCAGCCCTACATTTAGGCTGAGAATGAGCGTTCGATATTCAGAAAATATTTATTATTATTATTATTATTTCGACGAGAAGATCCATACGCCGATTCCAAAGAACATCGAACTTTAAAAATACAAGTGTAATTACAAAATACATTATGCCAAATTTTTCCTCTTAATTTGCGTTGTCCTAATATGCATGTATTTCGCTAGGTCATGGTCATTAGGAGTAAAGCACGGCGCCACATTATTGTGATCTACTTCTATTTTATTTATAAGGTAGTCGAGATAAGGATAAGGGAGATCATGGTGATAAAGTAATATTTTCTTAATAATATACATATATATATATATATATATATATATATATATATATATATATATATATATATATATATATATATTAAGAGTGTTATATTTCTAGTTGAATTCCGTCTTCGCAAGGTGGTTTTTGAGCTCTGCGAACATTAGCTGAGGGAATAATTGTCACGGTAAGTTGGCTGTTCATTAATTTTGTAATTATTGGTTTTACGGGTCATGTTGCAATCCCGCAAATGACTTTAATTACTATTAGAAGCCAGACCAATGAATATAATTTGCAAAAGTTTATTAGTTATTGAGATACTGTAAACGACTTAATTTTCGCAAGGACCTCATTTCCGCGAATTTCGCGATTCGTCTACGATTCGCGAAAAAGAAAAAGGTCCCGCGAACAATTCCGTTAAAAATGTAAACACATTGTATTGAGATCCCACCGCGTCGCGAAAAATGGGTCCCGCGAATTATTCCAAAAACTTCAGCTTTGACCTAAATCGCGAATTATTGAGCCCGGGAAAAATAAGTCCCGATTTAAAAATTGCGCGCGAAAGCCCGAGAAAAATAAGTCGTTTACAGTATATATCATCAATGTTCACGTTTTTTAGCCCGATTTAAAAATGGCGCGCAAAAAAGCGCGCCGCAAGTCGTGCTCATAATAGCTTCGTTCTATTTACCTGCACGTCTTGCACCGGTGCAGAAAAATGCAGGGCGGTGTATTTCCGGCCGTATCTCAATACACATACCGGAAGTTCACTTCCCTACACTTTTCTGCACCGGTGCTAACGGCGTTCAGAAGAGAGACGTTTACGTCCATCTTTGAAGCGTGTTTGGGGCAAAGCCCGCGGCGCGCTTTTCGCGCGCTTTTCGCACGCTTTTCGCGCGCAATTTTTAAATCGGGTTAAGAAACGGGAAAATTGATTAGGCGATATCTAAAATGTTATTAAACTTTTACAGATTACTTGAATCGGTCGGGCCTCAAATAGCAATTGCCGTCAATTCTGCAATTGCAACATGACCCGTCCAATAATTAAACAGTTGACTAACACATTTTAGTTGATAAGCCAACTTACCGTGTTCCCTGAGCTAATGTTCGGCGAACTCGTGAAACACCTAACGAAGACGGCGTTAAACTAGCAGTTAACACTCTTCTCTGTTCTTTCTCTTTTATTCTTCTTTCCATTTTAACATATCACTTTGTATATCACCAAAGAAATATGAAGCGTTTCTTTAACATTTCGCGACGCACAGCTAAACTTTTGGTGGATGAAGTATGACATTTTACGAGCTTCGGTTACTGCACGATTTATATGACTATGCCCTTTTAAAGAACCTGTGAATAATGACCCCAAGTAAGTTTACTCGGAAAGCATTTAAGACTCTGTGAATTAATTAACTATGAAAAATGTGTAATTGCCCCTGTCGGAAACTTATATGATTATATACATATTTAGGCTCATTTTCAACCGATTACATCATGCAGGATGAAATGTTTATATCGCTTTGCAAGGTGGCAATGTCTCGGATCGGAATGTGAGGGCTAAAGCGAGTAATAGAATTTTAATTTGTACTTTTTGTCCATCACGCTACACTCAAGCCCTGACTTCCGCACGGTAATAACGTCATCCCGATTAAATGATATTATTATATATTTCAAGAGTTTTTTTATAATTTTCATACCAAAACACCCCTCTTGTTTGCACCTAAATACATTCATAATCGTCTTTACAAATACTTCAGTCAAAAAATTTGTCCTGAGCAACACGGATTTTTGAAGGGAAAGTCGGTGGAAACAAATTTGTGCACATTCTTAGATTATGCTGTGCCATTTGTTCATGGCCATGAACAAGTAGACGTCATCTACTTTGACATGTCGAAGGCGTTCGACAGGGTCAATCATGATCGGCTCCTGCGTAAACTAGATGACTACGGCCTAGGTTCAACGTATTGTAATTGGTTTAGGAGCTACCTTAGCGATCGTATACAAACTGTGTTCGTGTATCGGGATTTATGTCCAAAACCTTTATTTCGTCGTCAGGGGTGCCTCAGGGGAGCAACTTGGGTCCACTTTTGTTTTTAATCTTTGTGAATGACATTGTATCTTCGGTAAAAAATTCTAAAGTGCTTTTATTCGCCGACGATATAAAGTTGTTTCGTCATGTTAGTTCACATTCTGAATGCACACTTCTTCAAAGCGATGTCGACAACATAGCTAGGTGGTGCTTTAATAATGATCTCCTGCTTAATGAACATAAAACACAGGCTATAGGTCTCTGTAGAAAGCGAAAGCCCCTTGCGTTCAGTTATATCTTAGATGGCGTCGTCATCAAGCGAGTGTGTGTTGCTCGTGATCTTGGAGTTTTTATAGATAAGGCATTGAATTTTAATCGTCACGTGTCGGTCACATGCAACGCATCACTTAGAACATTGGGAGCAATTTCACGTTTCACAAGACAATTTTGTTCCTATGCATGTATCGTTCGTTTATTCTGTTGTCTAATTCGCTCAAAACTTGAGTTTGCACCTATAGTGTGGAATTGTATAAATGATACAGCATCTTGCTCTATCGAGCGTGTACAGAAGCGTTTTATTAGCATCGTTTTTGATCGTTTTTTGGGGCGTAGGTTTATTATAACCACGATCGGCTGCTCAAGAGACTTGGTTTATGTACTCTGTTTGACAGACGACGTCGTCGGGATATCTTGTTTTTACACAAACTTGACAATGGGCTTGTAGATTGTCCTGTCTTGTTAAGCGCTGTATGTTTTCACGCCCCACCAGGTTCGAGCCGTAATCGCAACCTTTTCTATCCATCTACGTTTTTTCACACGTCTCCCCTAATATGAATGCAGCATGATTTTCATAAGTTGGATTGTTCGCTCCTAGAAATATTCAGTGACAAGTCAGCTTTTCGGCGTAATCTAGAGAATATACTGTTTGCATAATCCCAGTGGTTTGCAATTTTAAGCGTTTTTTTTCTTTCTTTTGGGGTTGCTGTATTTGTATTTTCAGTGCCTCTTTTTCTTTTACTTTATCTTGCTTGTCAGATGTCACTATGTGTTCTATGTTTGTTTTGTGAGTTCTTTTTGGGGATATCTATGTTTTCTGAGTGCTTATAGTTTTTATATTGTCGGCATTTGCTGTGTACCACACAAAAGGCCCTCCACTGTTTGTGGACACATAAAATAAAGACTATTATTAATATTATTATTATTATTAATATTTTGACATATTAAACCTGATTACAAATTGCGACGCGTTACCACATCTCTCGTTCGCGTCTCCAAACACCACACATCTGTTCTAAATGTCTATTCAATACCTGCGGATACATGCAACACAACGATTTATCATTATTTTGTGAGGGGTTGTATTTCTCACCTAGCGCGGCAAATTATATTGACGACCACAAATGCAAAGCCTATACCTGTTGGTACACATTTCCTTCTCAAAGAACAAGCTCTCGAGGTTTCTATCGATCCCTCTCTCTGCACAGGGGCAACATTATCGGCGGGGACATGTACGAGAAGTCGCCGTACGCAACCTGCAAACTTGGCCTGGTGCAGTCAGCCACTTCCTACCGAGGTCTTTGCGGTGAGCACCTTCCATTCAGGTCGCCTAGCCCATGGCGATTTTGATCCAGAATCACACTGGCAAAACAATTGCCGGGCACGAAGAGACTAATTTCTCCTTGCGATTCTGCTTCTGTGCTATATTTTTAAATGTTTCTCGTATGACTGCCTCAAGAAGCATTTTGTTTGCCCGTGAAAAACGTTGTTCACGATGTGACACGATACTGCACTAGTATTTCAAGTGTGTCCTCGTAAAGGTATCTTTAACCCCCTCCCTTTCTAGTTTACCAAATACATACACCCATGGGCGCACCAAGAAGTTCATAATTTCTCAGTGATGCGATTGTCCGAGGAGGGAAAGAAAAAAAAACGAGATCATTCTGACAACTCCGTAGTAAGGCAAACGGTGCTCTTGCCATTACGAAAATGTTATAGAACATATACACATTCCACCACACGTATTGCCTCCAATCAAGAGCAGACACAAACTATGGTAGAAACATTTATCTCACTAAATTGCGCAGCTACGAAACACCAACTTATAATTCATGTTGATGATTAATAGCTCGAACAAAATAAACTAACTTAACGCCGTCTCAAAAAAAAACAATATTGCAATAATTTTTGGCTTATTAGAACTGTTATTGCTCCGCAGTGTGTTTTATTTCGTTCATTACTTTATATAATTTTCATATGTGTTAGCATTTTTGTGGACTAACACTTTGATTATTTTATTTATTTTTCTGCACACTCCACCGCTTAACGCTACAGGGGGTAAAGCCGAGTCAGGCGGCTCTACGCGCCTTTTGCCCCACCCTCCTGATTGTTTGTCCAAAATATATATTTTTTTAATGGTGTGACAAACTTCGGTAACGTAGACTTTACCGCCAATAACCACTTGCCATCAATTTCACAAAAACAAAATATTTTATAAACTTTAAAATTATCTAGGATTCCAGAAAGAATATAATTAGCAAATGTAGCACACTAACTGCGAGGCAGGGGGTTAGTGCGCTACATTTTCGTCAGCCTCAGCGGAAAAAAAATTAAAAACAGTCCCTTCAGCTTTTCTTTTCTTTTCTTTTTCTTACAGTATTGTTTTCCGCTTAAGCTCTCAGGTTTGATTAATTGTTTGAACGCCCACCCTAGATTGGCCATCTGTTATTTCCTTTGCCGGCTTTAACACTGTTTTGTCATCCGGACATAACTCATAAGACATCCAATGCCAATGCCCTCTGTAGAGTTGGGTAAGGCTGGTGTCAAGAAAAATAGGAAACCTGAATTTGAACATACTGAGAACATAACCAGTTAATCATTAAGCTCTCCGTGCCAAGGGCCGAGGCCATACGAAAGACAACGATAATTTATCTGCGAGCCTGTCCAGGGTCTAAAGCTGTAACTGTAATACAAAGTTAATTTAGCGGGTGTATTTTATCATCTAGGTTAACATTTTTAAAAAGTTTTAAACACCTCTTTAATCTTTTCGTTCAATTAGTACTCGCATTTTAAACCTGCAAACTGCCCCTTTCTCACGTACGTACGTCAGAAAGCTTTGTAATTATGTGGGTGAAATAGAATCAGTTGGTTTCATCGAATGTTTTCGCGGAGCTTGCGATCGTTTCTCAGCTAGTAAACTGCTGTGCATCCCAGTGCAAAGTGCACGAAAGCGACGAAAACTCCACGCCCTAGCTATCACGTGATCAACCATCAAGGACGGGATTCCCTCCGTTTTAGAAGGAGGGGAACGGAGGAATCTTGTCCATCAAGGAGGGATTCCTCCGTTCTCCATCTAAGATCTTAGCCAAAAGTTTTGGAATTGTTTTTCTTCTTTGTTTCTTTTTTTTTCTTTTTAACTTGGCAACGCAGCGTTTTTTGTTGTACCTCTAACATCCGCTCAGAAATCCAACGAGCTGTAAAGGAAATAACTGATCCGACCGCACGTGGGACATACATTGTCGTCGCCACCTGCTCCGAGTCAACGTCGAGATCGATGGCCACGACAAAAATTTCGCTCTCCCCTTTTTTCTTTTATCTCTCGCCCAGTGTTTTTGCAGGAGTTGCAGAATTAACTCTTTCGCTTTCTAGAATAATCCTTCAATTGTATTCAGCTAAGAAAAAAAAACATTGATATACCCGAGGTTAATTTTTGTGGTTTGTGAAAAGGGGTAAAGAGTGCGTTTGCACAGCTTTGGTCGGCATTCAATGTACGCAAGCGCATGGGCGCCTATAAATTTGACTGCATTGCCACAAATATATATATATCCCCGTTTGTCTGTGTCTTTTTTTATACATTAACTCGTGCCTCGGACGTCACGGCAGTGTGGTGGCGCTGGTGTATAGGTACGGTCCATGCGCTTCACTACGTGCGAATCCGGTTTCTGCACATGCACAGTGCCCCCACCTGGTGTGGGAAAACGCACACTTGTTTGTAGACAGCCTGTTGGTCTATAACTTGCTTCTTTCTAACTATGTTTCAGATAAGGACCCCTTCTACATTCCACCCCTGAGCGAGGATGAAGACGAAGACGACGAATTTGACAGCAGCTCGTCAGATTTGGCACAAGTGAACCACCTACCGACCAATTACTTCCTGCTGGGTCATCCCATCAACGTCACCACTTTCTATTAAGTCTGGCGCCCGTGAACATGCTATAGGCGGACGGAGAAAAAAATTACGACCGACATACCCTTCCGCACGGCCCAATCATAGTCACCCTGTTTCCGAAGAACATGCACTGTGGTATATTACCCTGAGCGATCTTCGAAATTGGCATCTAGAAATTCGCGACACAGCTATAGGAGATACTCTCAAATTATGCGCGCGGATAGTTTCCTCGAATGACGCAAAAGGACAATCTCGGAATGCGTTTAAATCAGCTTTGCTTTTGGTATTTTTCCGATCCATCGAGAGGTTTTGGGTATTCAGCTTTGGGTGATGATCATTCTTGATGACGCTGCGACTCCTAAGAATTTAATTCCAAATCAGAGACAATAGCGGTCACTGCGTGTTGTCTTTATGGCATGCTGCCTTTGGGTATACCTGTAACGCTCGTGTTCTCACCCTGTGGGAAATTAAAACCCGTGGCATGTGCTGCAGTATGCAACCAAAATAAGCAGATACAGAAAGGGCCAGCACGTGCATTTCATCACTTTACCACATCCCATAGCAATTGTGTAGTCTCTTCGGCGTCCAACGAGAATTCTTTACACACCGGTAATGAGTTCTACTTAATACAATAGTTGCAGGGTGTCGTCGAGGCCACACGTTTTGCCTTAAACTAAATGCGCTGAATGTGGTCCATAATTTTAGCCTGTCCCTAAACTTAAACATAAGGAGCGTTTAAAATTAAATAAAGATAATCTGTTCGCCCTGATGCGTTAAAAGAAAGGATTCCGAATTCCGGTTCGAAATCCCTAATCGGACTCTTTTTTTTTTTCGTTTTTTCCTATCAGGGAAATATAAAGAAAATTCTCCCGTTAGCCGGCAAAACGTATAGTAGGTTGGAAGACTCGAGGCCCGTTCCCACTTAGCGTTTGACCAGATTTAATTAGTACTTCAGTACGACAACGAGTTACGACGGTAAACAGGTATTCAATCGAATGGTTATATTGTTTCATGCGCAGTTTCCTCTCGTCGTAGTCCTCCGCATCGCAGTAATACTCAGTCAACCACTACTGTGAGACTGGGCTCCTCACAAAGCACCGAGTGAGAGTGGGACCCCTCACAAAGTCCTGACACGCGTGCCTACAGTTTTATATAGCTTGGGACGGTGGAGATGTCATTAGACCGTGCAGTCATTATTGATCCTACTGGGGTATCGCGAATGATGTAGAGGGAGGAAAGTGAAAGATACTGTTATTCCGCTGCAGCCACTGACCGTAATAACGCCTTCATCATTCCATCTCATCTATCACTTAAACCCTTTGTAAATAAAGTCTTTTTTTTTTTCATCTTCATCTTTGTCGAGTTTCGGACCTGTTGTTGAGGCGCCGAACTATTTCACATATCCGTGCTGTTTGTTGCCCGTGTTCGTTTGCTTGTCTTCAAATAAAGTTGTACAGTATACGCCTGAACCTCGAGCATCTGTTTTACTGTAGCGCCAGTCATCACAAGGCAACTTAGCTTCCGCGGAGATTGTTATAAAGGGTGTTTGAAACGTAAAAGCTTGGTTTCCTGGGCAAGTTGGTAATTCACAATCATATTAAAAATAGCGCAAAAAAAAACGGGACAGAAAGGCGAAGAAGCACACAGGACAAGCGCTTGTCCTGAGTGCTTCTTCGTAATTTTGTCTCGTTTTTTTTTTTGCGCTATTTTTAATATGTATGTGTTTGAAATACCGAGGCTGGATCTAAAATGGGCCGTGAAAATCGGCGCGTGCACGTAGCAATCTAAAATTTTCGTCAAGGGTGTGTTTCGCAGGTGGGTTTTACCATGTAAAACTAGAAAGCGTAGCTCCATTTTTGTAAAAAATAAACAAAAAATATAGGGCCAAGAAACTTGCCAGGGTCAACGGCGGACGACGAAGCAGACGACCGAGTCGAGTGGCGGGGCGCGTTTGGCGCAAATATGGATAGATGACGCTAACTTTTCATCGAGACTTAATCGAGACTAATCGAGACTTCTCGCGACGACCGTGGTCTATTAAAATGGGCATAATATTATCGTAATGTACCTTTGCTTTAAAAATAAATCTGGACAATGATAGCTAAACTTAAACTATAAAAGATAGATTTTTTTTTTTTACGGAGTTTTATAACGACGGCGTTTTTGCTATTGACGGATTTCGTTTGCGCGTCTTTCCTTCGCTGGTGGGTTACACCTTCCGACGTAAAGGTTTAAGGGCGGCGGGCTGAAGTGAGTGAGGAGTGAGTTAGCTCCACAACTGAGGTAATCTAGTAACATTGACCATGACTCAAGTGACGTCATGGCGTCACGTGGAACCATGACGTCACGTGACGTCATATAGTGAAACTGTGACGGCTTCATATATCCAGAAAACCCTCGTAATGCGCCACTGAGTGGAGCTCCTTGCTGTGCCCGCAAAAACAGGAACGTCTTATTTTTCAGAGTTTTACTTGTTTTTGGTTAAATATCTCAACTACTAAAGTCAGTGAATCAATCGATTACCTTTGAAAGAACTTTCAAACCTCACTCAAACGAATCCTGACACGAGCGGTACCATCCGACCAATACCTTACCCCAATTTCAGTTTAATTGACACTCGAGTTGTACCGAGTGCCAGTGATTATCGTATACGATTGTTCTCATTATTTTCACCAGATGAAATCTGACGAAACACGAAACGGAACTGTCACTTTCGGTATCAATAGCGCCCCCCCCCTCTCCCCGTGAATCGAATGATTAAGCAACCGTAAAGCGACCGCAGTGACCTACAAGCAATGACTTTGCCCGAAAGCCAAACACAACCGGGTTTATCTGTCATACGCCCGAAAGCCAAACACAACCGGGTGTATTTACGGCGCCGTAATGAACAGTCTGGTCAAGGACTGATAGAGCGCCGCATTGTCCCGTTCACGTGGGAAACCCTTCACCAGCAACGATAACGTGCGACCGTTAGCTCGTTCCCCCGCACACATAGTATCGGGTCCTTATCGAGAGGCCCGTGAGCCGCGGGGCCGTGGCATACTTTCACTGGCGAGCCACGCTACTCGTATACGTCATGCAAAAGACAAGCTGTTCGCCGCTGCTGGCACGATGACATAAGCAAGCTGGTTTGCTTCACACGTGCTCGGTGTCTGCAGACTCTTTTGTATGATGAATCCCGGACAAAAGCTCACCGGACAAAAGCTCACCGGACAGAAGCTCACCGGACAAAAGCTCACCGGACAAAAGCTCACCCATTTTTTCACAGACCCGGACAAAAGCTCACCCATTTTTTCACAGACCCGGACAAAAGCTCACCACGAGAAAATTTCATGTTGGTCTTAACACGAGTGCGGACAACTTAGGTGCATGCTTGCGACACAAAAAGGCAACGATAAATTAAATCTGACAGGCGCATGGTTTGTTGATATTAATAGAAACAAGTTTATTCATCGATTGATTAGAAGCGAATGTAGTCCCCTACTAGCTCCAGCAGTCTTGGTAGATCTCGATGTATATGCAAGCCCTCGCAAATATTTCTAAGACGACTCTGCAGGCGCAGCGTGGTTTTTCGCACCCGCTTTACTGTGGGCTCACCTCTCCGGGCTTGTGTCAGTGCCGTGGCAACGAGCGCCTCATTTTGCTGTAGGCATTCAGACAGCCTCAAGACGCTTGGATGGGCGTGGCTGACGAGCTTCTGGAACCCGGTACTCCATCCTTCGCAGGTGTTGTTCATTCGGTCTTTATCTTGAAGAGTGGCGTCGTACATATTCCACCGTACCGGGGAAACTCCGGTCGTCGTCGGCGCAGAGTCAGGCGAAGGGAAGAATCCGCTCTGGGTGCCGCCGCAGATGGAACAGAAGCATAACGGAAGCGGCCGTTGACATACGTGCAATCAAAATAGTCCAGCAGGTACCCGATGTCACCGGTAGACTTTTCCCTGTTGGTTAGTTCTTGTGGAACAAGCTGTGGTGGAAGGAACGCGAGCCTATCTAAAATCCCGCACAGTTTTCTAAATTGGTCATCTGTCTTGTACTTTTCCAAAAGGCCCAACTCCCGTTCTTTCAAAGTATTTTTAAAAATTCGCAACTCATTGGTGGATGGGGTACAAGTTCTCCTAAAAATGGTCCAATGTCCATCGCGTCCGCACTTTATTCAAGCCCGTGTTTCTCCCAAGTAAAAAAAAAAATTGAGGTGAGTTTTGCCCGGGTCTGTAAAACAAACGGGTGAGCTTTGTCCGGGTCTGTCAAAAAACGGGTGAGCTTTTGTCCGGTGAGCTTTTGTCCGGTGAGCTTCTGTCCGGTGAGCTTTTGTCCGGTGAGCTTTTGTCCGGTTACCTGTATGATAGCGGGGTGACCAAGGCTCTCACTAGGGGACACTGACGCAGAAGCTGTGCTTTGGACTCGCAAAAATGCGCGTAGCGACGAATTACTGGATGAAATACCGCGTCAAAGATCCATCGTACGAAGACCGTTATTGCGCCTAATAAAACAGCGTAAATGAAATTAAGAAAAATGAATACATATATACAGACTTGTACGTAATCCGTTACAAGTAACAAAATTACTTGTAATCCGTTACATTTATCAGTAATTTAGTAACGGAATAATTACATATTTTCTAGAGTAATTTTAAAGTAATTCCTTCCATTTTTTACGTAACGGATTCCTTGTAATCCGTTACATTTTTTTAGGACCAAACCCCCCCCCTTCTAAAGAAAGGGTTGTTTTTATTTTGATAAAGTCGAGCGCGGTGATACTGTCACGTGAATGGACCAGCGCAAAGGGAGGCTGGCACTCTTCAGTTCCGCAAAGCCTTCTTTTTGCGGCACCAAACCCCTGAATCTATTTTTTAGACCCTAACAACAATGTCAAAAAACCCAAAAAGGCATTTCTACACACACAAAAAAAAAAGGGGGGGGGGGGGCAAGTTATATCCGCTTTTTTTGGTCCCTTTGTTTTTTCTTTGCGATCCAAGATGGGGATAGGAGGACACAGTGATTGTGTGCCTCTTCGAGAAGATACACTCACCGCCTGGATCTTCTCGAGAATTAACTTAAAAAAGAATTAACAAAGAATAAAGTGGGTCGGCCCACTTTATTTGTGAATTCCAGCAAGGTTATCTGCATCTCAGTCACCTTTTTTGTGAGTCAGCTTTTGGCGAGCACTTCGAAAATGGTAATAGTCTTCCTTTCTTCCTGTTTTTACCCCAGCAAGACGCATCTTATCTCAAGCAGATATTTTTACAAATAAAACATAATTTTCGCTGACGTAGACTTGAGATTCTGGGCTTGGGGAGAGAGTTAAACTCGTGAGTGGGGCCATATCGCGGCTTACTTAGTGGGATACGGTCCATTCGTCACATGCGCACTCGTCACAGGACGATTGGTCACAGGACGATTCGTCACACAGGAACATTCGTCATAGGATGACTCGTCACGCGGCCAACCGGTCCTACAATAGTTCGTCCCTCCAAAAATGTATTGTTCAATTTGGTTCGGGCGGACAAAGTGGCTCATCTCATATCTTAGTATGTCTTTGGCTTCTGAAAGGCGAAGAATTTGTAACAAACGTTTTAGCTTCTGGTTCGGTCCCGAACATTGAATGTTGGTTCGGCCTGACAAAGTGGGTCACCTCTTATCTTAGCATGTCTTTCGCTTCTCAAGGTCGAAGAATTTGTAACAGACGTTTTAGCTTCTGGGTCCGTCCCGAACGGTGAATGGGGAGGCCATATAAAAGCGACTATTTTTGAACTCAGACTACATTCAAAAGGATGGAGGTGATCGCAACAGAGAGAGGTGGAGCCATGCAGCTGCACGAGGGGTACTCGTACACATGCAGCAGAAAGAATTCCGATACTTATTGGTTTTCTCGAAGAGGTGTATGCAAGGCAAAGTAAAAACTGATTTGGCTGCCAGTCGGATTATTGCTCGTTCAAGCCAGCAACTTAGATCAACCTGCTGAAGAGTCGTAATATGATGAAAGGAAAAGCGGATGAGTATTGTAAGATTAGTTTTTCTAACCATTGGTTTATTATGTCACAGTGGGAAGTCGTGAAACTCCTCATCAGGGAATGTGGGCAGTTGTTGAAATTTACAATTTACTATCGTCCCCTGCCCGATCGATGTGACCAGTTGCCCGCATGACGAGTCATCCTGTGACGAATGTTCCTATGTGACAAATCGTCCTGTGACCAATCGTCCTGTGACGAGTGCGCATGTGACGAATCGTCCTCATCCCTTACTTAGTACTCTGCCCTTCGCTGCCCGAGGCATCAGGAAACGTCTATCTGGAGAACACCGGATTAAACTACAGTCGGTTCGTGCTCCGTGCGTTTTTGAACAGCACCAAGAAAGGTACACACGGCAAACGTGCGCTTACATTTCCTTGTTTTAACCGACATTCTAATTAATTGTTGATATGAGTGTCCTTTTTTTTCGATTACTTATAATTATATGCTGGACACTTTTTTTATTCACCAACGTCTCAACCGAGGCTCAACCTGCTCAGAACCAAAAGAAGAAGAATATCGAGCAAAACCTTTCTTTATTATTTAATTATCACCTTACTGCTACAACTATGCTTTGCTATTGTCTGGTAATATATGCCGGTATAGTAAGATGGACATAAATCAATTCTTATTCTAGTTTTGGCTATATGTATGATGACTTCCACAGCTTCGCGATTTCGACAATGGAGAATTTTAGTCGATCGGTCCTATGACTCCGATAACGATACCCGATACCCCGCCGCCGTCTTTGCGCATTCATCATGTCGTTATCGGGGGCCGCGGAGGTATCGGAACGATCTACTAAATCTCTCGAATATCAGGCAACGGCTGCAACGAGGAAGCTTTGCTCTATCTTCGAGGTAAATCGTACTTCCATTGCTTCGCTGATAAGGCTCAATGCAGAGTATAAAACATTCTTGAGGCACAAAATGCCACTCCCATCCAGTGCCTCAGTTCAAATGGTGTTCAGCGTGCAGTCGACATATTGAATAAGAAATAACGGAAAATGTCTGACGAGACTTTCGAGAGTCAGCTGTTGCTCAAAATACCCAAGGTCTTTAAATGGAGCGGGTGGCAACAATAAGAACTTGAATAACCCCCTTGTTTTGTTTCTTAATCGAAGACAATCATGTTGAAAGTAACGCCACGAAAGTAACGGATTACTTTTGGGGTAACGGTCATTTACTTTTATGGAAGGGTAATTGTAATTGTAATAAATTACAATTTAGTCTTGAGTAATTGTAAATGTAATTCCTTATTTTTTTCAGTAACGTGTACAAGTGTGCATATATATATATATATATATATATATATATATATATATATATATATATATATATATATATATATATATATATATATATATATATATATAGTAAAATAAATGTTTTTTTTTTATCTGACTTTTTCGTGTATTTGTGGCCTTTCACTTTCGATTACTACGAGTAAAACCCGATATATAACGATAATATATATTTTTACTAAGCCTAAACATTTTGTCGCCCCCCTTCCTAATTTTCGAAAGATATGTGTAAATGCTAGAACCGCGTTGGTGTAACTGGTGTAACCCAGTCATACTCCTTCATTCATTTCATTTCTTATGTCTCTCAGGGCCCAAAGGCATTACAGAGAGGAGTGGGGCACAGTAAATAGAACAAAGCAAATAACAATGAAAAGGCAAAAACTGCACAAAATAACTACTAAACATCATTTAACAGGTTTGTAATGGCACTGTACATGGAATAAAACAAATATCAATGAAAAGGCAAACAATACACAAACTGTTAGTAATGGCAACCTTAAATTTATCTGAGGCAGTGATTGTGACAATGGCTGCGGGAAGGCGGTTCAAGTCAATCAAGGTTTGAGGCAAAAAGAGGCATTAAAGGTAGATATGCTGCAATGAGGATTCCCAACTGTTAATTGATGATCGCTACGTGATGATATGTAAACTGGTTCAGAAAATAGTGCTTGGTAGAGAGTATGGTTAGAGTGATAAATCTTATGGAACAGGAATAGGCGGGATATCTTTCGACGAAGAGAAAGAGTGGGCAAGAGTAGAGATGCTTTCATTAAAGTGGTGCTAGCTGTGCGGTGATAGTTAGACAGTAACGGGCGGAGCGGTTTTGAATGGATTCTACGGCAGATGCAAGGGTGATACCAGAGTTCCAGATTGAGGCGGCATATTCAAGTTTAGGGCGAATTAAGGTTTTATAAATGAGAAGCTTTAATGAAAGAGGGGCAAGAAAAAAGTTTCTTTTCATGTATCCTAATAATTGATTAGCTTTTTTCGTGACATAGTCGCCATAAATATTCCAAGACAGATCATTTTAAATGTGAACACCGAGGTATTTGTAGGAGGACACAGGAAGGATGGTAGGGTTGTTGATGAAGTGCAAATGTTAATTTGACGAGAGACACACATGGATTTACATTTAGATATTAAATTCCATAAGCCGAAGTACGTTCTTTTTTTTTTGGAAACAAGAAAACATTGTGGTAGAAAAAAATGAAAGACGTTTCCGATTCTCTGTAATGCGAAACTGGACCGCAGCTCTTGAGGAAGAGGAGGGAGGGGACGGAACGGAGGGCATGCCTCTCCTCCCCCTCTGTACCCCCCTCCTCTCCACTTCTCTTGGCCTCCCACTGAGCGAAAAATTTTCGCGAAATTTCCCACTAAATTTAGTGGGGAAATTCAGCGAAAATATTCCCGCTAAATTTAGCGGCAAAATTATGACGCTCTGCTTTACTCCTCGTCAACTAAAGATTTTGATGCTGTCATTTTGCACGTTGGCACAAACAACGCCAGCGTTTGTGTCAGCGCGTACATTGACGTTGACGGAAATTGACGTCGCGTGGCCTCAACACCAATTCAGTTTCCCCGCTAAACTTAGCGGGGAAACTGTGACGTCCCATAATACGGCGCGCGTGGTTACGCCGACACCGACGCCGACACCGACGGTGACGGCTACGCCGCTCAACCCGGAAACAAACGCCTAAAAACTGCACAAAAAAAAGTACAATAGGTGAAAACACTATTCCATTACGGCCAAACCACTAATAGAGAGTTTTAGTAGATCGTTCCGATACCTCCGATACCCCCGATAACGATACTATATATGTAAGCGCAAAGGCGGAGGCAGAGTATCGGGTATCGTTATCGGAGTCATCGGAACGATCTACTAAAACTCCCTAATGTCTATATTTCGTCTCAACTTTAGCCTTGAGTGCCTTGACTGGAGCACTCGCTGCAAGAGCGCTCGTGCAGCCGCCGAGGCTTCATCCAAAGCAACTAGCTCGAGCTTTTGGCATGCGCGGCTGACAGTAGTCCATGCTAAGGTGAGACAAAGTATAATCGGTGTCTCATGCAAAGGAATCACCAAGTCAGTGGCGCAGCCCCACCCCAGATAACTTTTTCTTTTTGCTTGACGCCGAAGGTTGGTACGGTGAGGGGGAAAAAAGGGTTCAAACGTTCCCAAATTCAGTCCGCTCACACGCTATCGTCGTCGGAGTGTTGGACATTTGTGAGAACATTCGCAGTACTTTGTTCTGTTCTGTAGCACTGAGAGCGGGTGAGGAGAAAGTGGTCCCGGAACAACTGGTTCCAAGTGCCATGTAGAAAAAAAGTGGTCCCACGTTCGCAGTAAAAATAAAGTGCAGCAGGGTGAATTTATTAAACAGAAATATGAGCTGCATCAAGTAGAAAGGTGCAAAAGGAAAACAACTGAAACAACATTATGAATCACCAACTCGCCCAACTCTCCACCCTCGTCAACTAGAGATTTCTTTTTATGAACGAATACACGCTGAGTTTTTTTGTGCGAAATCATTAAATGACACATTGAGCCATTGTGAGGTAAAGAAAGAAAAAAATTGCGGTGGCTTAGCTCGGCTATGCCAGGATATACGTAGCATGAGCTTATGCGCACAAGATGAGAGGCGCTATCAAGCGGCTCCGGTGCAGCGTCAGACTTGGCTATTGCGCAACGGAGGCGGACAGCTGGGCACGCGGCGGCGCCAGTGCGCTTGCCGCGGCTGCGACGTCACTCCTCTAGAATGTGCACACCGGCGATGCGCGCGCGGTGGCGGCGGAGCGCGCGTCGGTGGCGGCTTGGTGCACCAGTTGTGCGCCGTGTCACGTCACTGCTCCTCGCGCATGCGCAGACCGGCGAGGCGCGCGCGGCGGCGGCGGAGCAGCGGCGTCTGGCGCGCCAGCTGTGCGCCGTGTGACGTCACTGCTCCTCGCGCTTGCGCAGCACGGAGCTCGGCTCATTATGCGAGCCACGCGAAACTGCTCAACCTCGGCCAGTGTAGCTCACGCTACAAAATGTGTAATAAAAAGTAAGCAAAATTTACTTAGATATATTTCCTCTTCAGTTTGTCAAAATAAATACGGCAGTAACCCAAAAATCATTTGTTGTTTACACACGATCGAAGTATAGAAAATAAAGATTTTGTTTTTATGCTCCTTCACTAAGGGAACCAATCATTCTAAACTTTTACTTAACAAATGTACCACCCTGTTGTACTTTTGTGCCTATTTACACCACATGTGCTTAAAAAGTCGATTTCGTGGTCAATTTAAGAATCTGGCCGCCTTCCGAACACATAAGCACACATATAAACACAGATACGAACATACGCACATGCTTTCAGCATTTGGGTCTCCCCATTGTGGTATATTCCCAAACCCCCGAACAAACTTCTAAAAACAATGCTGCTGCTAAAAATAATAATATTAATAATAATAATAACGGCTGGCTTGGGTCGCCTCGGGCCGGCTTGGCCCGCCTTGTTAACTTGAATGCAAGGCCCGTGTCCGGTCCCAGCCCTTCATGAATGTAACCTTGAAGCCCGAGCCCGGGGCTGGCCCTAGAGTAACTGTATATGCTCTGCAAGCAGAGCCTATACAGTTACTCTAGCTGGCCCGCACCCGTGCCGACCTCTACCGACAACGTAGAAAAGAAGGCCGAGAAATTGCCTCCTAAGAAAGAAGGCTGCACTTTCACCGTGAAATACATCACCACTGCATGTTCGCAAACCAGCATGCACTTATACAAGTCGTACAAAGCGGGGATTTTTAGGACACCTGTGGTTATAATTAAAGTCACTGGATTTAGTTATAATTAGGGACGGCTTCATGCAGTCGGGCTATCCCGCAACAAACTCTGAAACCAAAAAAAAAAAAAAATACCAACCGGCCAACACGGAAACAGCTCTTCCTTTGCCAAACGCAAGCTCGGGGAATGGCTCGCAGACACATCTGAAGTGTCGCTCGCCTCAAACTTTGGCAAACAAATAAAAAAACCACTCTGTTTTGAAAAGGCTGTCTTTTCCGGCTATATGTCCTATACTTCGTCTCACCCTACGATGGACTAAAGGCCTAAGCTACGGACCGCCAGAACCAATCAGGAGCCATTTAGAAATTGTGCGGTATTTCGCTTCAATGCACGTATCGGTGCCCACGTCTCGGATCACTGATGAGGGGAAGGGTGGACAGTGGTTCGAATCGTGGTTCGAATTACATAGCCTTCCTAACCCTCCTAACTCCTCTCCTAAGACAAAAATCATGGCTGCGCCAACGACGGTAGTACCAAAAGCAGATCCAGAACTCCGGTTTTTTTTTTTGTGTGGGGGGGGGGGGGGCGGAAAATTTTTAAGGATACTATTCTCCCATACTTTCTTGTCCGCCCATGTCAAATTGCCCTCCGAGAAGGGGAAGGGGGGGGGGCCGCCCCGTCGCCCCCCCCCTCCCCGCTTCTTGGATCCGCCACTGGGTAGTACACAAGTCCGTTTCCAATGGCAGATACAAAGACCACGTGCAACGCACGTGTGCTTTTGTACACCTTGCTCAGCTGATACGTGTAAACCGCTGTTGGCACAAGCCGTGGGGTATTCCGTTGAGAAACTGCCGCGTTCAAAACAAACACGTCGGCCACATTTTTATCCAGGAGTGAAATCGTGCCCTCTGGACCTGTTTTCCGCCGTTGAGTCGCGAGGACCGATATAACGAGCAGTCGAACAAATCATGAGTTTACATTTCTACACGTAAGGATTACTGCGCGTAAGGATTACGGCGCGCAAGGATTCTCTTGTTTTGTGCTAATAAATATAAATTAAATTTACTTATCTGCCTCTGTGTAACGATCAGAAAATCGCAACTACCTCACGTGCGCTTTGTTGAATAATAAACCAATGATTGCCTATTTTTGTGCAAATATCATGCGTAATTTTTTTAGTCAGCTATTTTGAAAGTAAAAAAAGCACATTTGCAATACATGAAATTAATTACGAAGTGTCTAGCGTTACGTCCGACGTAACCCAAGTTACGTCGAATCTCTGCCTTCCCCAGGTTCACGGGGAGAGAGAGAGGAGGGCGGGGGGAGGGGTTAGGTATACGCGTTTCAGTGCTCCGTCCGGACGTAACGCTAGCCACAGCGGATTAATTAAGAAAAGAGGGCATTTTCGCCTCAAACTGTTTGGTACGATAACGATAACCCGTGCAAATAAAGCGCCGATCCCATATGTTCAGGCTGACTTTGAGTAAATATATATATATGTATCGCCTAATTGTTTGTTGTTGTTGCTGTTTTTTTTTTTTTTTTTTTTTGCGAAAATTATGTCAAAAACCAAGCTGCGTGTGACGGACCGGCGCTGGATTCTCTCCTGCCCAGTAAACGCCTTTTCCCGCGTGGTAAAAGTTCTGGGGTGAATGAGGCCGAACGGGTGTGCTCTGAAAAAGTTGTTTTCATTTGTTAGCGCAGCAGCTGATTGCAGCAGGCGCGAATCCGGTTCCAGCCAGTTCAAACGGCGACGCAGCGCGCCTTGGGGCGACGGAGTGTACGGGTGGAGGGCTGACAAGGCGGCGCTGGCGGCGCGGACAAACAGACAAACCAGGAGGCGCTGGACAAACATACCGGAAGCAACTTTGGTCTTCGTCTGGCAACACTGGCACCGAGAACCTTTCCCCACGGGAGTTCTAGGACGCTGCTGGTACGTAGCGCATGGCTCTCCCGTAAAATGCCGTTTTGGAAGGATAAAATACGGGAGGTTGTTTTCCTTCGTATTAATCGTCTCACGGGGGTCTGTCCACGCTTCGAAACGGGGCACGAGCATCGCTTCTGCGTCCCGGGCTCCGGAATGTCGCAGTAGACACTTTCGGCAGCGCGGGGGCCTGGCGGTTGTGTAATGACCTTATCGCGATTGAGGTGAAGTGAAAAAGAGGCCGCAGCATTCAAAATTCGGCGCCTGACGTACGTGTGAACTACAGGAAAATTACATTCCCCGCGCTTTGCAACTCTTGCTTAATCCGTGGCATCCAGAACGCACAGTATACAGAAGGCTATGGCACAGCTCAGTCGTCGCCTGGGTTTTTATTTCTCTGACTTTGTACCCAATGAACTCCTGTAGTTGGCGTGCTCCTGGAAATAGCTGATGCTTTCTGGTTGCATTGCTTGATCGATGTGTCGTCTTTTGATTCCAGGCCGCTGAAGTATGTTTGTATCGAAAGCGAGCCGGTACGCCTTCAGAATTTCCCACGTGAGTAGCCTTTGTTCATAATTTTCTTCGTTGTAATTCAACCTAACAGTTCGTAGATCAATCTAGGCGAAGTTTGAAAACAAGCACGACCACCGGAAGAGATTCTTAACGCAAAATGTAAACGCGCACGAAAGATGTTTATTTTGCCTCGCCTTTTTGACCTTATTTTGGAACCACACCTTGTAATCTAAAATTTTCTGAACTAAACACTTGATGAATGCGTGCGCAGTTTTTACGCATGCAAGTAGCATATATCTCCCTAAGCCAAACGCTTCCCGATTCTGATAGCTTTACAAAAACATAGTGTACAAGCTGCCTCTGACTTCATTCTATTTAGTTCGTTTTTCTGATAGCTCTTTTTCTCTACTAGACTGAGACTGCCTCTGAAGGTGGTGCTGTGATTGTTGTCCCAATGTAAAGCCAAGAGAGATCCAATGGTCCTTTCCCCGAGTATGGGTTCGAGAGTAAATGAATTTGGCACCCTCTTCCTCTTTCTGCTAGTGGAGCACAGGGGCGGATGGCCTCTTTGTATCAATGCGGGGCCGAGATAATCCACACCGAGTGCAAAGAGATCTTTGGCGGTGCCATATCAAGTTCTTCGCAGCACCTCAATGTAGAACCATCAGAATATAGGTGACATTGAATGTACCCAAATAGCATGGTCGAACAAATCGAAGAAGCTTGCAATCAGGTTGTTTTCTTGCCACTCAATCTCGAACCCATTCGCACCACTAGGTGGTACCACTTATTTCGAAAAGGTGGATTGTGCTGATACTTTATCGCAACTGCTTCATAGTGGTCTCGCAGGTTCAAACTACCCTTAGCATGATTTAAGCCTGCTGAGGGTAGTGCAAAACAGTATTTTATCGAATGTTATATATTGACTGTCATAGCTTCATCCATTACTTAAAACAGCGAGCGCCCATGGTGTGAACATCACTCTATTGAATAGCATATACAGGGCAACAACGGGCTGAGGCCTGCTTCAGATAAGGCCATTTTCCAAGCAGTTTTGAGGTTTCCAGCAAGTTGTTCCCTAGATCCTAAGAGTTGTTGGGATTAGGACCAACATGAAACAGGCGAGGAACTCAAACAACTCGGAGACGTTTGAAGCAGCAGCAGCCAATCGGGGACGTAATACTTTAATGTGACCCCCCCCGAAGGAATGATAACTCGATACTTTGTTGTAGTTTGCAAAGAACCATTTGCATAACTTTGTGTCTATATGGTGCAATAAAATTACAATTTTAATGATCCAGATGACAAAATTTGCAATCTGAGTTTCAGTGGTCGCCACATGTGAATGCGGAAGGCCTCTGTTGCTGATGTTTGCAGCGTCAAGGCTCGGATAAAAATTGTCGCGTCTGAAGTGAGCCTTAAAGGGACAATGAAGGCAATTTCGGACATCTTTTGGCGATAGACCATTTGCTATATCACCCAAGTGCCCCGGCCCGCGCTCAAAGAATCATGGGAACGGTGTTCCTTCAGCTCCTTAGTCAACGGTAATTTCGACCCTATCCTTGGTTACACAGGTTTTGAACGTAATTCGGAGTCACCCTGAACAAGCACCTGATATACCCCAGTGACCTGTCATATCGCTTTTAAAATTTCTCCTCAATGTCAGCGTTTTCGATACTGTTCATGCTGTCCACACTTCAACCTGGATGGGCTGCAGAAATCTCTTACATTATTATCATGCTTATCATGCTGATATTAAGTTAGAAACGCTAAAAATGCTATAAACCAGCCCCGTGGACTCCGAGCTAAATCCTGGTTTTTGTTGTAGTGAATTATCGGCTTTTTAAGCAATTCCTGCTCAAACAACAATCACGAGAATGATAATATTGTAAGAGATTTCTGCAGTTCAGCCAGATTGAAAGGTGGATCGCATGCGCAGTATCAAAAATGCTGCCGTTGACGAGCAATTTTAAAAGTGATATGACAGGTCACTGGGGTATATCAGGCGCTTGTTCAGGGTGACTCCGAATTACGCTCAAAATCTGTGTAACCATGGAGTTGGTCGTAAATTAGCGATCACTAGGGAGCTGTAGGAACACCGTTCCCATGATTCCTTGAGTGCGGGCCGGGGCGTTTGGGAGTGCTGCAAATGGTCTATTGATCTGGGTTCCAGGCACGTCTCAGGCCACATTGCCCAAATTTCAGCCGCGCAAATCAATTAAACAGTCGCGGTAATAATCATACCGGGATCGACTGGGGCGACGCCCGAGAGTTGCGGGAGAAGCAAAGCTCACGTGACCGATGCGGGGCCAAGAAGCGGGACGTCACAAGAGACGCGTGAGCGATTCGTCGAGACGAGAAACGTGCCCTCGGTCACGTTTTGGTTCACGATTTTTAGGAATACTGTTCTAATTTCCGCTTGAATAACAATGAAAAGTATAAATCGGACCGGAAATGATTACTAAACCATAAATAAAGCAGCATAATTGTTTTTTTCTTTGCTACACTGGACGCGAAACGGGCAACGAGCAACTATGGGCAAACAAAAAGATTCTGCAAGATGGTAGCTGTAGATGGCTGTTCTAACGGTCAAATGAAGCAGTATTCGTTCGGGTGACGCTAGTTTTCACGTGTGGGGTGCTGTTCGTGTTCTTTGACGACGAAAAGAGGACGTCCGCGGAGGAACTGGATCCCAGAACGCCGGATCGCTGCCGCTTTCCCCTTGGCATCTCTCCCGTGTCCGCCGTTCGGCATGCGGGCCGCTCGTTGCCGGCTGGGCGGTCTCCGTCGGATGATGGCAGAGGCCGCCACACACATACTCCAGTTCTGTTGGTGTTCGGTCCCTGAATGTAAGCTCGAACTCGCTCGCGACAGCGGCATTGCCGTCCATGTTGACAGATTCGGCGAAACGACCGCGCTGCTATAACCCACCGCGGTAACCACAGTTTCGATCTCCTAAATACTACCGATACCGACTATTCACACTTGACGTCACTCCCTACGTCACCTCCGTTTTTGGAGGCCCAGAAACGAGAACGGAGATTGTTCATTTTCGGTTTCTTTACTTCTTTCGTAGGCACAGAAATACGCGTCACAAATGTCTACCAAAAATTGGGCAGCATACTATGTTCCCAAGAAGCATAAAAACACCATTTAAAAAAATTAAATAAAATCGTCTTCATTGTCCCTTTAAAGGGGTAGGGAAACGAAATTCCAGCGCTTATTTTCTAGCTTGAATGTGTCGCATGTTGCACCCTAACCTCAAAAACACCAGTCTTCCGTTGAAAGGCACAAGAAAACTAATTTTAAAGCTAAATAAACGATGTTTTAATGTGCACCTGGTGGATGCATGCGGGGCCTATTTGGGAGGTGATCTAGCAACGTTGTGGAACTTGCTACGTAGTCGTGGCGTAGCAGATTCCTTAGGAGCAGCGCCGCTCTTTGGCATTTCAACATTTTCCTTCTTAGCTTTCCTCCTCAACTCACAAATCGCGCATTGAACCAAACAGTCGAAGAAGATGGAATAGGTGGACTCCCCTCTTTCTCGGACCCTCGTTTGTGCAGCCGGATGCAGCCATTCTCCCCCTAGAAGATTAGCCAGTCGCTCAAAACTCTGACAAAAGTTGCTTTCCCCACCCGTTCAGCCCTAAGCTGACAGTGCTGTGGAAGCTACGTGCTCCTTGGGCCAGCCACACGCTCGTCACCCCACGGGCACTTCGAACAGCTCGGTTGTAACGCGCTGACGCTATTGACACCACCACTACGCTGACAACGCCACCAAGGGCAAAGCTCATAATCCCGCCAGCCTTGCTACGTCACGAATGCGGGGAATCTTTTCTTTCTGTTTTTGTTTGCGCCGGATATCCCATGACGCATCGCGCTCTCCGTTCGCTTCTCTTCGAGCGCTTGCTCGAGTGCACCGTATGGAACGAAAAATAGAAACAGTCGTTCAAAATACAAACGTGCGATTATCATTTACGGTTATTATCCGTCATGCTTGACTCATTTCCGAACGAAATTTGAATATTTCAATTTTTGTTTCCGCACCCCTTTAACGGCTCCCATGCTGGATGCCACCCATTTCTTTGGTGAGAATTCTCTGCTTGCAGCATTCAGTTACGGCGCCTGAAACTTGTCCTCAACCGGTGTGTTCAGCGTCCTATCCTGCCCGTACATCAGAGTGATCCCATAGTGGCAAAAATGACGTCGCAGAAGCTGAAGCATCGTGCTGTTGAATGTCGCAGAATTTTCGAATGTCATAGAATTTTGTCATATGAATGTCATAAAATTTTGTCATATGAATGTCATAGAATTTTCGCCAAAAAGCATGAAAGAATGCGTGTGTCACTATCGACGCGTTGTCCCAGCTCCTGGCTGCCAAAGCTTCCATGAACTGTCAAGCTGAACCATTGCTGCGACACCTCTAGGATCACCACAAGCGAGAGCATAACTCTTGTATGATGTCATCAGGCAGAAATCGAGGGATCACATTTGAGGATGCGGTAACCCTACCAGTGGGACGTGCGTACCAGGCACCATACCTTCAGCCTTGTCCATTTCTTTTTGTCCTTAGGGTGACAAGCTTTATTGCACATTAAGCCTGTGTAAGTGATGCAAAGTATTGTGCACCGTTTGCTGCAGAATGTCTACCTCGACAACCAACTGACTCCTGGCAAGGACCGCATTGTGGCCTCCTCAGCCTTCGCGCTGTCCACCCTCGGAATCCTGCTGTCGGCCTTCAGCCTCCGCCAGATGGGCCACAGCCAAAAGTGGAGTCAGCGGGGATGACCCCAACAGCGGCCGACCGCCCCCAAAGAAACGCGCCCGACCCTCGACAGAAGCAGCTGCCATGTTGCGTGCCTTCATCTTGTGTGCAGCTCTGGGCTACAGATTGTGTCTATGCTGGACATTTTAGTTTTTTCTCCCTCATCTGTCTAGCACCGATTCCGACAAAGGACTTTTAGGACCCAATTAGCAACTGACATTTCAACGCAATGTATGCCATACTGAAAAAAAGAGAAAATGCTTGTTCTTCCCAAAGACGGTTATGTGTCCTGCTTGTTTTCTACTGAGCTCACTGTTTGTCCAACATGGCCCCCGGACTGAAGTCGCTTCGCCCTCTGCAATGATCGAGCCTAGGGCGTAGATTTGACACGAGTGCTGCCTTGGTGTACCGCTGGGATTCCTGGTTAATTGGTGCTTCGCTGATTGAACCTGAGCCGCATCCAAACGCTGACGCGACGTTCGGCTACATTAGCCGAGCACTGCGTTAGAAACACAAGCAAATAAAATATGCAGTTGTCCCCGGTGTTGGGAAGTACTCTATTGTAATTAAAGTATTACTTCAAGTAGGTCTGGCAGGCACGTAGCCAGGGGCATGGCCCCCCCCCCTCGAAATCTTCCATTTTGCTGGGTCCTCCTCTCCCCCTCCCCCTCATACAGCATTTTTTCATGGGCAGGCTTCCCCCGAAACAAAATCCTGGCTATGTGCCTGAGGTCTGGAAAACTTGTACTCTACTTGCAGTACATTCTCCGAGTATGTGCCTTCCTTGAAGTACTTTAGGTACTTTCCAAGGAAAGTACATACCCCAAATTTGGTCTTGCTAAATCTCAATTAAAAACATTGCTTTGTCAACTCTAGAGCAGTGATGGGGAAGATATTCAACTCTTGCCAGACACACGAGCAGACAATAGATTGCTCCAAACAGAGCAAAGCGTCGTGTCACGGTCAGTGTGGACACATTATAAACAAGCTATTGCTGTTCTTCTTTTTCCCAGTAAAGGCTTGTAGAGTGGTGAAATGGGCTCATTCTGAGGAGCAGTTTGGGCGGTACAATTTTGTGTTTGTCAATGACCTGTCTGAGCAAAAAAACAGCCGTTGTGTTTAAGTTAACTGTTATTTTCGCAACTTTCACAACCTGTAGGGTGCACTGGCACCCATAAAAATTACTGACATCTGGATGATCATCGTAGAACAGCGGTACAAGGCTGGGTCTGCGACGCATAAATAATTCTGGTTTTGCTATATACGAGCAGTATAATAGCCTTACGTTATTTTTTCCCGTTGGGAACGTGTAGGCAAGCACCTTCCTTTTGAAGCCAATCATCCAGGAGCTAGGGAGTGCAATGCTCACACTGCTGTACCACCATCGCTGAAGGTTGCGAATTGTGCTTCTGAATATTTTCGATGTTTGTAGGGCCCTGCAGCTCCGAAAAAGTTTGGGTTCATAGACTAGCGTGGGTCTTGAAAAGAAGAAAAGTGCCAACAGGCCAACCTCACTAAGCATTCGGCGTGTGCGTGACGCTGCCATAACTAGTTCGCAGAGGGCAGGTGCCAGTGCACAAGACTGCTGGTGCTGTCTAGTGCTATCAGTGCTATGCTCACGCAGGCCCACAGCGGGTTTGTCGCGCGTGCAGAAAGACCATACGTCTATAAAGACTAAAGCGTTGCTCCCTTTCTGTAAAAAGTACGACCAAGAAACTTGCCAGGGTCAACGGCGGGCGGCGACGCAGATGACCAAGTCGAGTGGCGGGGCGCGTTTGGTGCTCGTATTGATAGATGGCGTTACCTCCTTATCGATGCTGCTTGTGATCACCGTTGTTTAATAAAATAAACATCATCTTTTTGTAAAGTACCTTTAATTTAAAAATTAACGGAAAAAAAAAACATGTTTGCATAACGACAGCGATTTTGCTGCCAACGGGTTTCATCTGCGTGTCGTCTGCTTTCTTTCGCTGGTCGGTTACACCTTCAGAGCCTTCAGACGCTGCTCCCGACGCCATCTATCGATATGCTCGCCAAACGCGCCCTGCAACTCGGCTCGGTCGGCTGCGTCGCCGTCCGCCGTTGACCAGGGAAAGTTTTTTGGCCCTATTTTTTGCAGGAAGGGAGCTACGCTTTGTAATTTTACAAGAAAAAACCGACCTGTGATATACACCTTTGGTAAAAAGTTGAGAGATTGCTACGTGCAGGCGCAGATTTTTACGGTCCATTTTAGATCGAGCCTGGTGACTTGGGACACCTTATACATAATCAACAGTGCTTGACTCTATTTTTTTTCATGAATTTTCTTTAGGGCTAGTTGTTGCTTTTCGTAATAGATACACTACAAAATACCTGTGCATTTACTTTCCTGATGAATATGCCATAGGCTAATCATTAAAAGCTGCGGAGTGCATCCAGTGAATGCCAAGGTGCAAAAGGCGGCATGAATGAGAAACATGACCTGCACAGGGACAGTGAACAAGTGAAATGTTGTGCGCAGCCCTTTGGCCTCATCATTAGCTAGATGCTCTCCACAGCACTTCTGTTGGATCTACAGGTTTTCCCGCTCATTTTAATCCAAGTGACGGCCAATTTAATCCAAGTGCCACCCAATTTAATCCAAGCGCCACACAATTTAATCCTTGCGCTACCCAATTTAATCCCGGGGTCAGTCGATTTAATCCACAATATATATATGCACTTATTGTCTTCGGCGGTCGTGTTTCCTTACACATTTGGTAACTTAGAATAACTTTTTATACAATTAGGTTTTTGGGGGACAACTGATCATTTGATCTGTATTGTGATTTCTTGGAGTTACTAATACCACTATTGACGAGGCTTAGTTGATATGTTGATTACTCTTTTTGTAATATTGAGTTATTGTGGGGCACTCGAATTTATATTAGCTGAATGGACGTTTTCTTTAACCTTTCTTATTACTCGACTTAACATTGCTACAGTCCAGATGATACAAGTACAATTGCAATTTATGATTACTCTTTTGATTACTTCGTGTTATTATTGCTCCAATTGATCTATAATGAACTCAGTTGACATCATTATTCCTCTTTTGATTACTTCGGGTTACTTTTGAACCATTGGACATGAATTCGAATTAAATGGCATTGTGATGACTCTTCATTACTTTTAGGTAATCTTCAACTAATTGAATTTTTATGTGATGATTATTGACATTATGATTACTCTTTTGATTACTTCGAGTTACTCTCAATTCAATTGACTTTAATTAGGCCTGCGTGACATTTGGCAACTCTTGTTTACTTTGCGTAATTATAGTGCCAATTTATCGGTCGTGAGCTCAATCATACATTATTATTAGTCTTGATTACTTAGGGTTACTTTCGATCTAAAGGACTTTAATTCGGCCTCGTTGATATTGCGATGACCGTTTTGATTTTTAGGGGCTAATATTTAACTAAAGTATTTATTATTAGCTCAATTGAGATCACAAATACTTGTTTGACTACTTTGACTTACTATTGACCGAATGGACTTTAATTCGGCCTAACTGACATTTTGGCTACTCTTTTGATTACTTCGTGTTATTTTTGCTCCAATTGATCTATAATGAACTCACTTGACATTATTATTACTCTTTTGATTACTTCGAGTTACTTTTAACCAAGTGGACTTGAAATCGACCGAAATTACATTGGGATTACTCTTGATTACTTTGAGCTTATCTTCATACAAACTTATTTATTATGAGCCTAATGTATATTATGATTACTCTTCTGATTAATCTGAGTTACCTTGACCCAATGGATTTGTCCTATTTCACAATTTGGTAACTCTTCTGATTACCTTGAGGTCACATTCCACCAATTGGTCTTTTAAAGGGGGACCAGCAGAAATATTCTTCCGCCTGGCGGAAAGTCCTCCTCGCCCTCTTTTTTTCCTTTTCTTTCTTGTCTTGTAGCACGGCGAGGCGGGGGGAAGGGTCCCCTTTCGCGCCGGCTTCTTCTGAGAGGATAAGCCGAGAAAATCCCCATTCTGAGCGACCGGGCGATGGGTGAGGCAGCCACGACCTCGTGACTTACAGGTATCTTCAGTAGGGATGCCGCGAACTTTTCGAACCGAAGTTTCGATGATCGAATCGAGCGGTTCGAAAGGTTCGAAATATTTCGAATTTTCGAACTTTCTATATTGTGAAATTCGACGGAAATCGAATTTTCGAACTTGTAAAACAAAGAAGTTCGACGCTTTTCGAACCGTCGAACTTATTATGCTAGAAAATTCGATCCTTTTCGAACTTTCGAATTTATTATGCTGCAAAATTCGATGCTTGTCGAACTTTCGAACTTGATAGACCAAAAACTTCGATGATTTTCGAACTTCCGAATTTCTTGCACTAAGAAGTTCGAAGCTTTTCGAACTTTTTACGCCAAGGAATTCGATAATTTTCGAACTTTCGAACTTATTTATCAAGAGAATTCGAAAAGTTTCGAACTTTCGAATCCTGAAAAATCCAAAGTTCGACGAACTTCGAACTTTTAGGGTAAAAGTTCGACGTTCGTCGAACTTCGAACTCGAAAGACCGGCCGACGGTTTCATTTGAATTCAAGTAGTGAGGAGTGAGGTACAATCGTAATTTTTTTTTCTCGAATTTTTACATGCGTGTTGCGTTCCTTACGAAAGACAATGCCGCTTATAACAATGTTCTGGCAAGCTCAGTTTTAAAGAAATAAATTCCCGAAGGGGCGAGGAAGGACGACGGGTTTTTGACGATTGTCGTTTCTGCCATTTTTGAAGCGCGCTAAAGCCGAAGCTATTTACGGTAGAAATGTTAAACTTTTTAAGAAGGATCTATGTATAGCCTAGGTAAGTGTCGTCTTAAGATGTGATTATTGTTATTAAATAAGAGTTTCGAAGAAATGTTCAAACATGTATCTACAGGCAATTATGTCCTAAACGTGGTGTTTTTTTTTCCTCTAAGTTGTTTGAGGTATCGCATTTAAATTAACACCACAGACAGTACATATAATTGCCATCTGCAGATACAAAATAATGTGAAATGAGGAATAAATTAACTCATAAGCGAAGATTTCTAATACTAATCAAGTTCCACGCCATTAAAAAAAAAATTTTTTTTTTTTGCGTTACGTTTTTGAGGAGTGTTTCTTTTAGCCTGTAGACATTTTGGTAGGAGAAACTTGTTTCGAAGTTCTGAGCTTCTGAATATGCAAGAATACAACACTTCCGGCGGGATCTTTATAGTTTATTTTTTTTCTCCAGCTTTTTATCCCCATTCATTGTTATGTTTATTTTTCTTTTACCAATGGCACAGTTATTTAGGTCGAAAAGAGATAGCTTTGAACTTCCGAACCTCTAAGCATGTGGCAAGTAGTGCCTTCTGACAACGAGTTTCCGAAAATGACGATTCTACGCGACCTTTTATGCAGTGAAGAGCGACAGTAGCTATACATATACATAAATAATTTCAGATTAAAATAAGCTCGACCACGCCCTATTTCCCCGTATTGTTTTCTTTAACAGTCCGAAATATCTGGAAGTGGGGAATGGGGGCTAGAGCACCTCCCTCCCTCCCCCGTTTTTCCTCTTCCGACGCCACTTGTATTGTAGAACGCTCCTCGACCTCGAGTTGTGTCGGCTTCTGTGCTTTTTGCGGGGCGTTTCCTCCGTCCCGGAAAATAAACCTCCAGGACAATTACAAACTAAACTTACTATATGCCAGCGTCACTCGGGCGGCGTTCGATCGGATTACCACCAGCGTGCAAGGGGTGGGGAGGTAGTTTTCCAGGTCGCTTCAAGGTTTTTTCGAGCCTCAACCTCCTGCCCGCCCCTGGTCGTTTCGAACTGGATGAGTAACGTAAAACAGTGCGTTCGTGTGATCACTGCTGCGCTATGCACGTTAAAGACCCCCCCCTGGGCTGGTGGTCAAAATTACTGATCTATGGTCACACGTCACTCTGCACTGGCAAATATTCCAGCACATAAAAAAGAAATTCAAAATCCTCGAAGTTTTTTTTTTTTTAATATTACCTTAAAAGAAGAATCGAAACCTTCGAACTTTTCGAACTTTATGTAGAAAAAAATTCGAAATCTTCGAAGTTTTCGAATTTTATGTCTACAAAAATTCGAAGCGTTCGAATTTTTCGAATTTTATATCCAGAGAATTTCGATATCTTCGAATTTTTCGAACTTCAGATCCCAAGAAATTTGAATTTTTCGAATATGTCGAATTTTTAAGTTTGGAAAGTTCGAAATCTTCGAATTTATCGAACCTCAAGTAAAAAAATATTCGAAATATTCGAACCCGAAACTTTAGAAACCATGAAAGCTTCGAACTTTTCGAAATCGAAACTCCACTGTGATCGAAAGTTGCGAATTTTTTTATTTCGAACCTCGGTCGGTACGAAAATATCGAAATTTTTCGAATGCGAACCTCAGTTCGCTTCGAAAATATCGAAACCTTTCGAAATCGAACCTGGGTGGTTCGCGACATCCTAATCTTCAGCTCCAATCGCGTAATCTGCCCTATTTTTTGACGCTCGCCAAGTTTAGCCCCTTGGGTGTAGGTTTCACGAAGCTGCAAGGCTGCGCCCTCCCTGTCGAAGTTGTTTGGCTGTAGCCCGTGGCAAAGTAAACGCATACTTGGGAGCTGCGGTGCATCCCCACACCCATTGAAGGAACGTGTCATAGATATTCTCGGTTGATCAAGGAGCTCAGAACACATGCGCGAGATGTGGTGACTTGAATATGTGAGGATAACTTACATGTTCACAAAACATTCCATCTTCAAAAAACCGGCTTATCACGCTCAAACCTGCCTCAAATTGGGATCGATAGAAAAGAGGACTATGTACCAGGCGCGGGCATTTGTAGCGGATGTCTGTTTTTTAGCAACGGGCACAAATTATTGGAGAACTTTAGTAGACCATGTTTTCAGGCCATGCTATATTTAGCGGGAGCTCGCGCTGCCACTTCGATACATTCTCTGAAGCGCGCGCCTGAAGTGGTAGCGGTCCTTTGAAAGCGATGTACTAAAATGCCCTGTTGTGTGCCTAACTTGCAGAATGTATGAAATTCATATTTACAAATTCTAGCAAGCACCTGAGCTGAGAGGGCATCAAGGGTGGATGTCAATATTAGAAAGTTTTAGTGGGTCGCTTGTAGCCACTTCTATAACCGTACTGTCCGTACCCCACAACGATATGTAAGCTAGACTCGCTGTGAACATCCTTTACCGAGTGCGGCTACGGAGCGGAAAACACAATAGGGAGTTTTAGAATAGCGCACGCTAAAGCTTTGCGTACGCAAAGAATAGCGTCGTCGCCACTGCGCATGCTCCGAACGCAAACCAGGTTTTGCGCTTTGCGTGCGCAATTTTAACGTGCGCTATTTCTTGGAAACAACGTGCGTACGCAAAGAGTCTTTGCGCTTCTCTAAGGAGGATTCGTGATGAGAAGTTGGCAAAATCCAAGACGAGCAGAGTTAAAAAAAATGGCGGCTTCCAGGATTATGTCGGCGGCTGCTTTGGCGGCGTCGTAAGTGCGACGTCGGCGGCATCCTCCCGACTGAGATTTTCAATACGGCACGACATTGTACTCGGTTTGGGAACGATCACCGGCAACTTGATGCTTGTGACGCGCGAACATTTCTCGGCGAAGGTACGATGTGCGAAGGTCAGTACACGAGACCTCTCTTGCTGAGGCGACGCAAGCGGACACGACCGGTCAACCGCTCGCGTCGCATTCTCATGTTTAAACAAATCTAAAATGCTACTCTGGACCAAAAAAGCTTGGTTTTTCTAAAAGTTACAGCATTTTGTGTGTGAAATAAAAATTGTGACTGTATCTTGGTGGCGTCGCAAGCGCGAGATGCTTGGGCTTTTGCGTTGCGACGGAGAAACGCTATTCGAAAACTCTCTCGCGTCGCGTGCGCTAATACAAGCGCTAAATTTAGCGCTAGCGTGCGCTAAAATTGCGTACGTTATTCTAAAACTCACTAATATTAAACCCCTTATTGGCGAGTCTATCGTGTCGTGCTATGGTTAAACGTTGCTTGTATTGGTGCTATAGCACGGGCCGCCACTTCGAAGTATTTGTGGTGTCTCAAAAAAAAAACTAAAGCAAAAGCAGACAATTTTTTTTAACGTGACACAGAATTGTAATTTAACATTGTAAAAACATTTTAGGTACCCTACGCCACGCAGGTAGCACGAACAAACTGTCGCCGGACTCCCCCCCCCCCCCCCCTTTTTTTTTTCTTCTTAGAAGGGAATGATGTTTAGAAAACAGTTAATGCGAGTATCCAACCTAAGCGGTAGATTTTAGTACGAGCCCATACATTGCTGGGGAAAATAGCAAAAAGCGCCGATGTCGTGTTCGCGCTAACAGTGTCGCGTAATGTACGCATACCGCTACACAATGAAGGCAAACGAAGTAAATCAGTAAATTTACTGGCAAAAAAAAAGTGGCGTTATTTTCTTCTTCTTTTATAGTTGAAAGTTGTTATTTTTTTGCAAGCAATTCGGTAAAGAGTGCTTCCATTGGGCACCAACTTACGAGGCATCAATTTGTTCTTGTACACAAAATTCTGCATGGCCCTTGCGTAAAAAGGTCAATATTGTGTTCGTGCTAGCTGTGTCACGCACAGTAAGAAGACCAGTTCATTGCTCGAACATTTAAACAGGGCCTTTCTTACGTCAAATAGACATTTTGCGAGTACTCTCTGTTACTCGCAAAATAATCTACGTTGTTTATTTGGAGGAAAGGAAGTGGTGGTGAGGGAAGGAGGAATTGAATACAAAAGACGACTCAAGAAACCTCGAACTTCGTAAATATTTCGCTCAACCTATTATCTTGAGTTAATTAAATCACTTTTGCTTTCTCTGTTTCAGAAATTTTAACAGCCGCGCTAAAGGCCAAGATAAGAGAAAAGTCATATGCCCCTGTTTACTAGAGCGAGAAGCGTATGCGAGATGGAACTGAAAAAGCATACGTGTGTAACCTTAGCTATCTCCGGCGAAGCCTGAACCTCACTTTTTCTGAAACTACAGAGATCAAGCACGTAGCTAGGATTTTGTTTCGGGGGGGCCCGCCCATGACAAAATGCTGTATGAGGGGGAGGAGGGAGAGGAAGTCCCAGCAAAATTGAAGATTTGTGGGGGGGGGGGGGGGGCATGGGGCCCCTTCTGGCTACGTGCCTGACGGAGATGACTGAGGCGACTTGTCGTTTTGACGACTTGTCGTTTTCATGTTAGAAAAATCGACTACATTTGATTTATTTGTTTGTATTTTTAACGCTTGAAAAATACTTTAAAGTGGCAGCACGTGTTATAGCACCAATTTGAGCAACGTTGAACTAGAACACGACACGCTTCGATAGCCGCGCTCAATAAAGAATGCTCACAGAAAGGGTATAGCTTATATATTGTTGTGGGGTAGGGTTATCCAAGAGCTAAAAACGATCCACTAAAACTTTTTTAATATCGACACACACCATTGCTGTCTTCTCACCTCATGTGGTTGTGGGGATGTGTAAATATAAATGACATCCACATTCGTTGGCCATCATATAGTGTGAGTTAGGCACACAATATTTTGTGCCCGTTGCTAGAAAACAGAGATCCGCTACAAGATGCCCGCGCCAGGTACATAGTTCTCTTTTCCATCGATTCCAATTTGAGACAGGTTTGAGCGTGATAAGCCCGTTTTTTGAAGATGGAATGTTTTGTGAACATGTAAGTTATCCTCACATATTCAAGTCACCACATCTCGCGCATGTGTTCTGAGCTCCTTGATCAACCGAGAATATCTATGAAACGTTCCTTCAATGGGTGTGGGGATGCACCGCAGCTCCCAAGTATGCGTTTACTTTGCCACGGGCTACAGCCAAACAACTTCGACAGCTCAAATTCGGTGACTGGGAGGGCGCAGCCTTGCAGCTCCGTGAAACCTACACCCGATGGGCTAGGCTTGGCGAGCGCCGAAAAATAGGGCAGATTACGCGATAGGAGCTGAAGATACCTGTAAGTCACGAGGTCGCTGCTGCCTCACCCATCGCCCGTCGCTCAGAATGGGGATTTTCTCGGCTTATCCTCTCAGAAGAAGCCGGCGCGAAAGGGGACCCTTCCCCCACCTCGACGTGCTACAAGACAAGAAAGAAAAAGGAAAAAAGAGGGCGAGGAGGACTCGATTAACATTTTTATTACTCTTTTGTCCCAATTAATCCCAATTTGGCTCAATTGACATTGTAATAAGACTTGATTATTTTCTGATAATTTTCAACCAATTGATTTATTGCGGGCATAATTGACATGATGATTATTTTTATTCACTATTAACCCAATGGGCTTTAAATCCACCCAATTAACATATTGGTGACAATTTTAAGTATTGGAGTTATTGCGTTACTAATTTATTTATCATGAGCTCAATTTTCATTGCACTTACTCTTGATTATTTCGAGTTACTATTCACCCAACGAACATTAATTCAGCTTAATAGACAGTTTGATGATTCTTGATTACCTTGAGCTAATATTGAACCAATTGCGTTCTTATGAGCTGAATTTGCATTATGATTGCCCTTTAAAATGGTTCGAGCTGCTATTGACAAAGTATTTTGATTACTTTGGATCATTATACAGCCAATTTAATAATAATTATCTATATTGATGATTTGATTATTTTTTCGATTACTTATAGTAACTTTTGAGTTACATTATACTTCACTTCGATTACCCCGGACACCAGAGGGCAGCGTCGGACCAGAAGTCCTTCCAGTGAGCCCTTCTCGTCCGACGGCTCCCTTTAGTGTCCGCGATACCCGAGGTAAACGATCTTTGATTCGAATATTAATAGAAAAAATGTAGAGCCCTTTCACTTCACGTGAAGATGGAAAGCCAGCGAACTTATTTTAACGTCTAGGGCGATGCCTAGAGGACGACGTCTAGGACGACCTCAATGACGACTTCTTGGACGACGTCTAGGACGACCTTAAAGACGACCTCAAGAACGACGTCTAGGACGACCATCACGGACGACGTCTAGGACGGCCTCATGGACGACCTCCGGGACGACGTCTAGGACGACCTCAAGGACGACGTCTAGGACGACCTCAAAGACGACCTTAGGGACGACGTCTAGGACGACCTCAAGAACGACGTCTAGGGACAACGCTCTAGGACGACCTCAAGGACGACGTCTAGGACGACCTCACGGACGACGTCTAGGACGACCTCAAGAACAATGTCTAAAACGACCTCAAAGACGACGCTCAAGGACGACCTCAAGGACGACGTCTAGGACGACCTCAAGGACGACGTTTAGGACGACCTTACGGACGACGTCTAGAACGACTTCACGGACGACGTCTAGGACGATCTCAAGAACAATGTCTAGGACGACCTCAAGGACGACATCTAGGATGACGTCTAGGACGATCTCCAGGACGACGTCTAGGACAACCTCACGGACGACGTCTAGGACGACCTCAAGGACGACGCTCTAGGACGACGTCTACGGACGACCTCAAGGACGACGTCTAGGACGACCTCAAGAACGACGCTCAGGACGACGCTCTAGGACGACCTCACGGACGACGTCTAGGACGACCTCACGGACGACCAGTCTAGGACGACCTCAAGGACGATCTCAAGGACGACGTCTAGGACGACCTCACGGACGACGTCTAGGACGACCTCAAGGACGACGTCTAGGACGACCTCACGGACGACGTCTGGGATGGCCTCAAGAACGACCTTTAGGACGACCTCAAGAACGACGTCTAGGACGACCTCGAGGGCAACTTCTAAAACTACCTCGAGGATGACACTTAGAGGACGACGTCCTCTAGGTGTTGTCCTCAAGGTTCTAAAATTACCTTGAGGACAACACCTAGAGGATGTCGTCCTCTAAGTGTCATCCTCGAGGCAGTGTTAGAAGTTGCCCTCGAGGTCGTCCTAGACGTCGTTCTTGAGGTCGTCCTAAACGTCGTTCTTGAGGTCGTCCTAGACGTCGTCCTTGAGATCGTCCTAGACGTCATTCTTGAGGTCGTCCGAGAGGTTGTCCTTGAGGTCGTCCTAAACGCATCCTTGAGGTCGTCTTACACGTCGTCCTCAAGGTTGTCCTAGAAGTCGTCCTCGAGATCGTCCCAGCCATTGTCCCTGAGGTCGTCCTAAACGACGTCCTCTAGGCGTCGTCCTCGAGGTCTTCCTAGAAGTTGTCCTTGAGGTCGTCCTAGACGTCGTCCTTGAGGTCGTCCTACACGTCGTCCTCCAGGCGTCATCCTTGAGGTCGTTCCAGAACACAATAAGTGCATATACATATTGTGGATTAAATTCACTGACCCCGGGATTAAATTGGGTAGCGCAAGGATTAAATTATGTGGCACTTGGATTAAATTGGGTGGCACTTGGATTAAATTTTCCGTCGCTTGGATTAAAATGAGCGGGAAAACCTGTAGAAGCTGCATTCAGCTGTAGTGTTCTGGTGTTGCAATTAACAGCATGGACTGAGATAAGTTTGCCAATAGCCCCTGTGGCTCTGGATTCGTTGTTGTGTGGCACTGGCAGTGACTGTGGAGCACCCTTTAGAACAGCTAAATGTCTTTTTGGAACAGAAGCAAGCACTTTTGGAGCATGAGCAAACTCTTCATTCTCATTCATTCCACTGCAAATACTACGTTCACATTTCTGTGTTGTCCTGTCCAACTAAGAGTCACTGCTACTTTGCCTTGCCACTTCTGTGCATTGCAAATCATATTAATATTGTAAAGGTAATTTAATTATGCACATCCATGGCATCTTACATGCAAATATTTATAATGATGCAAAGTCAGCATGTTGACAACTAATATGCTTTAAAAACACAGCTGAATGCATGAACGTTATTCCCAAGCTTTAATTGCAGTTAAACAAAGATTAAACCCACAGTTCCGCCCGGTTACACCTACTCAACGTGATTCATCAACTCTCTCCCATTAACTATGGTCAAAATATTCCCTAAATTTTGAATTAAAAAAAAAACATGATTAGTGATGCACGCAACAATAGGATGCCCTATTTGAAGATTGGTGGCTTTGCTGCATTTCCAAAGGAGTAAAGCCTTTTTTTTTTTTACTTTTTTCTTAGGTAAATTTGCTCTTTGCAAATTTTATTTAAAAACATGCACCACTTGTGGGCAACGCTGCACAAACTCATAGCGCGATAGGTTAAGAAACCGATTTTTGCAGTAGATTTAAAAAGCCTGGCCGCTATTTGAGACACCCGATGGAACGTCTTCTCACAAGATCTGTTTCAATCACTTCATTTACTACGTGAATGTTGATGGGTTGTAAAAGACATATTTATGGGTTCTCCAAGTCCTAGGAAGGAACAAGTGGAGCTCAACCTTATGCAAGTGTCGGACGTCTCCAGATCACCTCCTTGCAGCACACTCTTCAGAGTGAATGTGCCACAGCAATCGACAACATCCTCCGAGAGTTATGTTATCTGAATACACAACCCTGGTGCACGCCCAAGTTGCACGAAAAAGGGGACACTTGTGAGCAGGAAGTAACAATGCACTGAGGGTAATTTATTTATACTTTCGCACAATGTACATACAAATTATCATGAGCTCGAAGCAGTATGAATCAGCATGAATAAAGAGGACAAAAAAAAATTAAACTAAGATGCCTCCAAGTAAAAATGAAGATGCGACACCTTATGCTTAAGATCTGTAGTGAAAGTATCACAGAAAAGTAAGGTAAGACATAAAATGTAATTAGAAATGCTAATACAAGAGTAGACAGATCTGTTGTCAACAAGCACTCTTCTCAACTGCTGTGTGTACTATATATGTATATATATGTATACCACATAAAAACAGGAAGAAAAAAGAAATGAGGGTATGTAAGCCCAAGGCATCCTGGCAATTTAACACCACTGGGACTGTGGAACTTTTTTTCGTCGTTATTGGCCCCTTCGCTGATGAGGGATTGAGACGATCACTGTATTTACACTGACTGATTGTTTTGCCAAGAACACTGCATGCCTTTAGCATCATTGGCACTTGTCTGCTTTCTTTTTCTTCGACTGGTTTCTAGCAGTCATTCAAAGACCCCACAGGTCAGGAAAAGGGCTTGTGCAAAGTGACTCTTCACACACAGCCAATGAATACGGCTGTATCCAGTTAATTAGCCAACATTATGAACAGCATGGGTGACAATGGTACACTGTATATACTGCAGCAGCCTTGCATGAGCAATGGAACAATGCAACTGCAACCCTGCTTTCTCAAATTCTTTTTTTTCCACAAACAGTTGGTTTTTTAAGAGACTCACAATAATGACACACGCAGCTACATAGTATGTACATGGCACGGTGTACTCGACACTCGGCCTTTTCCATTAAAAATATGAAAGCATCTATATCTCTGTATGTATGTGTGTGTGTGTATGTGTCCATCTGCAGCTCCCATCCTCTTAGTCATGTAGCATTTCAGAAACATGCAGCAGCCTTCAAACATGAGCTGCGCACAAAAACCAACTGGGCCTTCCCAGTCTAAGGCTGAACCAGGCGGTAACCCTCGGAGCTGAATTACACCGAAATTAACAGGCTGGCAACGTATGCTGTCGGTCCTACAACAGTGCATCAGCATCCTCAATCGAAGCAACAGCCAATTTGGGGGAAAAGATTTTGGAACGAACTGCGGTTCTTCCAGACAAAAATAGCAGAGTGACCAATCAAGGACATCAGATGTCGTTACAAAATAATTCGGAAGACAGCAAACATGGAACTGCCCGAATGAGAACAATGCAAGCAATAAGCACAATGATGTCATAATCTCCCATCGACAAGAACACTGACTATACACAACACAACATCCGGATATCACCAGAACCAAGATACTGTAGACCCCTTCGCAGAAATTATATGAAGCCGGAGGCAGAGTCACTAGAAGTCTACAAATGCTGCTTTACAATGTTAAGCTGTGACATCAAACTCAGAACTCTAATCTTTGTACATGCTTGTTGAAGAATGTGCCTTCCATGATGCTTCGTGCCACCGACGATTTGGAACAACAAAACAAGGAAACGTCAACAACTACTGCAAGAACATCAGTAAGGGTAACTTTAACAATAAAGAAAATAATTTCTAGCAATTAACCAGAGAGAACAACGCATTTAGGTTGTACTTTTCGTTCACAGTTTTGTTAGTGCAAGAAGCACTAGTCACTTAAAATTGCTTTCTAAATCAGTCATCCCTATCCCGATTCACAGTATGCCAGCAGGCATGAGTGCAGAGCCTTGGAAAGTACTCTGCCCAGCCAAATGCTTGCATGAATGCAGCACAAGCCTGGAATGGACCCGCACAGTTAGCTGAACTTTATAAGCAGCCTCATTATCGCAAGTCACCTTACCCACACTCCAGTTGGCAAGAAGACGCCCGCAGAACACTCGGCAATTTCATCTCCTTCATTCCGTCTTCAGTTGGATGTGCATGTAAGGTAAACATCTGTCGCTCACATGCAGTATTCACACTACAACACCACAGCAACCACAGCAATGTATACTTCAAAGACTACCTTTAAACCTTTACATCTAGTGGTTATAACATTTTTCATTAGGTATTCCCACCTTTAAGACAAAATATTCAAGGCCTCTAACGTCTTTAAGCTTGAAACCCAACCCATACCGAAGATTTTGTCGCATGCAATGCATTTCTGGCATTGTTGGGTCTTTAAACGGATCAGATCTGGGTGCAGCATGCTGAAATTGACCAGAGTGAAGAAAGCTAAACCAGATTAATAAATTCATAAAAATTTTAAAGCATAAACTCGCAGACTGAAAGCTCTAAACACAATCAATTTTTACCCCACGCAGAGTTAAACGCTATGTCTATTTTCCATTAGCCAAGAAGCAATCGAAATCATATTTAAGAGACAAGTGAGCTAGTAACTGTTGTCCTTGCGAAAAAAAAATGATTTGGGGGCACATGAAAGGGGTCAAACACATGTCTGCTTTGTCATTGTCAAGAATACAAGAAAATAACAAATAAAAAAGCAGTCTTCTTTGTCAAATATTTGTTTTCTTCTATTCTGCATTTTATGCTGGTATCTTACAAACACATTGACATCACCCTTCACCATGCAAGTTTGTTCCTTTTTGTTTATTCCCATCTTGGGATATATCTTTTTTTTTGTTGATCAGCTGTACTGCTGTGGGTCACAATAGCACCGACTTTGACTATAACAAATCAGATCAATTGTTCTTTCCTCCTACAAGTTCGAAGTTGAAATAAACACCACAGCATTGGACCTTCACAAAAATAGAAAGCAAGCTCAATGGGCGATTTGACATTACAAAGTCAGTTACCCCGTTTGTAGGTCCATCCTCTTTAGTTTTTTCACAAGGTATACTACTTACTAATGCCCTGACCCAGTAAAGTTCAGCATGATGCACCCAGAAATAGAACTGATACCGCCGAAAGAGCCAAACTCTACGGACCTTAAGTTGCAAAGTGGATAGCTCCAGGTTTCAAAGCTGCAGACGAATTGGAGTCAACGAGTTTTTCTCGTTAAGGCAAGTATACCTGTTGTGCTCACTGGTAGTAGGACTTGCAACAAAACAAAAGCCAGTACCAGGCTCAACAGGGGTAGCTCTGGTGGGCTGAACACGAGGACGCGACTCCCACCAACAAGTTCCAGCGTACAGCCATTTCTGCGCATGCCTGCAGAGTTTCGTGAGGCTGTTCCGCTTTTCAATGCACGCAAGGCTTGCTTTGCAAGTCCTTGGTACGCCAACCATTTTCAATGGCATCACGGTTGCTGTTCTACACTAGCCCATCTAGCAACAATGCAGTGTAGCTGAACCCAACAGGGTGGTCGTGTCTATGGCAAAAGCTTTTGCCAACTCATTTAGTTTTACACAGCTAGCTGACAGGGGTCCACTGCAGAAAGCCCCAAAGAATGAATGGTACAGTCAAATCTCGTTAGTTCAAACTCGAGGGAGGCCGAAAATTTGTTTGAATAAAGCAAAGTTTGAATTATCAGGAGTTTCCTCCCTTTGAGACGCATAGGATGGGAGCTGCATGTTAGTTTGAATTATCCGCAAGTTTGAATTAAGAGAGTTTGAATTAATGAGAATCAACTGTACTGCACACTTCAGCTCTTGTGTTCTGTAAGCATGAGCTCATGCGTCTTGTAAATCAGCCTCTCCCTTTGGACTACCCTACCCCCCCCCTCCCCATATCATTTCTTTTTCTCCTTTCTCTAATAAAAATTTGTCGTCAGTTAACATAAACATCATAAAAACCAAACACTAAAAATACTATTACAAATTGGAAGAAGTTAGGACCCATCGACAAAAGGCAGCAGCGGGCTCAGAGCAAACAAGTGACTGCGAATGACAGGCAATGAGATGAGTCTATTATACTGCTTTTTAGAAACCGTTTCCCAGGCAGGCAGTAAACCAATTTTTTACATTTGCTTTCAGCAAGCACAAGTCTTAAGGCCTACTATTTCTATTCACATGCTCTACTAACGGTGACTTGGGCACCCCGTTGGTTCACCACCTGTGTTAAATCTTTTTCTCGCTCGAAGCGTATGGGGAAACTCAAATAAATGTGTCCTTCCTTCCATCTAATCTCTTGGTGAAGACCTCCCAATAATTTCAACATTATTCAGAACATTCTGTAAAAGAGCTAACTGAAAACAACAAAAACAGCCTGGGTGTTTGGCACCCGCTGTTAAGTAACGGGGAGTTTTAGCTGATCGTTTTTGTGGCCACCGCAGTATTTCGGTGCCAGTGCCTCAACACATGCTTCAGACTGGCAGCATGAGCCCTCCAATGTCGATGTTGTGACTGCGAAACTAACCTGCCAAAACTCCCCATTTCCCTGGCACCACCCCTGAGATGACTTTTGTAAGTGCTGCGCATGCCAGCTGACAATCTCAATGTACTGCAGTGGGAAGCACCTTTCCGCGGGAAGAACCAAACAGGCTTAGGAGACAGTGATCCCCTAATATCAAATTAAACGTTCAGGTTTCGCAATTCTCCAGACCCAACCGGGCATCACATTGAAGAATGACCACACCGGTACATTCGCACCGGAGTAGTAGCTTTTAGAATGCAGTATCCAAAGCGCAGCAATTTCTTTGTGTCTTCTCCTTGACGGTAGTATTGCTCTAGCGACAGAAAAACAAGAGGTCGTCCGCAATGACGAGCTCGACGCGAAGAGGCAGCCCAGGCGGCAGCCGCGTCCACAGGTGGCAAGCTTCCGACTCCCGCACAGTCTAATCACCGAGTTTGAACTACCAGTAACACGGAACTATAGTTGAATTTGAGCACTGCGCACACCGTGGCATGATCGCCTCGTCGTTGCGGACGACCCCTCTTTCGTCCCGGAATCTCAGAACGCAGTAAGTACAACCAGATCACGTCTAACGGGGGAGCTAATCCGTCCGCACGTTCGTGTCCTTGGACCAATTGGGCACTAACCGGGGCAAGCCGATCGCAGACCGAGAACGGGATGCAACAATGCGGTGAAGACCCTTGCGTGCCGGGCGTGCTGCCAGGGTCCGCTTTACGTGGCACTTCGCGGAGTCGCGGGATCGGGCTTCTGGGCCTCGGAGCGCTGGGCATCGGCGGGAGGTTTGGCGGCGGGGAGGGGGCAGGCAGCGGGGTGGAGGCGGCCTCGGAGGCCCCCTCGTGTGCGTTGGGCGTGGTGGCCACGCTGCCCTGGTTGTTCTGGGCCATCAGCTTCTGCCGCACCTCGCGGATCTTCAGCTGCAGGGTGTTCTTGCTGTTGAACACTTCGCGGTGGCGTTGCTGAAAGGCGGCGGTCGCTTGCGCTGCAGTTTGGAAATGCGAGAGATTAGGGCCGAGAAGCTTCGCGAGCAAAAGCGGAGCCGACGTGGACATTTTCTGCTATATTGCCGGGCTAAGATGGAAGAATTTGTTGCACACTTACGCGGTGCATGATGGTCGTTTCGAGAGCGACGGAACTATGGTATCTTAATAAAAAGAGTGCAGTATAGTCAAGTACAATGGTGCAGACCCTATTTAACATCAGAATCTTACTACACCGCTAAACAGAAGCCCTCTGGCAAGTGAGTGCTAAGGCAACTACATTTACTAGAAAATACATTGCATTTTCATTTTATGAACGAACCACCATGTCTATGTAATACTCTCCCTCAAAGCCTGTGGATAGCCAGTGTTTAGAACTCCCCATAAAGTTTTGCAGGCAGTATGCGCTTTCCCATGAGTCTACAAATCCCAGCATTGTCAAAGATTTTGTCTTTCGGCGGCTTCGTAACATTTGTCCCATTCGATCGGTACAGTTTATTCGTCCACATACTTAAACTATTTCCACTTTAGAGACCACGTAAAATGACAAAAACAGACCGCAATGTATTCCACGTGGCTCTCGACTCTCGCAGATGATGATACTTTGTTTCTAAAGCTTATACACAAGAAAACATGCCTGTGCACTGCGGGACACTGTAAGCACAAACAAGACTTCGGCCCTCTTTCACATTTTACTTCGAAAGGGTAATGGTGGGCATCATAGTTTACCACTTAGGTTAGTATCCCAACTGATCATTTTCAAATACTATAGTAGTTTTAATGACAGCCCTTCAATTCTGAGAGAGAAAAAAAGTGTTAATGGTTTGTCAGCATTAACACTGTCGCGGAGGTTGCTCGTGGCGGGACTAACGGTGGGAGGACTTCTGGAGCATGCCGGCCACATACTGCATGCTCATTGCATAAGCCAACTCATGTTGTGACGTGCAAGTAAGCCAAATCATGCTGCAACATGAAACCCTCACCCGACGGAAACCAGCCCTCATCGGCGAAAAGCTGCATGACCAGTTGGCGCCGCTGCTCCAGGGTACGGCGCAGCGACGAGTGGCTCTTCTCCCCATCGGCCGGTGTCTTTGGGGTTCTCGGTGAGCCCATGTCACCTCCATCCAAGGCATCTGCACAGCGTTTGGACCAAGGGCAATGCTAGCATCGACAACAGCGCACGAGGTCACTTTTTACAGCGAAGCTGTTATGGGCTAGGGTCTGGGGAAAAATGTGTCCTCACATGTCAACAGAAAACTCCCCATTGGCCCTGGCAAGTATGAATAAATAAAAAGAAAATGAGAGGGCAACCAGCTCCCCATTGGTCGTGGCAAGTATGAATAAATAGAAACAAAAAGAGGGGGCAACCAGCATGAGTCAGCTTTCCTTGGCATTATTAGATAGTGAGGTCCTGATCCCTTGTTATCATCCCTAGGCATCGTCCTCGAGGTCATTCTAGGCGTCGTCCTAGAGGTCATCCTGGAAGTCATCCTAGTCGTGATCCGAGAGGTCGCCCTAGGCGCCGTCCCCTAGGCCGTCCTAGAAGTCGTCCTTGAGGTCATCCCAGACGTCGTCCTTGAGGTCGTCCTAGACGTCGTCCTCTAGGCATCGTCCTCAAGGTCAACCTAGAAGTCGTCCTTGATGTTCGCTGGTCCTCCATTTTTACATGAAGTGGATGGGCTCTACAATTGTTTTGTTCGAATGGCCAATGTCCTGCTGGTTTGTGGGAAAAATCTGCCGACGTTTTTCAATACCTACGCTAAACAACTTGTGTTTTGCGGTGATTTAATCTTCGCAAAGTCCACTAATGGCAAATAATTATGTTCATCTAATGTAATGCAAGAATAGCACATTTATTAGTACTATAGTTGGCATTCATAGACCAGCTTTTATTGAAAAATTGCATCCCCTAAAAAGTATTGAAAAATGAAATACGTTTACAATTCTGTGTAATGCTGAAGTAGAGTGCAACTCTTGAGGAGGAGGAGGGTGCAGGTATGCCCCTCCGTACCCTCCCCTCCTCTCCTGCTTCCCTCCCATTTAGCGGGAAATTTTCGCTAAATTTCCTGCTAATTTTAGGGAAAATTTACCCACTAAATTTAGCGGCAGGAAAATATTCCTGCTAAATCTAGCGAGAAATTTGCCAACATTTTCCCACTAAATTTGGAGGGAAATTTTGGTGCAAATTTCTCTGCTAAATATAGTGGAAAAACTGAATTGGTGGTGAGGTCACATGACGTCAATTTCCCAGCTAAATTCAGTGGAAAATTCTTTCCACTAAATTTCCTGTGACGTCACATGCATTCACATGACGCCACACGTGACGTCACGAGGTGAAGCTTTTCCGCTAAATCTGGAGGGTAATTTTTCCGCTAAATTTTGCCAGGAAATATTTCCGCTAAACTTTGAGGCAAAATTTCCCCGCTAAATTTAGCAGAAAAATGTTGATGCTAAATCTAGCGGGAAAATTTTTCCTTTATGGCATGACACGTTTTTATTCAACCCAAGAATATTGTTCTGCTAAATTTAGCAGGAACATTTTTCGAATAAATATAGCGGGAAAATATTCCCGCCAGGACAAAGGTTTCCCGGGTTGAGTGCCGTTACGTGTGATGTCACGAGAGAAAAATTTCCTGTTAAATTTGGCGGGAAATTTTTCTGCTAAACTTAGCAGAAAACTTTTTGTCTCTAAATCTAGCAGAAAAACTTTCCCGCTAAATTTAGCAAAAAAGTTCTTGCCAAATTTAGCTGAAAAATGTTTTGCCAAATTTAGCAGGAAAGTTTTACCCTCAAGACGTCACATGTGGCGTCATTGTGGGAAACGTCCCATATGGCAGTGCGCAGTTATGCCGACGGCGACGCCGCTGAGCCCAGAAATGGGTGCCTAAGAGCTGCGCTCTAAAACGTTGTGCTTGGGAAAATCTGATAGTACTAAGCCCACAAAACGCCACCATTTACTAGATTTGTCTCAAAAAATGTTTACTGTTGTGGCCTGTCCTGTGCATGTGGCCTAACTCACAATTTATTGGCAAAAGCCACAAGCTGAATGACATAAACTAAAATTAACAGAACTGCACTCAATTTAGAAGGTCTGTGCATATTATGTGTGAATAGATGGCAAGAAATACAGGGGTGAGACAGGTGAAACAGGTTTTGGAGCAATTTTTGGAGCAGAAAAATCTGCATTTTGGAGCAACTTCGGAGCACATAAGTCTACAGTTTGGAGCAGATTAGGAGCAGAAAATGTTAGAGCAGCTTATCAGCAATTTATATCAGATATTTAATTCATAAAAAATCTCATATAAATCACACAAATCAGATTTTTCTTTTTTAATCGTTAATTTTGACCACCCTGGTTCCAATATGTCATCAGTGCCGATACGCACCAAGATAAAATATAAAAGAAAAAAAAAAAACGGAAAAGGCAAACGCAAGTTTTGTGCGCATAGATGAGGACAGAGAACACAGGCTTGCTTTAAAGTTACGTGGGCACCAGGTAGTACCTCAAGCTTATACGAACTGGTGCCAAAGCGCAATTGTAGTACAAAACGTTTTAAAGCGGTGATTCGAGAGCATGAACAGGGAAGCACGGTTTATTACAACCAGACATCGATCGGACGCTCATAGAAAGCACGTGCAGATAGAAAAAAAAACTCCCCACAAAAGTGAGTCACAAGGTAAATAATGAATTGGTAGGAAAACTAAGAGCAGCACATGCACACTAAATACGGGTGTGTGACCTAATTCAATTTGATTGCTCACGCACTGGAAGCACGTGTGAGATAATCGAAAGTACTCACGGCGACGGCGCTCAATAGCACTTTTAAGAAAAGGTTTACTCTCAAAACGAAAGGAATACTTAGGTTTGCTCATCTTGATAGCATGTGCGTCTACCTCCTGCGGCCAAACAGCAAGACCACGTGACAGAGCACCATTAGCATGCAGTCACAAATGACAGCGGAAAGTAGTAGGAAAATCGTGAAAAGACCACGTATCATAGGTATAGAAGGATATTATACAGCTGAAATCTTCGAATCCGGTGGTTACTTGCGCCACCATGTACCCGTGCCGTGTACTTTACTATGACGAGATTGAATGTTGCCAACCAAGCATTTGTTTCCCGCTAAATCTGGCGTCGCCGCAAACATTTTTTTAGTTCAACCGATTTCGCGTTTTTGGTGCAACTAGGTGCAGAAAATTGGGTTTGTATCAAAATGGCACAATTGGCGCAGATGTCACACCCCTGTAAAGAGAATTACTCACAGCCCAATTAAAACCTCTAAAAAAATTAAACTCCAAGAGTTTCAAAATTGACCCAATATTTATGCCATGAAAGTCGCATCAAATACATATGGCCCCTCCACCACTGAGAATAATAATTTCTGAGAATCATCATCCACGAAAGTTATGATTTATGGACCTCCCATAGGCTGCAAGAAAGATTAGTATGAGACAGGCAGACATCAAGGCACCCTTAGTGTCCACTAGAGTGCCGTAATGTAGGTCTGTGTTGTGTCAGTCATTCATTCAGCCAGTGAGAGCCCATAAATTGTGACTCTCAATAATGACAATTCTCAGAAATCGTTGCTGGAAGTTAGGGAGATTTTAATTATCCAATTAAGAAGATTCGATTTTAGGAAGTCTACAAGTTGCCATCCTCAAGAATGGCAATTCTCAGAAGCCATCAGAGGAAGCCACAGAGGTTGTAACTATCCAATAAAATTAGTTTTATTTTCGAATGGCTAGAAATTGTTCTTTTCAATGTTGGAAACCGTCACTGAAATCTACGGAGGAAAAAAAAGTTTAATTTTTATCTGTCAGTATTTTTATCCCAATAAAGCAAAAGCTTATAACACATTTTGGTATGAACCAATGTTGATGTTCCATAAATGGCAGGTATTTGAACATGCCACTTCAACAATTCAAAGCTGGAGGCTTGGCAGTTCCCAGTCAAGGTTATGATGATGCCAATCTATCAAAATATTTAAAAAAATGAGATGAACGAGAAATAGGAGCTTCAAACTTAGAAATCACAATAAAACAGAAAAGAAAAACTACTTCTGATCATCTATTTTGCCACAAAACAATTGGTTTTGTTATCAAAGAAAGCAGCAGAAGGGCCATGCTTTCAGAGTTCCTATATTTAACTCATTGTATGCACTAAGCGTTGCAACTGAGGCATTGTCTGAATTTCATAAGCTATTAAAAAAATGCAATACTACGACAGAAATTCCAGCATGGCCTATCCTTCATATAAGCTTTATTGATGCATGCTCATAAAGGAACAGATGTTAATGAAATATAATAAAAATATGTGATTTCATACGCAGACAAAAGAAAACAAAAGACGAACAAAAAGGCAGCCTTAAATCCTGAAACCATGTCCATGGCAAATGTTGCTGTCCATCAAAAAATGCATTACAGTGAACTTTGCGAACCTGTCCGCTTATTTTCTTTTTTACTATACCCGGTTTCACCTCAAGAAAACAGTAAGTTTTGCGCATTGTTCATACGCCGCACGAAAGAGTTCTCGCCAGATTTGGTTGTCGGAGGCACAGGCGATGCTTTTGGCGTTTGAAACGTGTACTCCTTGATAAGACAACGTGTATCCACTCCAAAATGCCAATAAATACATCTTAAATCTCCACCTAAAGGTAAAAATTAGTAATCATCCACGAGAAGCCAGACTTTTTTTTCCTATGGTTCTTGAGATGAAAACAGGTAGAGTAATTGTATGTTTTTGTACCATTGTCAGTTGATGTTTTTCTTTTGCAGTAATTTTATGTTTTTTTTAATTGTGCTCTTGAACATTTCTTAACTCTACTGTAATACAACCTCTACAGTAATGTCTTATGGGCAGAGTAGGAATATGGATAAATATAAATAAAGAAAATAAAGACACTGTGGGAAGCACACAGAAGGGTATATACGTATGAGACCATGTCTACTTCTTTAGTCTAAAGATTCAATGCGCTCGACGCAAGCTTTGTGAGCATGACGATAAACAAGGATCAATTCAACGAGACAAGGGTTCTCAAACCCGTATTCCTAGTGTCCTAGGGGTTCTTCAAAAGGCCCTTGGGGATTTTCTTAGTTCCGCAAGTACCTTGGTCATCCCAGATCCAAAGTACTATGTCTTTTCAGCTAAAGAAATATTGAGAAGATTTGAACCATCCACTGAGGCAACTGTGCCAAACGTTTCCTAGTACATATGCCATTGTTTACAAGCTCTGTAGACTCCGGCACCGCTTTATTGCATCAATGCCAAAACCTGGAAAGGTTCCTCAACTATCAATGAAGAGGTAGGTGCTCCTCGGTATCAAAAAAATTGAGAACCCCTACGCTAAGGATCAATTTAACATACCAATCAAGTTAGATCAGTCACAGGCCAGATGATCCAATGGTGGCCAAGCATACAAATGCACCACAGGTAGGAGCAAGGAGTAAAAGCTCGCGCTGCATAACCCAGGGATCCTAGGTTCAATCCCCACCACTGACTGTTTTGATCAGGATGAACATCGTACCGGCGTATGGTCGTGGATCACTACTGCATGACGCATCTTAAAGACCCCAAGTTGGAAGTGGTACTGTGAATGTTAATTGCTTCCCTGTAAGAATGTTCGGAACGTGACCTTGTAGGCAATTTCCAGCATCGACTGAGGTGTTCCCTTTTATGAAAGCATACCTGCCAAGTTCGGATAAACTAAATCCGGGAGATTTTCTGAGCCTGGGTTTGTTTTCTTTGTGTTTTATTTTTAAAGAAATATTGACAATGAATTATAAGCCAATATTTACACCTATATTCGCGATGAAGTGAGAATGCTTGAGCCACCAAGCTTGCTACACTGCCATTCATGACAGTGGCATGTCCGGCTGACCAAGGTAAACCTGCGACTTCACTGGCACTTTAAGCAAGACGTCCATTAAGATTAAAAAATTTTTGGATTTTTTATTCTAGTAAAGTAAAAAACATAAAACTAAAAAAGTGAAAAAAAAATTATATTGATGCTCCACGGGCATCTTGAAAAATCTGTCTATTGTTTCTTTTCAAACCAGACTGACAAATTCTGCGAAGCACTCACTTGTGCTGCAATAATTCTAACGAGTGCGAAAAAATCGGTCAACTCCAAATTTGGTTACAAAGGGGGAATGCGGAACTGGAGGATTCTGCCCAATCCTTTTCGGAGAATAAACATCCAGATCTTACAGTGAAAATTTCTCTGCTTAGCTATCTTCTTTTACAGCGGAGCTGTTAAGGGCTAGTTTCTCCAGTTTCATGTCCAGTACCCAACAAATGTCGACACAAAAATACGCAAAACTCTGGACAGCTACCGCCATCTATGAGCAACGGCGGCAACCTTTCCAGCCTTACCATCAAGGTGCGCAATGGTCCGGTGGTGTCCGTCGTGTACGTCCCCCCGCAAAGCTCAAGAGAGACATTGAAGCGTTCAGGATGGACGTCTTTGGCTGGGTCATGCTCGGCAACGATGTCTGCCGTAGTGACGGGTGACTTTAACGTTGACAGTGCACGCCAGGAGGGAAAGTGGTTCACTTCGTTTATGTTTGAGTGGTTCGGGCTTGCGTGTGTAAACGAACCTACGGTGCCCACGACCTGGGATCGGACGTGTATAGACCTCGTCTTCAAGAAGAACGTGCCTGCCGTCAGCGTACACCCTATGGCGGTGTACCACAGCGATCACAAGGCAATGGTCACTGTAGTTACGAAATAAATAACAACCCCGGATCATTATATTGTGAGGGTGTTTTGGGGACACAGAGTAAGCAGGTGGAGACGACGGTTTGCCCAGCCAAGACTGAATCTATTCTGCAACACGCGCTGTCCCTCGAGCGCTTCGGCGCCCAAGTTGTCAGCGCTGGTTGCGCCACTTGGTCGCCACAAATGCTCCCTCTTCGGAGAAGGTCATCCTGGTCGAAAGGTAGAGCCCGCCTGCTAAGGTTCGGGCTGGCGAGGTTTGAAATGCTTGAGCCGACCGACATGCACGACATGCCGACCACGGTTGCGGCGGTCAGATGAAGACTGTTCAGGCTCCACGCGGTAGTTGACAGGGGATGTTTGGCAAATGACTCAATACAGTCCTTGGTATTCTTGAAGGAGTTTTTCGGAAAGCCCACGTTGGCGGACAGGAAAATGAACGAGTACGAGGTCATCCGCATTATATTGGTGATCCTGATGTCGGTCATCATAGGAGCGTTTGGAGGCTTGTTGATGGAGTAATGTGCGTGTACGGGCGAGTTGGCGGCAAGCATTTCAAACCTCGCCAACGATTGTCCGATTCCGGACAATCGTTGGCGGAACCGGATATGTTCGATTCTTTAAACTTTCAAATAACCAATTACCCAATCACACCTTAGTCCTTACATTTATAAATATACAGTTGTTACCACCATGTGCTCGCCGTTCACTGCTAGTGCTCGCCGCTCACTGCTACTCACTGCTCGCCGGGGCTATCGACGTGCATCTACCGGGAGAGGTGATCATGTTCCATTTTCCGTATTCCGTTGTTTGGAAGCAGTTACGGCTTATACTGCATGCCTTTCTGTGGTACCTACGCTTGCGAGCAGCATTGGGTGCTACAAGAGTGGCACATCACACTAAGCAGTGGAACATTGAGGCATCAATCTATTAGCAACGTGCTCGTTCTGTCGCCTATTTCAACGTATGAATTTGAATAAATCAATTAATAGCCTGTGATTTCGCTTGTATCATGTCTCATTTCGATATTGATGGGCGTTACTAAAAACATCCGACTCTTTTCGCGTCTGCAGACTGCCTCGCACGCTCTAGTCTGCCGCGATACGAAACCGTATTGCACTTGCATTTCACTCCTTTCAATATAAACATGCCATGAAATCAAACACTGTTGTCCCGCCATCGCCTGGCCGGGAAATACCGAACATTGCGAGTATTGCGACTCGCACAAGGGTATTTACCTTACGGACAGGAGCGCGGTGAAACCTCTTATCACAAAGCTTATGACGTGATTGATTCTACTATAATTTCTTTTGTAACGACTGTGCTACCACCACGACACTGCTAACAACCCACGCACTCGTTCCGAACTCCGGACTGTCCGGACGGACAGTGTACGAGCCACAACCGTCTCCTCGAACGGGACCGCCCACAGGGCCCGCAGCAGCTGGCAGAGCGCCGCTCGGGCAGCTCTAGACGGCTTGATCCAGCCAGTCAGCCAACCAGCCAGCCGTAGCCTCTCTAGACAGCTCGATTCAGCCAGCCAGTTAGCCAGCCAACCAGCCATAGCCTCTCTAGACGGCTCAATCCAGCCAGCCAGCCAACCAGCCAGCCATAGCCTCGTGACCAAATGCTTCCATGCTTTCAGTTGCACCATCTCTAACCATACAGGACTGTAGCTGCCGTCTACAGACAGCCCTACAAGTCGGTCAAACGGCAGACGACCCGAGGAGTCGGTCGACCCGGGAGTCGACTTGGAAGACGGGGCTCACCGTTGCGGGCACCGACGTCGACCAGCGCGTCGAGGCTGAAGCTGGGGCCGAAGAAGGTGGTCCCTTCCAGCTTGGAGCCCGTCTTGGGGGTCCGGGGGTGCCCACGGGGGAACCCTTGGGCATGCGCCCACCCGGGGAAGATGCCTCACACTCCTCCACCTCCAGCCCTGGGGACAACAGGAAGCATGCTCTTTCAGGAATGGGAAACGGAACGAAGAACATGAAGAAGGGCAGGCGGAAAGAGGACACTGACACTGCCTTGTCCTTCTTCCGCATGTCCTCCAACTGACCAATCGTTTCTTTTGGTTTTCCAAGGCAAGATAGGACTCTTTTCCGAAGGTCCAGGGATGTTCTTGCATTCTTTTTGTTGTTTCGATTTTTCAGTGACGTCTACCGACTTGTGCAACTATGAGCATTGCTAATGGTGGGAAAGAACCGACACGGTGGCTCTGAGCCGATTCCACTTAGACCGTGAAGTCACCCGTTATGTCATACCGAAGTCGTGGCCCCAAACTGCAAACATCAAACGCTTGGGGTATTGCCTCCCTTCCATCTCCTCAGCTGACGCCCTTGGCAACAAATAAAAACTACTAAAAAAAAAAATGAAAGCCGTTTACAACTCCCTGTAACGCCGAATTAGAGCGCAGCTCTTGAGGAGCAGGGGGAGGCACGGGGGGGGGGGGGGGGGGGGGGGGGTCACGTGATCTCAGGGAGGGGGAAGGAGGGGGGTGAGTTTCCACGCTAAATCTAGCGGGGAAAATTTCCCGCTAGATTTAGCGGGGAATTTTCCCCCTAAATCTAGCGGGAAATTTAGCGGAAAATTTTCCCCGCTAAATTTAGCGGGGAAAATTTTCCGCTAGATCTAGCGGGAAAATTTTCCGCTAAATTTAGCGGGGAAAATTTCCCGCTAGATTTAGCGGGGAAAATTTCCCGCTAGATTTAGCGGTAAAAATTTTCCGCTAGATTTAGCGGGGAAAATTTCCCGCTAGATTTAGCGGGGAAAATTTTCCGCTAGATTTAGCGGGGAAAATTTTCCGCTAGATTTAGCGGGGAAAATTTTCCGCTAAATTTAGCAGGGAAATTTTCCGCTAGATTTAGCGGGGAAAATTTTCCGCTATACTTCGTTTCAGCTTGGGTCCAGACGCAGCCGATGCTACGAGCACGAGCATGTGGCCCTGAACAGTGCTTGCATTGCACGAGCGCGCATGCTTGGCAGGGACACAGAAAGCCTGGAGCTCGCGCTTGCAGCATCGCCTGCGTCTGGACCCAAGCTGAAACGAAGTATAGACTTAGCGGGGAAATTTTTCCGCTAGATTTAGCGGGAAAATTTTTCGCTAAATTTAGCGGGGAAAATTACCCATCATGCACCGCGCGGTTACGCCGACGCCGACGGCGACGCCGCTCAAGCCGGAAACGGGCGCCTAAGAGCTGCGCTCTAGAAAAAAAAGTGGACGCATGTACAGCCAGATATTTGCGAAAGTAAACATTGAGAGCCCTGCTCACAAACTGTCAGCTGTGAAATTGCTCTAAACGTCAAATCTAGGCTTGAAGGTGCGTTTGCAATTTAAGTCAGAAGTTTTTACGAATGACTGCCTAGTTCACGAACTGACATAAGCATTCATTCATTTTAACGCAGAATGTGCTTTATCAGCCGATTTCTATGGAGATCCGTAATGTTTGGCTGTAACGAAAAACCGACACCGAAAAGCATTACTTTTACAGGGAACCATATGAAAAAATTGAGATTGTGAGCCCAGTGCTTTGCCGACCAATCTACCCAGTGTGGGGGTCAAAGCTTGCAAAAGCGAAGTCATGAGTGCAGCACGTGAATGCACGGTAGCACCTTTAGCGGCCTTTCTTGTTAAGCTGCGTCATCTCGCAGCATTTGCCAGAACTGAGAGCTAATCTTCATTAGGCGCTGTCATTCAGATGCCCTCCTCGTCTTCTCTGGAAGGCCTATCGCACATTCTGCGCATACAAGTCTTTGTCAGCATGATGAAGCTTGCGTAATTTTCATAAACCAGCGCGGCCTCAATTAAATCTTTGCCTAGGTTGGTAACTGGTATGTTTATGCAATTGCATGTTGCACAGCACTGTTAGCGCAAACATGGTATTGGCATATCCTTTTTCGTATGTGACTTTGAGAGAGTGCTCGCAGACACCAAATTTTACCCCATAAGTGCCTCGAATGAGCACCTCCCACTGCACCAGCAGTCTCGTTGAGGGCGACGAGCAACCAGAAAGGAAAAAAACTCTCCCTCATTTCGTCCTCTCCACTCGAGAAAGAGGGAGTAGCTCAGAGACCCCTCTTAGGGAGAGAAGGGGAGAAGTGGGTGAGAGGGAATGGAGAGAAGGAAACCGGAAATCGGTTTTCTTCTCGGCAGAAGACGATTTTGTAGATTGGCCTTTAACAACCCTTCAATTCTAAGGGAAGAGCAACAAAAATCAGCAGAACCCATCCTTTGGGAATGATTATCTACGTTAATGCGAATAGCATCAAACGGTGCGGAGTTATGCGCGTTCGTCAGGTGGCCGGCACACTCGATACGCCAGCCCACTCTTGAGGCGATTCTAAATTTGTTGACACTTTCACAGCCCTGCGCACGATCTCCGCAGCCCAGCACGTGCGTTTGTGTCACTTAGGAAGGCGAGCAAAGCACGCGCCATACGCACAAACACTCAAAATGGTACCGACCAGACTTTCTGGCGTCTCAGCTAGTCTCAACCAACGGCATTCTAAACGGTTGTTTATATCTTACCATAGGACGCGCTTTACAGCGCTGTCACAGCTGCCGGTGCGCGCGCTGCTCCATGCACGAGGGCTCATTCTGCCTCGTGAGGCTGAGCACGGCCGCTACATCACCCTCTCCCGAGCGCGGGAGAGGGTGAGCTAGCGGCCGTGCTCAGCCTCACAAGAGCGGAATGAGCCCTCGTGCATGGAACGCGCGCGCACCGGTAGCTGTGACAGCGCTGTAAAGCGCGTCCTATGGTAAAGATATAAACAACCGTTTAGAGTGCGTTGAATGACTGCCTTCATAGCTCTGTGGTTAGCGCGTCTGCCTGCTGATCAAAGGTGTCAACGGTTCGAATCCCAGCCGGCGCCGGTCTTTTTTATTTATTTATCGACCCGCGGCGTAAGAGGTTAGATAGCCAGATAGATAGATAGATAGATACATAGACGAAAAGTGCGTGAAGTATCCAAAGAATGCTATTCGCATTAATAGTGATCGCTTGTCCGTGTTAACAATGTCTCACTGTGCACTTCCTGTTCCACCCCTGCACAGTCACCGAGAAGATAAAAATGGCAGGGCCCTCTTTTAGAAGCCTCGCCTCCGGCATGCGCTCGTTGCCTTCGGTCAAACTTGGGGTGCGCGTGGTCACTTGAGGCTCGCAAAACAACCGAGCGTTATCGAGGGTAGCAAGCTCGCGCCAGAGACAGGTTAACTGGTGAGCCTCTCTGCCATTCTAATCCTGCAACAAGATGACATTCTAATCCTGCCACTGACTACAGCAGCCTTAGACCGGCTGACAGTATCGAGAAGTAAAACTAGGTGAAAAGAAATCGTAGGAACGGGTGGATGAACTTTCTCGGGAAAAAGAATGATTCAGCTACACTCTGGATTAATGCCGTCGCACCACGTGTGTCGACAAACAAAGACACGAGCGCTCAATTTTGAAATGCGGCGACGATCGCTCCAAATATGTAATGAGGCAAAGGCGGGGCTCTTTCGACAGACGGCCGAGGGGCGAAAGGCATTCACCTGTTGCCTTGGGCCGCTTTCGGTATGTCTGTACAAACGGAGAGGAAGGCAACGAAGTGGCCCCGGACGGAGATTCTTCTGGCTTGAACTCTGGGAGCTTGGCGAACTGAGCGTTGAAGTTGACCTCTTCCAACACCCTGCGTTTGTTAAGAAGGTGCAAAGACGTCAAGTCCCCTTCGTTGCAGTGGGCCCAACGTTTTACAAACTCAACCTCGGCCCAGTACTCGGCGCATGCGACATTAAATAATGCAAGAAGCAGAGGAACGAAGACGGTGAAATGTTGAGAAGAAACCTTTCAGCCTTTTCACCCTGGTGATGAAGGAAGACCAGCAAAGCTGTACTATGGTGGGAATGAAGTAATGGCCGGCCGCATGTCGGCCAGCCAGAGTGGAAAGACTGGAAAGGTTGCCGCCATCTATGAGCGACGGCGGTATCCAGACAACCAGCAAGCCGGTTGTCTCATTGCCGCAGTCGTTCATAGATGGCACTAGCTGTCCAGTGTTGTGTCGACATTTGTTTGCTGGCAAACACGATCCTGGGGAAACAAGCCCTAAACAGCTGCGCTGTAATAAAGTGTGGCAATAAGCGAGGCCAATTTATATTTTCTACAACCGAGGGAACTCCCTCCACCTTTTCATTCAGAGTTCCGACAAACAATCAACAAGTTAAGAGACATGACAAAATACGTCAGCGAGGCTTGAAATTCGTGTCATACATCAAAAAGTCTGAAACTGCGAGTGCTCGAAGAGAACAAACCCTCGGCTTCCTAGAAGTCTAGTATGGAAACTCATCAAGGAGTTCCGAATGCCTCTTTCAATACACAGTATATTTACTCGTATAGTTTGTACACCTCAGTTTTTGTAGCGTAAGCTACACTGGCCGAGGTTGAGCAGTTTCGCGTGGCTCCTGGAGAGCCATGCTGCGCATTCGCGAGGAGCAGTGACGTCAGACGTGTCAGTCCCCAATGCACGCGCCGCGCGTGCGCACCCGCTCGAGATTATGGCTCGCGCTGTCCGGTTGCTCTGGGCGGCAGCCTGGTTGCTTGATACGTAACAACATGGCACACAGCTTAACTCGTCAGATCCCGAAGTACCGTATTTACTCGCAGAATGAACACACTTTTTTTCCTGAAAAATCTAGGCGAAGTTGGGGGGTGCGTTCATTACGCGAGGTAAAATTTTTGCGTCCGTATTTACTCGCATAATGAACTAATGAACGGACCTTTTATCCCGCAAAAATCGGCGTAACTTCTTATCTCTTTGCGCGCTGGCGCGGCAACTCCAAAGCCAAACTGCGATGCGCAAAAAAATGCCCCTCTCCATGTTTTTTTTTCTTTCCCGCTTTTTGCAAGTTGTTTTGTTTGCCCAAGCTGCCCATGCTTTCGCGACCTCGCTGTACCAGGAGAGAAAAGTGCGATACCGTGTGTGTCATTGAAGCAGCAGCAAGCATCATAATCAAGCTAATCCTAGACAACCAGGAAAGCTAAGAATGACCAGCTGAATTTAAGCTTATGCTACACATATCCTGGCATAGCAGGGCTAAGCCACTGCAATTTTTTTATATTTAATTTCGAGGAAAGGGGCGTGCAAAGTGGAGCTCTGCACGGGCCTTGGCCAACCCAAAAGCCGGGAATATGCATTCCTCTTGCAGTCCGAGCCCTGGCTCGAGACGTGCCTCATCTCGCACTGTCGAGGCACCTCCTGCCAGGCCAAGCTCAGGCCGGGCTGGATCGGGTAGGCGTGTCATCGGGCTGGACCTCGGTACAGCGAGACTTTTCATGGGGCCTGGGCCGGGTCGGGCCTTGGACGATAGGCCCGTGCAGTGCTCTAGCAAAATTAAGTAAGAATTTCTAAAAATAAAAAAAGGAAAATTTTTTTCTTCTGTATTTTGTGCACTTTGCACCGTTCTGTGCCAGCCGCCAGCCATGTACCACTGTGTGCGCGAGGTAAGCTTGGGAAGGCTGGCGTGGCCATTTGACGAGCGAGGAGAAAACGACTGCCAAGGCACACACAGACGAAATGCGCACGCCAACGAGACAAGACGTAATAATCTCAACATAGTCCTGTTGGACTCAGAGATTAACGGGACTCAAAAGTTTGAGCACTTTCAGGAGCGGAGATAAAATTCACAAACCACTGTAAGCTTTTCCAGTCCTTGCATTTGGCGAGTTTCAACCCAGGTAACCACTCAAGCGCTGGAGTTCAAAATGAACAGACATCGCCACCACCAACTTGGCAAAAGGAAAGGCCACAAGCGAGAATAGACCCTCTCCAAAGTGCAGGTCATCTAGTGGCTGCTGTTCCACTCATCCGAGTACGTCATTGTTCGGTTCCATACTCCGAGCACGTATTCGGCACAAGGACTGTGTTGGCGCTAAGCGCGAACTGGCTCGGCTTGCATCAAGAACAAACACTGCATCAACATTCGGCGAGGACTCGGGTCCGGTTGCACGATTCATGCCCGAGAAGCGGCGACTGCCCATGTCGCTCCGACGGACTTTCGGAAGTCCGAGGCCCCTCACCTGTCCATCCCGTCGTCCACGGTACGCTTGAGGATGGACTTCCTGACCTCCCTGGCACTGGGGGGCCGCAGCTGCCGGCCTCCTCCCTGAGATCGGGTGCCTCTGCCGGGGGGTCTTCCCTGGCCTGGGGGGCCGGTGGGGCCCGACTAGACTCGTCGCTGAGATCCACGGTGCGCGAGGACTCCGTCGAGCTCTTGCGGGGGTTGAGCTGCCCGGGTGCCCGTCCCAGCTGGGCCGGCGTCGGGGCCAGCACGAAGCGGGGCTGGTCCCGAGGCCAGCCGTCGCTCGCCTCCCCCTGGCCGCTGGGCACGTCAGGAGGAGGCTGCGGGAGGCGCCACTGCTGATGCAGCTGCAGCGCCTGCTGTTGCTGTTGATGATGCTGCTGTTGCTGATGATGGTGATGTTGTTGTTGCTGCTGCTGCTGCTGATGATGATGCTGTTGCTGCTGCTGCTGATGATGCTGTTGCTGCTGCTGTTGCTGTTGCTGCTGATGCTGTTGTTGCTGCTGCTGATGATGCTGCTGCTGCAGCTGTTGCTGTAGGTGCCGCTGCTCTTCGAGGGAAGGCAGCGACAGCGGGCTTTGCTGCTGCGAAATGGTTGCAGTAGAAACAGTAAAAAATTATACCGTATAATACCGAGCAAGCACCCACTCAAAATTATGGGATAATCGCGGAAAACTCGGGGATGGGCACTTGTTAGGTCCGAGAGAAAAAACGCAGAAGGATCGCATAGTCGGGTGGGCCCTTGCTCGGCCCGACTGCCGAATTCAAAATGGCGACCATTTGATGCACTTGGAAAAGGGCCGTCATTCGCCGAGCGTGCGAACGTATAAAAGCAGAGAAACCTTGCAGAAGCATGGATGTGAACAGCGATGTCCGGCTTACATTCCTTCCGTGGCGCCTATGCCATTCAACAACTTCGACTTTCCTAACGACCGTTACGAGTGCATCATCCAAACAAGCGAACCAAACGAACGCAAGCAATGCAGCGTGATGAACACGGAACCAACCGAACCACCAAACAAAAAGCGGAAGCGGAGGGGCAGAGGCACACGGGCACACGGCACGTTTGCAGCACACGTGCTAAGCTCTGTGCGGCTTTCCATTCGCTAGATCCTTCTTTCCAACGTAGTGTATCTTCACTGCTTCACTCTTGCCACCGTGCCCTTGCCTCTCTTCCTTTGTACACCAGCTCGCCTGTATCTTTTGTTATTTGTGCCATTTGACCTCGATTCCCGCGGCGCCGGAGTGTTGCCGTGTTGCGCCGGAGCCCTTCGCCCAATTCCCGCGGCGCCCTCGCCCCCTTCGCCCGCGCTGTCGTGACTCATAACTAGCGCCGGTCGCTTCAACTTCAGGAGATAACGGCCGTCCGCGGCGACTAAGCGCTTGCCATGTCCTTCGCATATTTTTTGAAATTTGCCTAAAATGGGGGTGAGCGGTTGATGTGTCCTCTGTTCGTTTTTGAAATCGTTCAAAAATAGGGGGTGGGCCCTTAATGTGACATGGGCCCATGCTCGGTATTTTACGGTAGGTCTTTTGCGTGTGGGCATTGAAGTCTAGAATAACTTTAAAAGTAAACGTCTTAAACAGAGATATGTCTGGTTAGAAAAAAGTTGAGTAAGAACTGAAAATCTTGCCAAAGTTTTAATAAAGACAAAATTTGCAACGTTTTGGGACCAACTCGGTTCCTTGATGACAGGTGACTCTGAGAGGTGGACGGAATAGGGAGCTGCTTATGCAGGCTCGCGAAATCGAGAAAACAGTTTTTCTCTCACCACACTACCTGGGAAGTGTTCACTTTAACCGCAACGATCACTTATTCTCCTCTTGCTTCTATAATTTTTTTTACTTATTCCAAGTATTAATACTTTGTTGTTTTTGGGTGTCCCATATTGGAAACCAAGTTACAGGGGAGAAGTATTAATGTAAAAGTTCTATACAGCACATAAAAGGTGACAACACGAAGAGGAAGGCGAGCGTTTTAGCATACCTGCATGAATCTAACGCGAGGTGTATCTTTGGGCATTTCGAATTCAGAAGACAATGTTACGGCAGAACCATGTTTATAGATTTTTCGGTTGTTATAATTTCCCAGATCGTGTGGTTTTTTGCTGCTGTCCCCTGAAAAATGACTTCACAGGTATATCATACTTTATGCAACTGTATTAGGATTACCTATTTACCACAAGCTTGCGGTTATGTTAACTTTTCGTGCACCCTATTTGTGCGTGCACAAAGTTTGTACAAAGCAGTAGAGGGTGTGGACACAAAAAATTTAGACTGTTCACCGAATTTAAATTTTCCTGCAAATCAAACAGCTTTTCCCGCTTGCCTCGGGGCATCGCAAAAAAAACCGATACGACCACGTCACACGCTTGCAGCTACTTGCTCGGTAAATCTTAAAAAGAAGTCTCTTGGAAGCCTCAAATAACAGCCGACATTTTCCTGAACGACCTTAGCTTTTTCAGAGCAAACGTCGACTACCCTTCCAAAACTTCCAGGACACTCACTTCTATGTTCTTCTGCCAGCTTAGTATTTCATTTAGCGCTTTGTTTATGCTACTGAAATGATGCGCAAGAATGGACCAGCAAAAAGGTACTTCGTGACGTCTCCGACACAATTTTCTGCCAAAAGCGGAGCAGCTGTGATTATTACTGTGCCGTACCGCAACTTTTCCAGGAACTATACGGAAAAGGTTTTAACACCTCACACGGCTCAAACACGATGTGAATTGAATCAAACAAAATCGGAACTCCATTCAATGAATATGCAAAACTTTGAACATCCGTACACACTTATAAACAGTACTGCTCTACAAACAAGGGTAAATTCCCACCGACCGAAGTATCACGAGCTACCTACCAGAATTGGTAACTGAGCTGGACACAAACAAAGCAAGAAACTGAACGAACGAGAGTTTGCCTTGTCCAGTTTCTCGCTCTGTTTGTGTCCAGTCGCGCCGTTTCAATTACGAAGTCACCTACATTTGTAACGCCGCATGTGCCTCTGGCGCAGAGACAGGAGAGCCCCTCACCATTTTGTCGCCGAGCTCCGTGGCCTTTTTGCTCCCCCTTGAAGTCCTCTCCGGCGATGCTCTGCTACTAGATTTGAAATCTAGAACATAAAGCAAGTATGCATTCAGATGGCACAGCTCCTCTCGGTACACCCAATACAAGGACTCGGACCTGCCCGAAAGAACTCACCGTCAGACTTATCGGGTTGTAGTCTCGAATCTGGGAGCATAATGGCAGAGGCAGTGAGTGTCTTGGTCCTATGAGATCGAGGGCTAGAGTCCAGCTTTGGTTCCGTTGGGGTGAGGTTACCGGATTTCATGGAAAGCACCCCTAGCAAGAAACGGTTAGTTTTCTCATTAGAGCGGTGGCGCGATGGACATTTTCTCAAAAGGCAACAGTGAGGCATGAAACATTGCTGAGACTTTCATTTCGTGGCTTTCATTCTCATGTCGAGGTCGAATGTGCAAATTTTTTGTTCATGTAACAAAAGAGCAAAACTGCTTCAACATAGTTAAGATAAAAGTTTGATGAATGCAATGACAGTTAGGAGGCACACACAACGGAATACTTATGGCTTGTATTCCCAAACGATTACCACGGAGAGTGTGAACGCTCTGCGCGACCGTTGTATTTAGTCGGTTCGTTGTACTTTCTTGTGTTCATCAACTTCACCTGAAACATTGTTGGGCGTTATGCGAAAAGCTCGAATATCCCGACATCAGTTAGAAGAAACGGATGCGAGGTCATTACAGAATGGTGCGTGCAGGGGTAGTAACAGCATGCTTCTGTTTAGCCAAGTTTTCAGACAGGTCTGTCAGAATGTTTGGAGCAGACCCTAATCATGGGTTTTGTAATAGCATCTATAAAACATGCAGTAATCCCTCATTATAACGAAGTGAACGGGACGGCAAAAAAATTCGATATAAGCAATAATTCGATAAAAGCGAGAGCCAAAAAACAGCAATAGTAGCCTTGAAGGTGGACGGGAACAGTGCAAAACACTCTGACCGTATATCTAATCGTACAAAACTTGGTCATGAACAACTCACGACAGCTTTATTGAGTAAAAAGATAATTTGGTGGAGTTTGCCGATAATTTTATCCAGGCATCAGTTCTCGTCAAACTGCTCTAGGCATTGCAAGAACACTGCCACTGCCACTGCACTCCACTTAGTTTCGAAGCAGCAGTAGGATGCTTCAAGACTCCGCAGTCGTCGGCGCTTGCCGAGGTGCCTCTCTGACGTAGCTTTTTATCTACCCTGACCACACGCAAGGTTTACGATCGCAGCATATGTGGCAGGAACAACAATAGGAACGTCCGCATAGACAAGGGCAAACGGATCAAAGTTTTCCCCGGTGGCTGCACCAACATGTTTGCACACACTCCTGTACAGATAGTTGTAGCTCAGCGTTGCACCCAAAAAAAAAAAAAAATTCCTGGTTATGTTACTGGACATCTGTACTTGCTAGTCGTAAAGTCAGTGTCTTTTCATCACATTCAAGCCAATTTGTGTAAAAAAAGTCCTGTCCAAAGTCCACCTGCCTACCTTAGACAAATGAAACCTTCTATTACAAAGTTGTCACAAAGAGTTCTAGGATTTTCTTTTTCAAGGGCTCTTAATAAAAAGAAAAGTGAAAGTGGTTTGGGGATACTCGTAGAAAAATAGTCCTCAAACTACGAGGGTCAGTAGCGCTATTTTATATTTATGAATATATGTTGTAACTTGCTTTTCTTTGCCTGCCCAACTTTTTGCACTTAACTCAGTTTGTACAGCAACTTCTGATGTGAAGACAATATTTTGTTGTTTTTAGAAGTTAAATTTCGTCTAAAAATGTGGTTCGGAGCATCCCACAAAAGGGCACTAAATCAAAACATTATGATAACTTTTTTTTCTTCTTTATATAGAGAGACACAACAGAGTTGGTACGGACAACTTATCGCCGGTTTTCCATTTTTTGTCACGTGAAACACTGTCATCAAAACTACCGCGGTGAAATGGAACATGTTCATCCACCGCAGTGAAATCTAGTGCCCATCCGTTTCAGTTGCTTGAGGGTCCAACTAAAATGTACAATGTCATATTAATATTGACAAAGTTACGCATAGCACCTAGATTGAGCCTTTTAGGGTTAGGCTATATATACTAGTAGGTTAAATCAGGTGAGGTTGTATAAGGCTTAAAGACTGGCTCACAAACTCGCGACTGCTTATGTCTATAAGCGTTAAAACTTTTGTGATCTCTTACGACGAGAGAAGACCACTGGCACCATCTGCCGGGTGGCCGGGAAACACTCAAGGTTTCCGTTTCCTACAATACTTCTAGCGCGCATACCGTAAAATCCCGGAGATGCCCCACCCCCGAAAAATAGCCCACCCTATTTTTTGGCTTGATTTGCTCTATTTTTTTAAACACCGAAAGATAGCTCACTTTAATATGGACGCCTCCGTTTCCCCCAAAAATCGTCCATAATACGGGTTGTCCATATTAACGAGACAAAAATGCATGTATTTTCCCAGTTTGTCCCCGAAAATGGTGTCCATATAGCGGGGTATCCATATTAACGGGGTCCATATTAACGAGCCATGATTGTAATAGTGTGTGGATCATTGATGGCCTTGGCATAAATGCGGCTAGTTAGCTATGGCGGGATATAAGCAAACATTTCTTCGTTGTCCCTCGCCACCATAACAAGCTTAGAAGGGACACAACCTAAAAATAGCAATTTTTTCATCTTTTCTTGATTGTACACCGAAAGTTAGCCCACTTCATATTTTCACCCGATTTGCTCTTGACGTCAGGGGGCTATACCTCGGGATTTTACAGTAGTCATTTTTTTATTGGCTCGAAAATCTTTTGACGACGTTATGAACGACCATTTCTCGTAAATAGTATGTACATTTGATCTCGCAAATATTGCAAAACCTTCACTCTAGCGAAATGCAGGGCAACCTCGTAGGTGGCAGCAGCGTGTTCAGCGTGTTCTTTAAAGAGCCTTATTTCGGAGATCTCGCAACACATGCCGCAAGGAGGAGTTGAAAGCGTTGATCGTCTCCAAGCACTTCTGCCTTCCCGCCTGCTTTCCCCCTCGCTGCCCGAAGACGCAGCGTGTGCGCGCTTACAATTAATCGGCGCGGAAGGCGTCCGCCATTAAATTGCAAACGCTCCCCACGGTTTGTATTGCTTCCTCTCTTAAATCTGGTCTCTCTAGTGTTATCCCGTCGTAAGAGACCGTGAGAACTCGGTCGTAAGCAAACGCAAGTGTCTGAACCGGCCTTAAATACAGGTCAGGTAAGATTTGAATAGGTCTGCACAGAAGCCGCCAAACCGGGACTCGATACTCACCCGTGAAAAAGGGTGAAACGCGCGACCTGGCCAGAGAACAGCTCAGAGGAGAGCCGGACGGAAGCATGCCCTGGCTGTTTGTGACAACGGCCACTTTCGAGCCAAGGGGCAGCGGCGGGGCGGGAGGGGTTAGCGCCGCGCGCGGGGAGTCTCTGCCGTCTGCACGTAAACGGGGCGGGAAGCGTCCCCCGGGGGTTAGTTCGACCCGCAGGCACAAGCCGTCTTGTGAGTGCAACCGCCACGGATGCGGCGGGAAAGGTGAGAGGCAGAGACGGCATACAAAAGCACATAATGACACTACATCGTGTGAAATGGTAAGCCGCTTTTGCAACTTTTTAATTAATGACTGTTACGGTAGCGCAGCTCGCTCTACGTGCGTAGCGACATAGTTCATCAAGTTCCTCGTTGATGTTTAATGTCTAGAGAAAGAGGACCTAAAATGTTTACAAGAAATAAATGTTTATGCCATGAATATTCAAACTGGGAGCCCCATTTGAGAACCACTGCGCCAAGGTGAAAAAAGTTTGAGAACCTCTAGTGTATACCTTTGAAAGATCCAGCACTCAAAATCGTAAAAATTGTTTTTATAAATCAAAACATTAAAATTTGTTTCTTTTTTTTTTGCGTGTTCTGAAATATCACGTTGGAAGCTCTTAATTTCACCTTAATTTTTATTTTATTTTATTTCTTTAATACAGTAAGTTATAAAGTGAGTTCTTGAGACTCCGCTGTCTCGTTTGCAACAAATGCAATACTTATGTGCAGAGTCAAAAACACAGTGGCACATCCTTGAAGTCTCCTTCGACCTCACTGTCGTCAACTGACAAAGTGTCCCTGTCACATTGTCCAAGCTGTCAGCACTTTGCTCGTGCAGTGCTGCAATTTTCTCATTCGTCAAGGCTTTACGCTGTTTCCGAGAATCCATTATTTAGAATCAAAACTGCAATGCTTGCCGTCAAAGGCGATTCAAAACTGTCGGTACGTGGCAAATGCAAATTAAACTACTAAATGTGTTTCCTGTTGCTTATGGTATATGGCAGCGCCTATATCCTCTGCTAAGATTGACATATATTTAAAGGCACGCTTCCTTGGTCCGAAGAAAAATCAGCAGAACCCATCCTTTGGGAATGATTATCTACGTTAATGCGAATAGCATCAAACGGTGCGGAGTTATGCGCGTTGGTCAGGTGGCCGGCACACTCTAGATACGCCAGCCCACTCTTGAGGCGATTCTAAATTTGTTGACACTTTCACAGCCCTGCGCACGATCTCCGCAGCCCAGCACGTGCGTTTGTGTCACTTAGGAAGGCGAGCAAAGCACGCGCCATACGCACAAACACTCAAAATGGTACCGACCAGACTTTCTGGCGTCTCAGCTAGTCTCAACCAACGGTACTCTAAACGGTTGTTTATATCTTTACCATAGGACGCGCTTTACAGCGCTGTCACAACTACCGGTGCGCGCGCGTTCATGCACGAGGGCTCATTCCGCTCTCGTGAGGCTGAGCACGGCCGCTACATCACCCTCTCCCGAGCGCGGGAGAGGGTGAGCTAGCGGCCGTGCTCAGCCTCACGAGCGGAATGAGCCCTCGTGCATGGAACGCGCGCGCACCGGTAGCTGTGACAGCGCTGTCAAGCGCGTCCTATGGTAAAGATATAAACAACCGTTTAGAATGCGTTGAATGACTGCCTTCATAGCTCTGTGGTTAGCGCGTCTGCCTGCTGATCAAAGGGTCAACGGTTCGAATCCCAGCCGGCGCCGGTCTTTTTTATTTATTTATCGACCCGCGGCGTAAGAGGTTAGATAGCCAGATAGATACATAGACGAAAAGTGCGTGAAGTAGCCAAAGAATGCTATTCGCATTAAAATGTAGCCCATTGTTAGACGCCTTCACCATTTCAAGGTCAAAACGGAGCTGCGTCTAAGACAAAGACACATTTCCCACTTAAAAGGTTAAAACCTGAAGAAACACTCCAGAGAGAGAGATAATTAAAATCAGTTCACTTTGTTCTTGTTACTTGGGAGTGCTCCTTAAGTCCACTCCTACAACTAACCTCTTCGAATTCTCTCCTTCACAGTTGTAAATTTTCGTCTGGAACTCACTTCATGACGATACTGTAATCATACAGGAGCCTATCAATTTCTGAGCCGACTCGCCACTCTCTGCATTATTATGTAAACAACCTCACCTTCGTTTTTTCCAGCGTTCTCCTAGTGTTAAGTTTATATTCCTTGATGTTTGTCCCCCCTCATGAAAGCCCCCAAAGGGGAAAATAAATGAAATGAAATGAATGGACCTCCATCATATGCTAGCAGGCTGCTATGTTAGCAGAATATGAAAGACTACATGCAAGCCCCACTGGGTCATCACTGCCAAAGTCAGGCAACAAGTTTACAACTCACCCTTTGCAGAATGAGTCGAGTGAACCTTCAGTACCCCTGGGGGATGGGGCGAAGATGATGGGGAATGACTCCGCCTAAAGAAAACAATGAAGAGGGTAAAGCTCCAGGCAATTTGCATACAGCAGCTTCTACACGCAGCTGGTAGACAATGCAGCATACAAAATCAGTAACGCCGGTGCAGACAGTTGAAACGACAGCAACTCGAACAACTCTAACAAGTAACACAAAAATCAGCGTCATAAAGCTACTTTTTATAGCTTTACAGTCACAGCTATACCAGTGCTTGTAATTACTGCAGATGCAACCAGCAGGATAAGCTTTCTGACATGCCAGTGCTCTCGAACAATTTATACTGGCTGCCAACTCGTCTGTGCAACGTACGGCAGAACACACCCAACACTCCCGCAGCTCCGAAAAAAGGTGATCAAATTGTGGAGAGAGGGCAGACGAAACAATTCCTCTCCTTCCCTCCAACCAGTGGCAGCAAGGTCAAAGCCCCCTCGACCCTCTTCTCCCTGCAGTAACACGGAGCTGCGGCGTTCCAGGAGAGGTCACGCTACGACACCTGGAACCTGTCTTCAACTGGTCCATTTACCACGTCAAAAGTATTCTCTAGGTTTCGTCCCGATGACGTCGCAGAAGTGTATTGCTGTTGGCTGCCACGATTTTTGCGGTGTCACAGCGGCAGTGGCAGACACTAAACGCACCGTTTGGAGATGCGTTTCAGGCACCGTAAGCTGCAGAAGTGACCGTAGCGCGGCGAACCGAGATAAGACGATTGCAGTTGGGTAGAAGAGGAAGAAGCAGAGGGATTGGGCACGTCTGATTGGTTCCTTCTCGATTCAACGAGTTGCCGTTGCATTCACGCAAGTGCAGTCGTAGTCACGCCGACTTTGCCCGCTTCCCGCGGGAGATTTTGCAGCGAGTGTTTTACTTCGCCTCCTTCGATTTAAGAGGAGCAGCGAGGGCGCTACCTGTCAGGCGACGGCAGGACAAGGCAGTGGGTTCCGGTTGCGGACGAGAGCAGCCGGGGGAGCCGACCGCCGGGGGTTCGGCGGGGGTCACCTGGATCTGGGGGGCAGGGGCCCGCCCCCGAGCGAGATCAGCTGAGGGGCCAGCACGTCCTTGCCCACGATCACCCCTTGCACCGACGGGCTCGAGGGACTGGATGCCCTGCACGTTATTCCACGTCAATCCTCCGGTTTGGCATGCAGCAAGGGAACTTTCCCGCAACGGCAGTAGCGCAAAGGAGGGAGAAGACACCGTCGGCGGTAGTGGCGAAAAACTAGAGCCCCCTAATAAGCTGCACTCGGAATGTCGGAGTTCCATACTACAATTTTTGTGTGGGTGCTGTTGCACTGGTCGCCAGGGCAGGACAACGTTCTCGGAGGAAGTGTCTCGCTAAGCAGCTGAAACCAACTGAGAATGAGCCCCGTTTATTTGTATCGCTTCATGATATGTACACTCGAGGCACTTGGTACCGCCCAGCAACGGACACGACCTTTGCGTGGGCGTACGCTCGATCTCCCCCAAATGCAGCTCTAGTGTGCACGTGCTAAAGTTCCTGAACTTAAAGACTGACTTACAGAACTGTCTTCTGCCGGGCAGAAAACCGGTTCCCAGTTTCCTTTTCTCCATTCTCTCTCGCAACCTTCTCTCCTCTCCCCACAGGAGAGGGTCTCGGAGCTACTCCCCACAGAAGGAATTTAGGGAAGTTTCCTCCTTTCTGGCAGCTCATCTGCCTTGAACACTACATAATTCAAAAGTTATTAGTGATTTTCTAAAAGTTTTAACGAGGCAATGGCGACCAATGAAGCCTGCGAATACACGGGGACGAGTGACAAATGATAACAAAAATTCGCCCCATTTTCTCATTAAAAAAATTGACTGCACCTCCACGTGGTGAATGATGTTGATTGGGGCAAAGCTCTGGTGGTGCTTGTCTGCGTAGACACTGAGCCGCAGCATGTCGAGCCTTTCGTTCGTTTTCATCGATGTCAGAAAGAGAATGTGTGGTATGGAATGTGGTTATATATGCATTTGAGCATTTGACCGCAGCGCCCTCTCGTCTATAAACGTTGAGCCAATGCAAGCAAAGTTTAACGCGATTATATACACATTTGACCACAGCGCCCTCTCCTGTATAGACGTTGAGTGGCTACATGCAACGTTTCATCCATGACATCCCCAGCTCTTGAGTTACTACCACATCTCAGAGCCCCCTACTCGTCCCGCAGTCATGGCAGAGTGGTTAAGGCGATGGACTAGAAATCCACTGGGGTCTCCCCGCACCGGTTCGAATCCTGTCAACTGCGCAAATATTTGTTTCATCATTTTTTTCATCTTTTTTTTTTTATTTTTGCTTTACACGACCATGTGAGCTCACGAGCAAGAGCACGAGCACCGGACGCCGGACATACGGACATGGCTAGCCCCTAAGGAGCTTCGCCCCTAAAATTAAAAAAGAAATGGCTGACAACTTTTGATTTAAGTAAGGGTTAGTTCTGAAACTTTGGCATCTGGCTCGGACCACAAGCACTGCATATGGGAAAGACAGACCATACGTCAATGCATAGTTTACTTTTGCAGCGACAAAAGCATGGTTCTTTTTTCTCCCAAGCACCCGGAGCTTCTTTTTGTTGCAAACTTTCTCAGCTGTAGAGATTATATTGCAACTGATAGATGCGTTAGTTAATGCAGAAAAGCAGACCTGGGTCACAAAAATGTGCAGGGAGGGGGGAAGGACATGAACACAACTCACATGACCGGAGGCGACGTCAGTATTTTGCTGACAGCCGTGGTGTTTGGGGTGCCCAGCTGAATACTTCCAGAGGGAATGGCCATCTGCAGCACACCTGAAACAGCCACACAACTCTCACTCAGACACACGCATATTTTTCCTCCTCTTTTGTGGAATGTCTTCTTCCTCTTGTGTGGAACACAGAGAAATGGGCCTCCCCACAACATTGTTTTTTTGTGTTCCTTTCTGTCTTTAATCTTTTCCACCTCAGTCTCAGGGCTAACAATCATGTTCAATACACGCTAACTCACTTTCATTTTTTTTTCTTTTTTTTTTAGCAAATAAGCAACATAATTTTTTTCAATCTACTTTGCCAAAAAGCAGTCAGAAACATGAGCCTCGAAATGTCTTCCACACTGAATTTCCACGGTTAATAAAAACAGCGGTTGGATGTGCCTGGAAATTAGTTGAGCTCGAAGTCACCAATGGACATCATAGAGTCATTCTACAAATCCCATCACTAAAACAAGCAACATGCATACTGTGTGAATTATGCAGAATAAAGGACTATTGATTTGATTTTACTTCAATTAATTCCGAATATGGGGATGATAGAATGAAAAGCTAGAGATTAACAAAATATTCATGGTGCAGAACCTAAACAGGCTGGAATGAAAAGTGGATATGTTTATTTGAATGAGTAGATAGTATGTCTATTCAACAATTCGTACATCTGCAAACAATGGTACGATTGGCGCTCCCTCCTGGAGTCACCATTGCACAGACTAGCAAAAACTTGATTTTTCAATGAAGAAAGCTGGTTTAGGAACCTCGAAAGATAAACTGCCCCTATTTTCGGTGTGATTTTCTGTTTTTTTCAAAAACACCAAAAGATAGCCCCCTTCTAGTAATTAATTGCAGGGCCCAGTCCAATGGCGCCCTCGGCAGAAATGATGTTACTTATGGCAAATTCGCGTGGTTCTTTCTGCGCGCTCTCGAGTGCTCTTTCCAAAGCGCACGAGATCGGGTGGTGGAAAGAGTGTGCGGTGGCCTGATCGGCTGGTTCTTTCCGAGAGTGTGGGGTCTGGCATGACGGCGATGGATATCTGGTTCTACAAAAGGTTTGTGCATTCGACGGCGCAAGGATTACAACGGACGGGACAACTTCCATTTGTGACCGTAACAGGAAAAGTCAATGTGTGAAGTATTCCCAGTGCTTTCCCGAGATTGTTCATCTCACAACGGTGAATCCGCAAAACCTAACCGACGAAGAAACAGCTTGCAGAGAACGCCGCTGTTTTACGAGGTTTTGTGATCGCTTCAAGAAATTTTCAGGTTTGGAAAAAGAGTATTCAAAAGTTTGTGTAGTAAAATAAAGGGAGAGCCAAATATAATGCACTGGGATTTGTGTCACATAGCAATATGTGTTATATCCTGCTTGCACAATATTCTGTTCTGAGAAAAAAGGGGTTTATTAATCATTTTATATTTGCCTGTTCAGCCATACGCATGACCGCTATCGCAGCGTGTTCACTGTCGAAGGTGCGATGAGTTGACAACTCTAGTCTTGTGCGAATAGTGGATTTTGAGTTCGAAGCGAATTCGAAGCGAATAGTGGTTTTGGCCGAATATTTTCGAATCGAATATCGAATAGTTTTTTCACACCTTTCACTACCATTGCGTAATGCTTAGATGAAAACACAGCTAAACTTGTGAAGGTTGTTCCACTTATTCATTTATAAGCTAAGTTTAATCTATCTATATTTATAAACTGTGATCTAAGAAGGTCTGATGTCTTGGGATGGCAAGTAAGCAACCTTTTTGACATAAAATGAATCCTATAGAGATGGCAAACTATACACAATTGAGTAAATTTACAAATCTTGCTATGTAAAATATTCTTTCTTTAATCTCGAGTTAAAAGAGAATAAATCGCGCATAATGAATGCAGGCTGCAAGGGCATGTCTGCCTAACATAGTATTGTCTTGCATAACAGTAAGTTTAATTTTGAAACTTTTACTACAACACACGTTCACAAAGTTTCCATTTATTTTCAAATGCAGACGGCACGCGTGCACCATTCCGCTTTGAATGAATGCTTTTCTTCCAAGCGCGCAATGGCAATATTCATACTTTTCCAAGTGTTTATCGCGGCAGGTTACCCCGTTGAGTTTGCTTCCTACCGAGCACCTGTGTAATGCAGAGCAGACACACCCGCGGAGCTCGCTTTCGCGGGTATTGCTTCGCCGCAGTGCACCGGTGCTCGGTAAGAAGCGCACTCAACGGGGCTAACCCGCCGCAATCAACACTTCGAAAAACGCGAATAGTGCAGTTCTTATCAAGCGAATATCGAATAGTGCATTATTCGAAACTACTATTCGAAATTTCGAATATTCGCACAACCCTAGACAACTCTTACCAAACATTGGCTTTTGTTCCGTTGTGCAAAAAACAACTCACATACTGCCGTCTTTCCTTTTTTTTTTACATGCCAACGTGTAGAAATGTTTACGTCAAGACCGTTATTTCTAGGGGTGTGCGCATACCGAATAGTAGTTTTCGAATCGAGTACCGAATCGAATCAAGAAAAAAAAAGCCGAATATCGAATCGAATATTGAATAGTTATTTTATTTATAGGAATTTTTCAAAGTGTGCTGCGAATGAGATTAGTATATGTGCAGAGTATGCACCTCTTGCAGAATATGCGTCTCGTACAAAACAAAAGCCAAAATGTAAAAAAAGTTCTAATGAAAAAAATCAGCAGAACCCATCCTTTGGGAATGATTATCTACGTTAATGCGAATAGCATCAAACGGTGCGGAGTTATGCGCGTTCGTCAGGTGGCCGGCACACTCTAGATACGCCAGCCCACTCTTGAGGCGATTCTAAATTTGTTGACACTTTCACAGCCCTGCGCACGATCTCCGCAGCCCAGCACGTGCGTTTGTGTCACTTAGGAAGGCGAGCAAAGCACGCGCCATACGCACAAACACTCAAAATGGTACCGACCAGACTTTCTGGCGTCTCAGCTAGTCTCAACCAACGGTACTCTAAACGGTTGTTTATATCTTTACCATAGGACGCGCTTTACATCGCTGTCACAGCTACCGGTGCGCGCGCGTTCCATGCACGAGGGCTCATTCCGCTCTCGTGAGGCTGAGCACGGCCGCTACATCACCCTCTCCCGAGCGCGGGAGAGGGTGAGCTAGCGGCCGTGCTCAGCCTCAGGCGAGGTAGCCCCGTGCATGGAACGCGCGCACCGGTAGCTGTGACAGCGCTGTCTAGCGCGTCCTATGGTAAAGATATAAACAAGTGTTTAGAGTGCGTTGAATGACTGCCTTCATAGCTCTGTGGTTAGCGCATCTGCCTGCTGATCAAAGGGTCAACGGTTCGAATCCCAGCCGGCGCCGGTCTTTTTTATTTATTTATCGACCCGCGGCGTAAGAGGTTAGATAGCCAGATAGATAGATAGATACATAGACAGATAGATAGTGCGAAATGCGAAGTAGCCAAAGAATGCTATCGCATTAAAAAAAAAAGCAGTTGTGGGACGTTGGGCACTAAAGATTTCTCTTTAAAAACACAACCTAACGCCGTGACTTTTTGAAAAAATATTTGTATATCTCAGAAAAGGGGCATTTTGCGATAGTTGGTCTCCATTTTAAGGGAAAAAAGGGCACCCGGGATTAGATTTTACATAAATAAACAGATAGGTGTTAAATCTGAGTAAACAGGCTTAAACAATATAATCTTAAGCAAGAAAAAAAAGAAACGTGGTTAGGTGGCGCAAGTCACCACCAACTGCCGCTATGCATCCATTTTTCCGTCTATCTATCCTGTTTTAGAGAGCCTTGATTTAAAAGAGGGAGCAACCGAAACTGAAACCACGGAGACGGCTCCTGCGCAGATTGGTCGTAAGTGCGCATGTGTTGTGTTGTCGCGTGGAAAGAAGGCGAGCAAACAGAAGAGCGACGACGCCTGCCCTGCCTGCCCGATCCTGATCGACGCTTTCGTCTTTTCGTCACGTTCTCGCAGTTCGCAATTCAGACGCGGCTATCGAACTGTTGGAAACCCTCTCAAATCTAGGCACACTATTTTTCCGTTCCGTTTCGTTCCGAATCAGAATTTGCAGTTTCAAAAGAACGACGACGATAACTCGGCTGGTTTCATCGGCGTGGTAACGTCAGTGGTTTTCTTTCTGTGATCGTGCAGTGGTGCAGTCGCCGATTTCTGCGAGTGCGGCAAGTGTGTTTACATCGGCGCTTCAATTTGAAACGAGGGGCTTTACTCGTGAAAAGAATTAGGCTTGGCGCGGAATTCCTCTCTGGAAGCGGCGAAAACGGGATGTTTCGGTTGTGATTCAAGGGCAGATTGTGTCACGATCGTGAGTAAATCTGCGTGCTATAAAGTTTGTGACGTTCGTTACTTTTCTTTTTTCTAACCTGTGCGTTAGATTTTTGTGGAATGGTAGGACCAAGAGGTGTTTCTCGCATGGTCTGTCTAACATCACGGCGCTTACATCGGGAGAAAAAACGGCTTTTTGTTTGCTCTGCGCCGACCGCGCGTCTTTGGCCGAATATATCGAATATTCGAGTAACCGAATACTAGGAATTCGATTCGCGAATCGAATTATTCGGGAACTTTCTATTCGATTCGAATTCGTATATTCGAGTATTCGCACACCCCTAGTAATTTTATTTGTAGGAATTTTTCAAAGTGTGCTGTGAACGAGTATATTATATGTGCAGAGTATGCACCTGGTGCAGAATGTGCATTTCGTACAGAACAAAAGCTAAAATGTATAAAAATTCTGGTGCAAACAGAAAAAAAAAGAAGCACACAGTTTGTGATGGGTGTTGGGCACTAAAGATCCAATTTTCTGGCGCAAACATCATCTAGCCTAAGTGTCACAAAAAACCCAAAGTTACAGCCACGTTGCCTTTTTATTTTCTTACTAAAAGCACGACCCAACACTGCGACATGTCTCTTTTATATCTGTATATCTCAGAAAAGGGCCATTTTGCGATGTTTGGTCTCAATTTTAAGGGCGAAAACGGGCACCCGGGATTTTATTTTATTATAATAAACAGATAAGTGTTAAATCTGAGTAAACAGGCTTAAACAATAAATTCTGAAGTAATAAAAAGACGTGTGGTTAGGTGGCGCAAGTCACCGCCACCGTCCAATAGTCGCTATGCATCCATTCTTTCGTCCATCTATCCTGTTTTAGAGAGCCTCGAATTAAAAGAGGGAGCAAGCGAAACTGAAATACCGGAGATGGCTCCTGCGCAGATTGGGCGTAAGTGCGCGTCAATTGTGTTGTCGCGTGGAAAGAAGGAGAGCAAACAGAAGAGCGACGATGCCTGCCCCAAATACAGCCCGATCGATGCTTTCGTCTTTTCGTCACCTTCCTGCAGTTCGTATTTTTAACGCGGCTATGGAACTCTCAAATCTAGGCACTCTATTTTTCCCTTCTGTTCCGTTCCGTTTCGTTCCGAATCCGAACTTGCGGCTTGCGGTTCCAAAACAACGACAACGACAACTCGGCTGGTTTCATCGACGTGGTCAACGCGATTTTCTTTTTGTGATCTTGATGTCAACGATTTCTGTGAATGTGGCAAGTGTGTTCTACATCGACGCTTCAATTTGAAACGAGGGGCTTTACTCGTGAAAAGAATTAGGCATGGCGTGGGATTCTAGCATCCCAACAATTCCTCTCTGGAAACGGCGCAAACAGGATGTTTCGGTTGTGATTCAAAGTTAGATTATGTCACGATCGTGATTAAATCCGCGTGCTATAAAGTTTGTGGCATTCGTGACTTTTCTTTTTTCTAACCTGTGTGTTAGATTTTTGTGGAATGGTAGGACCAAGAGGGAGTTTTTCGCATGACCTGTCTAACATCATTCTGCAAACATTGGGTGAAAAACGGCTCTTTTGTCAGCTCCGTGCCGACCGCGGGTCTTTAGCCGAATATATTGAATATTCGAGTGACCGAACACTAGGAATTCGATTCACAAATCGAATTATTTGGGAACGTACTATTCAATTCGAATTCGTATATTCGAGTATTCGCACACCCCTGGTTATTTCATCACGTTGCGAGCAAAAATTTTGCTCAATCGTCCACCGTACGCTGTTAAATCTTTCTTTTTTAATGCATTACCGATGTCAAGGAGTTTTACTTCCGTGACAGGTCTGAGAATGTCAGAGCGCTCTGAACCCAGCAGTTGTGATCGGCTCAAAAGGATCCCGAGTAGCTCTGGCGGCGAGGAGGGGGCACTCTGCTGAATCAAGGTCAGAGGCGAGAAGCGACCACCCGATTTTGCCATTCTTCAAAGCAAAAGATGAGCGAACATTGCCCCCCCCCCCCTGCGATCCCAAGTTTCGCAAAAAACTATATCTAAAAGTAGCATTTTTTTTTTAACTTCTTTGTATCGCACATCGAAAGTTAGCTTTCTCCTCATCTCATTTTCACCAGATTTGCTTTCGATTTTAGCTGGGCTATCTCTTGGGATATTATGTTAGTTATATTCTGTTTCAGCGTAACTTGGCAAACAGCAATATAAAGACCCCAACAAGCCAATCAGAGCTTGGGAGCGAGGCATGAAATGACGTAGTACCATCTGCATTCGCTCCTTTCACAGAGGGCTGTCAAATGCTTCACTTCACCCTTCCGATTGGCTCATGGGGACCATAACAATTACACTTTGCCAAATTATGATGAAAGTGAGTATTCACTCTGATCAAAGTGAGCTGGCAGCATAAAGGCACCCCAGCATATCGTGCCCTAATAGATTTGCAGCAGTGCAATTTTTTTCTGCCACAGAATGCAACACTTGGGAAAGACAACATTTCTTCGAGGAACTTGTGACCATAACAAAGTGTGTGACATTCTGAGCGTTCTTTGAGAAAGCCCTAAGTTACTCAAAAATTACACCATCTTCCTGAGGGGAACCATGGGGTGATGCGGAGCATCGCGGATCGTAATTAATTTATTCCCTTCTTGACTGATTTCTTTGGCCGGCCGGATTTGGGCTGCGGCGGACGCGAGTGGCCGAGAAACGCTAGCAGACGACAGCCGCAGAGTTGCGGGGAAAGCCCACCCCACTGGAAATCCCTGGCGTGGCGCTGCGACCCGCGCGCCCAAAACTATCCCTCCTTTCACTCCTCCGGAGGAACGCGCGCTACCGCTGCTTATATTCACACTTGAAGGAGAGGAGACTAGAGGAGGAGAGTTGTGCATGCGCGCGCGATGTGAGTAGAATCGAACGCACGCGAAGTGCACGCAGCTGGTAGAGAGAGAGAGCGGAGAAAGTAACGCGCAGCTGTTGGAGAGAGGGAAGGAGGAGAGTTGCGCATGCGTAGTGTGAGTGCGGACTACGACGCCGACGCCGACACCGCGGGACAGACCCGAGCAAGAGATGCTCCGCATCTAAAACAAAAATAAAACAAGAAAATCAGAAGGGTGCAGGGTTCTGTAGATAGCGGGTGGTAGTGAGCTTGTTTGGAAATAGACACCAGTGAACAATAATCGGCTTACCGCCCATAAACATAGGGTGTCTGAAATGCAGAGGCTCGATCTCAAATGAGCCGTAAAAACCAGCACCTGCACGGAGCAATCTAAACTTTTCGTCAAAAGTGTCTTTCACAGGTGGGATTTACCTCGTATAATTGTTAGGCAAAGCTACCTTACTATAAAAAGCTTCCAGCCTTTCCACTCTGGTGAAGAAGGAAAACCAGCGAAGCTGTACAGTGGTGGGACGACCTCAAGGACGACTTCTTTTACGGCCTCAAGGACGACGCTTAGAGGATTACATCTAGGACGACCTCAAGGACAACGTCTAGGACGACCTCAAGGACGACTTCTAGGACGACCTCAAGGATGACTTCTAGGACGACCTCTAGGACAACATCAAAGTCAAATTTGGGGGTTTTACGTGCCAAACCAACGACGGGCATCTGGCACGCCCCAGCGGAGGACTGAGGATTAATTTGGACCACCTGGGGATCTTTTGACGTGCAACCGAAAGCTCGGTTACACGGCGTCTTCTCCGCAATAAGCCTCCGTCATATTGCGGGCACCTCGGCCGGGATTCGAACCCGCCACATGGGGATCCGTAGGCCGACGCTCTCGCCTCGGAGCCACCGAGACTAGGACAACATCAAGGACGACCTTAAGGACTACCTCAAGGACGACTTCTGGGACGACGCCTAGAGAAATTCAGCCTTTGGTGCAAACCAGAGTGGAAAGGCTGGAAAGGTTGCCACCATCTATGAGCGAAGCTGGTAAAACGGTTGTCTGCTTGCCGCCGTCGCTCATAGATGGCGGTAGCTGACCAGAGTTTTGTGTAGACATTTCTTTGCGGGGGACACAATCCCTGGGAAACTAGCCCTTAACAGCTCCGCTGTAAAAATGAGGCCAAAACATTGGCCAGGGTCACCAACAAACGGCAACGCTGATGACCGAGTCGAGTGGCAGGCGCTTTTGGCGGCCGTATTGACTAGGCATGTGTGAATAGTGTTTTTTTAGTTCGAAGCGAATTCGAAGCGAATAGTAATTTGCTTCGAATATTTTCGAAGCGAATAATTCGAATAGTTGTAGGAAAAATTATTAGCAAAAGTTATGCAGTGGTCACTTCACAGACCATTTATTTTCACTGCAACGCAGCCACAAATCAAAACTTAAGCTCAGGCACAAATCAAAACTTAGTACAAGAAAAGTCAGTGATTTTCATGAAGGAACACGAGCTGCTGCGCATGATCAGGGAGGAGAAGCTCCCTCCTGCAGCTCACGATGCTTCCTGCGCTTGAGAAAAGCCTTTCACTCCTAGTCTGGGTTGCTGGTATCGAGAGATACCTACGGGCAACACGGACCAGGGATGGGTACAGATGTCTTCCCCTGCACCTCCACCATGCCAAGGGGTCTTCTGTGCGCGCAAGGAGTCTTCGGTACTACAGACTCGGTAGCGAATTCGTGGCCTGGCTTTTGGTGCGTGTCAGAACTAAGGCTGGAGAAGACATCCCACAGGGTGTCTCCCAACGAGTCTCCTATGCCTCCGCTGGTTTCGGCGGCTGCATCACTAGGCTCGTCCACTGATGCGCTCTCCTCGACGGCCTTCGTCAGGAGTGTGCGTGCCCATTTTGTTTCTGCCTCTTCAGTGTAGCACCCGTCCTTGTACCTGGGGTCCACCAACATTGACAAGGCTAGAAGGCGACACATCTTCCCATCTGGAAATCGTGTCTTGATGCTTTGTATGAGGCTCGAGGCAACTGATCCTGCTTCATCGGTAGAGTGTCGACTGAGAACAACCTTGGTGCACTCTAATAAGGGAATCACTTGGGAGAGGGTCGGATAGCTGTCTCCAGACAGCTCAGCTGTGGCTTGCTCGAGAGGCTGCAAGACCTGCACTACTGCAGTCATGAGCCTCCACTCACTTGCACTGAGAGGTTCCACTGTGTCACATTCCGACAGCTCCACACTGACGGGCACGCGAAGCTTCACAAGCCTCTTCATCATGGCGTGTTCACTGTTCCAACGTGTTGGAACGTCTCGCACAACCTCAAGTGGCGCAAGGTTCATGTTCTTTTGGATTTCCATAAGGCGCCCGCGGGCCTTTGCACTCCTTTTATATCGATCCACAATGGTTCTAGCTTTCGCGCATAACTGCGAGAAACCCGCCACTTCTTTTTGGCGTTGCTGATGCACAGCTGGAGTGTGTGTCCGAAGCACTGCACGCCAGACCACGGTGACCGTGCAAACGCTGAGGTGAAATTCCTTGCGTTGTCCGCGACTACATAAATCGGCATGGTGCCTGCTGCTGGTAGTTCCCAGTCCTCGATAGCACTTTTGATGAACTGTTCCAGGTTTTCGGCCGTGTGGGAATTCGTCATGTCCGTACAAGCCAAAGCGTGCACGTGCTGTCCAAATTCTTTGTCCATCACGTGGCAAGTCACGGAGACGTAGCTATCGTTTGCGCGCGATGTCCACCCATCCGTCGTGATAAAGTAACATTCTGCTCCGCTACTAAAATGTCTCGCAGACTCTTTCTTAGTTCTTTCTTTTTGGACTCGTATAGATCCGGGATGACAGCCCGCGAGAAGGTCGTCCGCGACGGCACGGTGTAGTCGGGCATGGCAAGCTTCATCATTTCAACGAAACCACTTTCTTGTACGATGCTGTACGAATGCATTCCGATAGCAATGAAGTTCGCTATTATCGCCGTCATTTGTTTCGCTTTGGGTGCAGTCGGTTTCAGTTTGGGCTTGAAACTGTCGGCTACCGACGGTTGCTGATGATTCGGTTTACTCCCGTTCTTGTGTTTGACGGCACTCCCGCGTGCTTGACGCTCACATGCGAAAGTCTTGTACGAATCAGGGTGCCTTTTCAGGTGCGTTGTGAGGGTCGTTGTCGTACCCGTTGGAGTTTTCAGCACTGCCTTGCATTTCAGGCACCGAGCTTCATTTCCCGGTGGCACTTTCAAGAAGTACCGTATTTGCACGAATATAACGCGACCACGAATATAACGCGAGGGCAGATTTTGATGCCATCAAAAAGAAAAAAAATATATTATTACTATTATAACCGAACCGAGGCCGCGTCAATTTCTCGCACTCGGGGGCATACCGGAAGTGAAAAGTCAATAGAAATAGAAGAAGAATCAGTTTATGTTTTGACTGCACTCATCCTCACTGCTCAGGTCCTTCCGTTTACAATCCACTTGGTGACTACGCAGATAAGCAGCAGCACGGCACCCCGGCAGCACCGGCACCGCTTGTCTAGTTCCTTTTTCTTCGGTGCGAGCTCCTCGGCAGCCCACAATCCAAACAAGGCACGAAGCAGAAGCACCAACACACAAACACCAGACCACTCTGGAGCAGAAACTAAACAATGCGCAGGCAGGAAAAAAGACTGCTGAACCCGATACACGATCACACTTCTTGTTCTGGTCCCTCTGCATAAACAAACGCCTCGTGTTGCACGATTGCGTAAACGCGGTGGGTGGTCTTGGAATGGCGGCTTGGCTTGTGTTGACCTGACTTGGCCCGGCTTAGCTCGGCTCGAATTGGCCAATGCCCGCATGGCGCGCGCGCGCGCTGAGTTTCTGCGGCGGGCGCGTTGTTCAAACACAAAAGCGATAAAAATGTTTTTTTTTATGTTTTCTATTTGCCCTTTCACGTCGCCCAATAGCTAATAAATTCCCTTCCACACCCCCACTTCTTTTCCCACCAGATCGCCTGCACTGGGCCGGAGAAATGGCTTTCTCCTCTGGCTTTCTCCAGACTCGCGCGCCTCGTGGCTGAACTCGATTCCGAATATAACGCGAGATGCGAGATGCGTTTTGGAGCACGCGATTCTGAAAAAAAACTCGCGTTATATTCGTGCAAATACGGTAGTTCCATATCGAATTTCGATACACACCGGCTTCACTTTCATCGTTCCCGGCTGCCGTCGACGACCCGTCAGCCATTCGAACGAAGACGCAGCACCTAGAGCGAGCACACTTCGGAATCCTTTGTCGAGCTGCGACGCACGATTTTCTGATCGGTTTAGCATGTCTTGGATTGGATTGAATATTTATTATTTCTTGATGCCGATGCGGCCTTCGTGAGTAACAACCGAAACCGAAACTACCAGATACAATCGGCCTTCCTTCCGCTATTCGTTAGTGCCGAATACTTCGAACGTTTTCGAATATCGGAATTCGGATCGAAGCGAATACCGAATAATGTACTATTCGATCGAATATTCGGAAAAATCGAATATTCGCACATGCCTAGTACTGACAGATGGCGTCAGGAGTAGCGTCGGGAGGTGTAGCCGACCAGCAAAGAAAGCAGACGACGCGCAGACATAATTCCTCGGCAGCAAGAGAGTCGTCGTTATGCAACTTCATTTTCTTTAATTTTTCTTACTTCAAATTTGCTATCATTGTCCTTATTTATTTTAAACCAAAGGTACATTACAAAAAGATTATGTTCATTTGAACAGACCATGGTCATCAAGGGAAGTCTCAATATTTATTTTAAAAGCAAACTGGAACAAGGACGTAGCGCCATCTATCAATACATGCACAAAACGTGCCCCGCAGCTCGACTTGGTCGTCCACGTCGCTGTCTGCCACCGAGACTGACAAGTTTTTCGGCCCTATTTTTTGCAGAAAGGGAGCTATGCCTCGCAATTTTACGAGGTAAAACCCAACCGTGAAATACACCTTTGACGAAAAGTTTAGATTGCTACGTGCAGGCGGCGATTTTACGTCCCGTCTGAAATTGAGCCTCGGCATTTTAGACACTCGTTATATAGCCCCTTCCTCAGCCCCAACTAGGAAAACTGTCATTCTCTTTGCCATATCTCAAAAGGACCACTAAATGCGTAGTATTTCTAGGTCCTCCGCAATGTTACGATGTCGCTCGACATTAGTCACGCGACGTCACCGACCATCAAGGAAGCGTGTAGTCACGTGACGTCACAGTCCTGACGTCACAGCGTTGGGCGAATCCACGGCATCACAACAAAACGCTGACCAGAGAGTTTCCCTTCTTAGGATTTGTTACCATTCCAGCACTACGGTCAGATGCCAACTTCCGTAAACGCCATGACGACATCGGTTCGACGCCACCATCGAGCCGACACGAAGACCCCAAAGCCGCGGCCGCACGGCTCGTGCATCCTACAAAAGGCACAGTGATTGCTGCAGACATGCCTCAAGTACGTTTGAAGCAGGTTTGCTTTATGCATTCTACATGTCTGCAGACGGCCTTCGTAGGATCAGCAAGCACGGCCACCATACAAGGGCTAAACACGCCTTTTATACGACGTATGTATTCGCAACGCGTGCCGCGGCTTAGGGGCTGGCCCCGTAAATGCTACACATTTCAAAAAGGGGACGGGATGGTAGGTGCACCCACTTTTGACCCCCGCTGGGGATGGCTGGAGAGAGATGGAGGACGGCAGCAGGTACTGCACTTGGGTGGGGGCCATGTGCAGCTGGCGCAGGGGGCCCCGCCGTCGGGCGAGGGGGCATGCCCGGCCTGAACACCACGCCGGTCAGGGGTGCCGCCGGTCACCCTTGGACGGTGGGGGCTCAGCAGGGTGTACTGGGACGCCCCGGGCACCAGCAGGGTGTGCCCCAGGTGCCCGTACATGGGCTTGGACAGGATCGGCACCGGGTTGGAGGTCGTGCGCAGGGGGACGCCTGCCCACGCGGGACGCGAATGGTTAGGGTTGGGTCAAATTTCAGAAGTCACTCGTTTGCCTCAAAATTGATTCAATGCCATCAATAGACACATCTGAACAAGTAACCCAAATTGCAAAACACAATCTTTTTTTTTTTAGGGGCGAAGCTCCTTAGGGTTTAGCCATGTCCGTCCTGTGTCCGGTGCTGGTGCTCAGAAACTCACGTGCTCACGAACACGTAAGCACGTGCTCGTGTAGAAAAAATAAAAGAGAAATGAATGATAAAAATAAAATTTAAAAAAAATCATGAAAAAATGTTTGCGCAGTCGACAGGATTTGAAGCTGTGCGGGGAGACCCTAATGAATTTCTAGTCCATTGCCTTAACCACTCGGCCACGACTGCGGGACGAGTAGGGGGCTCGAGATGTGGTAGTAACTCAAGAGCTGGGGATGTCATGGATGAAACGTTGCATGTAGCCGCTCAACGTCTATACAGGAGAGTGCGCTGCGGGCAAATGCGTATATTATCGCGTTAAACTTTGCATGCATTGGCTCAACGTTTATAGACGAGAGGGCGCTGCGGTCAAATGCTCAAATGCGTATATAACCACGTTCCATACCACACATTCTCTTTCTGACATGGATGACAACGAACGAAAGGCTCGGCATGCTGCGGCTCAGCGTCTACGCAGACAAGCACCACCAGAGCTTCGCCCCAATCAACATCATTGATCACGTGGAGATGCGGTCAATTTTTTTTTTTGGCTTTTATACGTTTTGCGAGGCTTGATCGTCAGCGGTAAAAATTTGCAACGGATGTTGTAATTTGGGTTGAATTCGGGCAGCACAGCTTGTTCCTCACAGGTTACAAGAAATGTGATGATGCAATATGAATGAAGCTTCAGCTCACGCCAGCAAAACAAAAGAAGCGGGCAAAATACCACATTTTCTAGACTGCCCGCTCGACTTGCAAGTTGTACCACGTGCGACGCCGCCCCGCTGGAAAAGTGCAGGAAACTTTGAAATGTTGGTTTTGGCATAACCTTAATTTGCTGTTTCCTCAATAGCTATTTTGAATTTAGGAAATAATAACTAGCACGCCAGGAAGAGTAGGGCCTGGGTATTCCAAAAATATGTTTACTTTGAGTGGCTCAAGAAAACCACCGGAGATTCCATTTAAATGTCCAAACGTACGTTACACATAGAGAGAACTAAACTATTTAATGTCCGAAACATGTCGCAGCTTCGGTTCAGCTAGTTTTTGTTCGGAGTGGGCAACGCAACATGCGTGGCCAAGTAGGCAGTGCTCGTGGCTCCCACGTGGAAGAACCGAATTTGAATTTATGTGTTTTAGGGGTCGTTTTCTATTAGAAAATTTTCACGAAGGAGCGTCGTGACGAGCGTTGTGACGAGCGTCCATGAACGAGCGACACGCTGGAACTGTTACAGAGATTAAGGTGTTATACAGAGTTTACATATAAAGTCTGAACATGGCAAGGCCCGGACCTGAGTCTGTGTGGTGGCAGTCGGATACTGTAGCCACCGAGCTAGTAGCCTTTTTTTTAACTCTTTGACGGTCATCGTTGTACATGTACGGAGGCGATTACACGCTTGAAAGTGCCCGCATAAATGCAAAACTGCGAACACTGTGGGAGGTGTTGCTATTTGCTATGTCTTCGGCGAACTATAAACATTATGTTCGCATGGTGTTTCGCTTCGCTGAACTGATTATATTTTTTAAAATTAGATGCTCCGCGCACGTGATGCTCACTTCATTTATACCGACCGCTTTGGCCATGGTGCGAATCAGAGCACTGGCTATTCCAATTCAGACTTCCGACACTTTTAGGAATTATTCGAAATATGAAAGCTCATCATCCGAATGAGAAGCCTCGTGAAGTGCCTCTGGTTAGGAATCTAAAGCTGCTGGAATGTTCCGGAAGTGCACGCGCCAAAATTAAACCCAATGGAAGAAAGGAGAAAACTTTTCGCCTTCAATATTTTCATTTAATGCTTCTAGACCTAAACAGCTTGCAAGTCTGTACGTGCTCCCACTAGATAATTTTAAAAAAAACAACGTTGTTTTACTTTCTTTATGCTATTCCATTGGAAACAAAACCTGACCATTGGAAAACATCTTTTGAGAGAGAAAAAAGTTGACCATCAAAGGGTTAACGGTTACTAGCACAGCTGGTCTGGAAGGGTAAATGATCTTTTATAGATGCAAATAAAAATCTAATAAATAAAATAATAAAAAGTAAACTAATTAAATAAGAATAATAAGCAAATAAAAATAAATAAATAAATTAGTAAATAAATGAATAAAAATAAAGCAAATAAATTAATCAAAAATTAAATAAAATTAAAAATGAATAAAAAATCTACCACAAACCAGACACGGTCTGTGCGGGACACATTCTGTGCTCCCTGGTTTTTGTCAGCATGATCAAGCCTGCAGAATTTAACATGAAACGTTCTTTGGCTAGGTGTTTGGCATTTCGTAAAGCCTGAAAGTGAAGCCTGGATAAAAACGTGGCCACGAGGTTCGACACAAGTAAAAAGCATTTGCGCCGGGCGGGGATCAAACTCCAGACAAATCAGATTATTAAGCGAGTCTTTCCAGCGTGTCGCGACACATCGCGATGAGTTGAGGTACCATTTGACGGGAAAGCCCCCCGCCCTGCGTCCGGCAGATAGCAACTCGACACCCCTTGTCACACATTTTTTAAAACCCGGGTTAGCGCTGGTATTTCCATTTCCAGGAATCGCTATCGAGTGTATACATGCCACGCGTTAAGCCAGTCGCTAAAGTAACCGATGAGGGGCGCTAGAGAGCACAGACACCACATGTTTCCCGCGCAGCACAAATTGCCCAGCCATTTGCTGTGCATTTTTTTCGTTTTACTATTTGCCGCTTCTGCTCAGCCATCTCGTCTTCAGTCTGCTCCTTCCTTCTGAGAGGCATTGTGAGAAACTGAAACGCATCCATTGAGCGCCTCGTGCCACGCATGCGCGTGATAAAGAGGAGAGGCACAATGTAGAAGAGGGTGATGAGTTGACAGAAAGAAGAGGCAAAATTGTTTCGTGCTACAGATGGGAATTTTCTGGGGAGGAGGGGGGGGGGTGCCAAAGAGTTGCTTCGTCATTCGCTAAGCTCTGCTGCTATTCACAGATAACAATGATCAGCCGTACATACACTCTACACAAAAATGAGACTCGCGGCCCTCGTTACTTCTTAGCACACTTTAGTCCCGCAGAAATATTTTAAATGTACCTCATTTCTACAGACAACGTTGGGAGACAAAATGTGCAGCAGAAGGACGCATACACTTCTCCCCTTATAATTTTTTAATCATTATAATTAGTGATAATAAATTAATGCTATGCTCATCTCATTGAAACCAGCCTTAAGATACTCCGTGTAAAAAAAGAAATTAATTTTTAAATTCTTCAGCAAACAGGTTCTCAAACTCTGTTCGAAAGTACCCTCGGAAAATCCCCGCCTGCGCATTTTCTTCGGCCGTCCCTCCCCCAAGCAGCAAAGTGCTCCTTGAGCTCGAGCGCAGTTTGGGAAGATTCCAAGCACCGCTTTGCCGCATCGTTGCCGAGACGGAGAGGAGCTCTTCAACTATCTGCCAAAAGAAGCAGGCGTTCCTTGGGATCGACCAGTTTGAGAGCCCTCGCTTCCGTGCTCCTGTTACGCCATGGAGGTGGGAAGATGCTGGAGTAGGCGGCCTTTTAAACCACCGGAACAGAAAGACCAGGCCTGCGCATTGGGGAGCCTTACCGCGGCGGTCTCCGCTGCTGCCTGTCCTCCGGAAGGGCGGGGCCCTCTTCTTGGGCGAGTGGACGTCCCTGAAGACGGCCCCGGTGGGTTGGAAGGCCAGGTGGGGCCCCATGGGGCGGGGGGCCTCCCGGAGGGCGGCGGGCTCCCCGCAGGATGGGCGTGGGCCGGTGCGTCACACTCCCCGGGGGGTCCCGTGCCCAGGGGGACAGACGCGGGGACGCGTCCGACGCCCCGCCCTCCGAGTCGCTCTCAGCCACCCGCTCCTTGCATTGCAGGTCAATCGCGGGCTCCATGTCTCCTGCAACGACGCCGCCAAAAGGTAGACTAGAACCGAAACTTAAAAACCCGTTGAATTTGTGCGGTTTTTCAGAAAGCACGTAAATGCTTCGCATCCCTTCTATCGTTCTGCAATTTGTTGATTTAGTGTATTTGGACGATGCTGAGCAATTTTCTAATTGAAACCATGCCCTTAAACATAATATTAAAAAAGTCAATTACCGTATTTACTCGCAGAATGAACACACTTTTTTTCCGAAAAATCGAGGCAAAGTTGGGGGGTGCGTTCATTACGCGAGGTAAAAGTTTTGCGTCCGTATTTACTCTTACTCGCATAATGAACCGACCTTTATCCCGCAAAAATCGACGTAACTTCTTATCTCTCTGTGCGCGGCGCAGCAACTCCAAAACCAAACTGCGATGGCAAAAAAAAAAAAAAAGCTCCTCTCCCTGTTTTTTTTTTTTCCTGTGTTTTTTTTTTTTTTTTGCCTTTCACAAGTTGTTTTGTTTGCCCACGCTGCCCATGCATTCGCGATCTCGCTGCACCAGGATAGAAAAGTGGTTCATTTCGAGGGCTTCTCGCATCTCTTTCCAAAGTGCAAGGAGAAGGCGAGGGCAGGATCTTCATTATGTGCGCTTTACTTAGGGGAGGGCTTCTCCGCTTTTCTTTCTTATCTCCTTTCGCGCAACGAGGCGCGACCCTGAAACCAAACTGCGTCAAACAAAAAAACAAAAAAATCTTTTTTTTTTCTTAATTTTGTAGATTTTTTTTGTTTGCCCCTCTTCGCAAGCTGTTGCGCCTTTGCTTAGGCGAGGGCTTCACCGCTTCTCTTTTCCCATCTTCTATGCGCGGCACATGGAGCGCGACCCCAAGACCAAACTGCGCTGTGCAAGAAAAAAAAGAAAAAAAAGCTTCTCTTTGTTTTGTTTCTTTCTTTTCTCTTTTACCGCCTTTCGCAAGCTGTTTCCGTTTCGCTTTGCTTAGGCGAGCGCTTCTCCTTCTTAACTCCTTGCGCGTGGCGCGCTACCCAAAATCCAAACTGCGCTGTGCAAAAAAAAAAAAAAAGAAAAGCTCTTTTTTATGCTTTCGTTGGATCTTTTATTTTTCAACGCCTTTACAAGGCGTTTTGTTCGCTCACGCCGCTGGCATGCATTCGCGACCTCGCTGCACCAGGATAAAAAATCAGCAGAACCCATCCTTTGGGAATGATTATCTACGTTAATGCGAATAGCATCAAACGGTGCGGAGTTATGCGCGTTCGTCAGGTGGCCGGCACACTCTAGATACGCCAGCCCACTCTTGAGGCGATTCTAAATTTGTTGACACTTTCACAGCCCTGCGCACGATCTCCGCAGCCCAGCACGTGTGTTTGTGTCACTTAGGAAGGCGAGCAAAGCACGCGCCATACGCACAAACACTCAAAATGGTACCGACCAGACTTTTCTGGCGTCTCAGCTAGTCTCAACCAACGGTACTCTAAACGGTTGTTTATATCTTTACCATAGGACGCGCTTTACAGCGCTGTCACAGCTAGCCGGTGCGCGCGCGTTCCATGCACGAGGGCTCATTCCGCTCTCGTGAGGCTGAGCACGGCCGCTGCATCACCCTCTCCCGAGCGGCGGGAGAGGGTGAGCTAGCAGCCGTGCTCAGCCTCACGAGAGCGGAATGAGCCTCGTGCATGGCAGCGTGCGCACTCAGTAGCTGTGACAGCGCTGTAAAGCGCGTCCTATGGTAAAGATATAAACAAGTGTTTAGAGTGCGTTGAATGACTGCCTTCATAGCTCTGTGGTTACGCGCGTCTGCCTGCTGATCAAAGGGTCAACGGTTCGAATCCCAGCCGGCGCCGGTCTTTTTTATTTATTTATCGACCCGCGGCGTAAGAGGTTAGATAGCCAGATAGATAGATAGATACATAGACGAAAAGTGCGTGAAGTAGCCAAAGAATGCTATTCGCATTAAAAGTGCGTTCATTTTCGCGCGTGGGGGGGAGGGGGTCGGAATTTTGACGTCCGAGTTGGGGGTGCGTTTATTACTGCGAGTGAAAAAAAAAGTCGAAATTTTGAGAGCCGACTTAGGGGTGCGTTTATTACGCGAGTGCGTTCCATTGTACGAGTAAATACGGTACACAAAAATATTTAACAACCTAAGTATCCCGGACTTTAATAATTTTCCTAAATAGGCCCCTGGCCCGGGGCCAAAACGACACAAGCCTTTTTTTGTTGAGACGCATAGTTTTCGCAATATCGAATTTGCCCACCTTTCGTGAAATATGTGCTGTGCATATTTTTTCAGATGTTTCAAATTTTGGGGGTGGGCGCGTAGTGCGGAATGGGTGGATGCACTGCATTCTAGGGCAGTTGCCAAATTATTTGAAGTTTTGAATATTCACACACCTCTAAGTAAGTATACTCTAGCAAGAAGAGTAAAACAGGAGGATGTGACACAGATGGTCACATTCTGCTAGAGGCATACATATACCAACACGCTCGTTATAAAGATAAACGAGACTTGTCAAGTCTTACACCAATAAAATGAATGACCTGGCACCTGCCGAGAGCCCAGACTAGAAGCGTTAGCCTACCTTCGTCCTCGCAGATTATCATTCTCTCATCGTCGCTGGAAGCGTCCCCATCCTTGTCCGTGATGCTTCCCATGACAACACTGTTGATGGAAGACTCCGACGCAGCCTCGGCCCACGACGCAGGAAGGGCGCAATTCTGAAACATTGTCCGCAATCAGTTGCAGTAAAGAAACGCGCAGATGCATGAATAGAGCAGTAAGAGTAGACCCCTTCCAAAGTTTGGTGCCATTCAGTGGCCCAAATATAAACAGCTTTTGCCGTACCGCTCCAGCGAATGCTTCTCCTTTCGGTTTGAAAGTGCAGCTGGGCAGCATCATGTAGAAGAGCACCACCTCCCCACGCTGAAGATATCTTTCTCACGGTTGATTTCCTGAAGCTCGGCGAGTCGGTGGTTGCACCAGAGGTCCGCAGCCTCTTCATCCACTGTACCGCTTTCGCCGTGTTTTGGCTTCAATATCACGTTGTTCCGCTCCTTGAAGCGGTCAAACCAGCCGCTGCTGTAACTGAAGTTTGTGTACCCCATTTGCAAGGCCAGAGTGTCAGCCTTATCTATCATCAACGCGTTGTTCACTGGAAGGTTGGCTGCCCTGACTGCTTGAAAAGCTTTGCTCAAAGCTGTCGAGGACTTTATCCTCGTTTTTCAGTACTGTTGACAGCATTGATGAAGGAATCCCAAATTCCTTCGCGATGCTGGACTTTGTTCTTTCTCCTTTCTCAACTTCTTTGATGAGGGCAACTTTCCTCTCAAGCGTCAATGATCTGCACTGTTTGGGCTGTGTCATCTTCACGGTCAATCGAGTCACGCGCAAACAATGTCAGAGAATTCACAACCGATGACCAAATTTAACACTTGACCCTTGCTCGTATACCACCCTGAGTACGATCGAAACACCCGGAAAAATATGGCGAACAAGCAACAAAAAACAGCAATATTCTCAAACGAACGAGACACCTCTGTGAGAGACGAGAGTGACAAGATGTCGACTGGACCGGGAGATGGAAGGACCCAGAAGTAAAGAAGAGAAAACAAAAGACTGAGAGCAGAAGAAAACATGCAAGATAGAGAGGGCACCAAACTCCAGGCGTCCCGGCTTGTCACTGGCCTGTCCAAACAAAATCGTTTAAGCAATAAATAAAAAAAAAAAAAAGAAGAAATGAATGATGTTGATTGGGGCGAAGCTCTGGTGGTGCTTGTCTGCGTAGACGCTGAGCCGCAGCATGCCGAGCCTTTCGTTCGTTCTCATCCATGTCAGAAAGAGAATGTGTGGTATGGAACGTGGTTATATATGCATTTGAGCATTTGACCGCAGCGCCCTCTCGTCTATAAACGTTGAGCCAATGCATGCAAAGTTTAACGCAATAATATACGCATTTGCCCGCAGCGCACTCTCCTGTATAGACGTTGAGCGGCTACATGCAACGTTTCATCCATGACATCCCCAGCTCTTGAGTTACTACTACATCTTAGAGCCTCCTACTCGTCCCGCAGTCGTGGCAGAGTGGTTAAGGCGATGGAAACAAAATCCATTGGGGTCTCCTCGCACAGGTTCGAATCCTGTCGACTGCACAAACATTTCTTTTTCGTCATTCTTTTTCATCTTTTTTTTGCCCTACACGAGCACGTAAACATGTGAGCTCACGAGCAGGAGCACGAGCACCGGACGACGGACATACGGACATGGCTAGCCCCTAATGAGCTTCGCCCCTAAAACATTTTTTTTAGGACAAGAAATGTTTTTGAGGCGCACGTCTCTTCTAATTTCTGTGCACCGCACCGCGCAAAAACGCGGTAATATTTTTTCTGTGTTTTTTTTTGCGCCTGCACATTCTATTTTTTTTTTTTTTTTTGCGAGCACATCTATTTTTGTGTTTGGGGCAGTTTTTGTTGATTATTGTGCATTTTTATTGTGATTTTCGATGACATGATTTTGAGATATTCGAAGTCCGTCCTGAAAACCTTTCGAGATAAGCAAGGACAAAATGCATTGTGCCTATGGGAGTTCATTCCACGACAAAGAAATTTTACGACTTAACCACTATTTCGAGAATGCCATGTTACAGTGTTATTGAGATATTACTGTATGGCTCCGCCGACGGTCGCCTGCAGAAAAAGTATGCTTTACTAAGCATGACTCGCAACCGACAGTTGCTTGCGAATTAAGTATGACTTGCTGCCAACAGAAGGCTGCGGACTAAGCATGCCGGACTAAGTATGACCCGCCGCCGACGGGTGCTCATGGACAAAGGGGGGCACTACACAGAAAAAACAAATTTCTGCAAAACAAGCTGATTTTGAAAAATGACATATTTATATCCACCAACATCTAAAGTGTATTGCCAGAAAGTTTCATTACTTTACACTGCATAGTTAATTTATAAATTATTTTCAGTCCACCAATGCTAAAGAAAAGGTAGAGGTTGGAGTACTTTGAACACATTTTCTCTATTCCACTTTTTGGAATAAATTTCACTTTTGTTATTACGTAAATTGGATTCATGTTTTTTAAGTTTTTCTGGGTGACATTTTAAGGGTAAAGGTAACTATGGGGTCGTATTTCTTATTTTTTTAATTTTTCTCTCAAGAATTAAATTTTTGGACAAAGGATGAAAATCTAAAAAACTGTATTTGTGTTTATGTGGCTTTTTTGTAATGAAAGATGGTATAATATAGAAATATAGCTCAGCAGCAATCTGCTCTGAACTGTCCTAAAGCAATATAACATATGAAAACGACAAATTTATAAGTAATTTCAAAATGATAGTGTTCTTACACGTATGACTGATAACTTTTCAGACTGATAACTTTCGTGTGACTGATAACTTTTCAGATATCAGTCACACAAAGGCTGCCATCAGCATGGCACAGATGCCACAAGCTCGGATGATGATAACCACCAAAGTGGGCAGATTGAATTTCGAAATCAGACTATTGGGAGGCTTACTGTAATGCTAAAATTCATCCTGTCGGTACATACAAGATCACTGCACCGATTAAAGAGAATAGGGTGTGTGTAAAAAGTAGTACTTACATCAGCACTTTCTCCATTCTTGGTGACAGTCAGATCTTCTTTTTGGTTATCTGAAGAAAGAATAGCGACACAAGATTTCTAAGTGATGCGTAAGCCCGCTAAAAGGTTCAATGCATAAATACAAAGCACACATGGAGGTAAAATACGTCTACAGGCTAGTGCTAAATTTCTTTCAATTAGATAGCCTATGGCATCGGGCTGGCACTACCTCTTTGGGGAAATAAGACACAAAATCATACTACTAACAATAGTCTGCTGCGTCTTTACAAAATTTAGTCAACAAGCCCCAGAACTTCAAAGGTATGGAATCTAACTTAACCCTCTATGGACAAGCTCAATGAAATCGTAACACTTCAAATATGAGCCAATTTCTGAAGCGGAGGGAAAAATAAGCGAAAAGCGACGGTCGTACCATTTTTGCTACGTTTCAGCCAACGTTACTAGAACCACTCAGTTGGGAAACTGCCATAGAGATTGCTCTGAAATAGTGGCACCGATCCGTCCACGAGAACCGAGCTAATGGCGATCCCAACGCCGCCAGTTCTCCCGCAGCGGCCAGTCCAGGAACTGCACATGACTTCCATTTTCGTTGAAACAGGCCATTTTGGGGCCAGAACAGATACTGTGGGAGGGGCTTCGTGGTACCGCCCCGACTCCCAAGCGGACGCACCGCGAATTACTACCGTGGTTAATATGCGCCTAACTCAGGACGCGCTACCTGAAATCCCCGCTGAGGCACGGTTGTATAAAAACAATATTAATTATACTGCGAAACCTTGCGAACTAAAGATTTTAGAAAACAACACGCGCCCCCATTTTGTACTAAACTCCAATAAAAGTTACCACAAAAAGAGTTTTTTCCGTTAGTTTTTACGCAAAAAGTTGCTTTCTAAAAGCTCAAGGCGACCACAGTTAAGACAAATGATACAGAGTGGCGCTGTTGTCGTATTTAGCTCGGTCTCGGTTACGCCAGCGGCCCAGGTTTCAACGGTGAGTTTCCCAACTGAGAGTTCTAGTAACGTTGGTTTCAGCCAATGGCACCAGCCCGTGGCGCCATCTTGCGACACCTCTTTGAACCCCGAGGACAAAGCAACTTTTGGAGGGCAGTCACCGGTTGCACTGGCCGATATCAGGTGCGTTTCTGTTCATGTATCTCAGTAACGGGCTATCCGGGGACGATTACTTTATTGGAAGATGCAAACAAGCTTCCCAATGTTACAATAACCTGCTAAATTATTGGATATTTTTATCATTTTTAATGTAGTGACAGGTTTTTGAAATGTGACGAATTTGTCAACTCAGGCAATGACCATCTGAACTATTTGCATGTTCCGAAGAATAGATACAGAGTCATTTTACAGGAGCCAAAAGCAGAACAGCAAGCGACTTGTCTATCCAGCAGGAAGTGAAAGCGACGATGAAGAAACGCGTCATCTGGTTTTCGACCTCTATGATATTCTTCCGTGTTGATGAGTTCCTAGGGGATTCGGACGACGATGACGACTATGTCCCGGGAGAGGAAGCTTGAAGCAAAAGTGAAGAAGGTTTGCTTTACATATATTTTTGGCCTTTGAAACTGGCATAACACACTGCATGAAAATTTTGTTAATATATATTTCATTCAACTTTACATTAATTTGTTAGTCATACTGTAAAAAAATGGCAACAAAAAGAACTCTGTAATTACTAACTGGGCTACTACTGTGTTATTGTTTGCAGAAGCTTCTACTTCAACGTAGAACACTGATCTTGAAGCTTTTTTCTTAATTTTTTACCAAGCCCAATGAAACTGCACATGCTTGTGAAGTTTCTATTGCTGATTTAAAATATTTTGTCACTTTTTCAACCAGTAGATTAGTCCTTAAGATAATTAAAACTTGCCCGTCTTTGTTGGCAACAACCTAGAAAAAAAAACTACTCAACAAAAAATTTGTTTAATACATGGCTAGATATTACAAAGCATAAAAAATACAATGTTGGAAGTAATTTTGAGAGTGAACCATTATTAGTGGTTTTACAAAATATTGAAGTTCAGTGCTCAATGTGTGGTCACCAGGTAATAAATAAAACAATAGATAAATCTAAAAAAAATTACTGTGCCCACTTGGAGATGCTGCTCTCAATGTTGTACACTTTGCATATTTAACTAATGTGTTGCAGAAAAAAAAAATTCTATCTGCCCTAGATGTTTTAGATTTACCAAGAGTAAAAATTCGTGTTTTGAGAAAGCACTGTTTTAGCATGAATTTCAATGCAAATTCATCCTGTATAGATATTATAAACTGATTTTATGGCTTAAATATTGCTACCAAAACTAGAAACCGGGTCAACAAAAAGAAAGAGCAATAAATTTCAAAATAATCAGGCAAAAAAAAAAAATTTGGCATTAAAGATTTTTTTTTTTTTAAGAAAAATTGAAGCGTTTTTGCAGCTGAAAAAAAATAAAAACACTTAAATTCTTTTTATTTGGCCTTTGGGATCAAGAATTTTAATTATACTTCACATTGATGTGCCAAGTAACCACAACAGCGCTTTGAAAATAGCCCTGAAGCCCACGCCTTTCCAACGCATTCGGTGAGAGGAGGTAATGTTAACGTTATGCAGAGATCTCAACATTCCCTCGCCTTCCGCAAGCCTTAATCGAGCAGTAAAAAGCACTGTACACGTTCCCTCACATGCAGCACGCACAAAGTAGTTGAAACTTCTGGGTATGATGTAACATCCGACGGTTAGTTCTTGATTTTTCTCGCGTCCAGTGAAGTGTTCAGGTCAAATACTTGTGATACTATTTGAATTCACATGACAAAAATACGCAAGAATTAACCTCTATCTCCTCTTTTTCAAGGACCTCTTCAGCCTCTCTTTAATTGCGATTGCTGGAGGTAGAACACAGGGCTGCAAGCCTTGGAACTAGCAAAAAGATCAACCACTGCAACCAATAGCCACCATGGATCACCGACTTGTCGCACGGGGGTGTGTCACGATAACGTACTAGCTCACGGGAATAAAGAGGCACCTGGTTCCCGTAAGGAGGATTTACTTCCAGCTCTCTAATGCAACAAACAAATTCGACTTTGACCTCCGAGATGGACTTGCTCTGCAAAGAAACCTTTTCCCCTGCACGGCCGAGAAACCGGGTGCCAGGTTCCCGCGGGCCCGCTGGTTCCAGCCAGCCGCGTGGAGCGTACCCTCGTGCTGGTCGAGGCTGTCCCCAGAGGCCAGGGTGCCGCCCAGGTCGTCCGAGGTGCTCAGGCACTTTCGCACATCCTTGCACTGGGGTCCCCCGAGGCTCGACTTCTTCCGGTCCCGGCTGCACCACTTCCAGTCCGGGTGGGCCTTGAAGTGGGCCTCCTTCACCTGTGGACGACACGGGACGGGCTGCGGTTCGGCTCGTCCAAATCGCAGGAGTCGGAGCCACTGGACGCTCGCAGAGTACCGTGGTCCGCACCACCCTCTCGAACCGAAACAGAGAGCCAATCAAGCTATTCGATCGCCTGATGTCGGCCATCTTAAAGCCAGGTTTAAAACAAGTACCTAAAGGGATCGTGCGGCAGTTGCGAACAGCTACTGAATTACAAGCGGTCTACGTGTCTTAGTTTTCCTGGGCTTTCTATGTAGGGAGGCACGTTATCTAAACCAGAAAAGGAGCATGCCCGCCCACTTGGCCGCTGGTGAGCAGGCTCTGCCAGCTCTGCCCACTCTCATTCGGCTGCACGGAGTTGCCATTTTAGAACCATTGATTGCAGTGCAGCGATGCTGTTCCACGACGGCGCTCGAGAGTTTGTACTTTAAGGATATTCAGTGGCACTAGTGGGGTACCTCAAAATCGGCTTTCCTTTTACACTGTTCAGCAAGCGGCGAGAACGCCAGAAAACTGATGCCCTGTCTCACTGCTTATGCATGACGCAGGCTGTGCAACGAAAACTAAACTGATCTACATATACCACTGCCAGCTACACATCTTCCACTTCTTTAGACTGAAGATCTGATAACTGAGCGACTACAGGCAGCAACAGAATACAGCGAAACCTTTTGGACACCTCCTGAGGAACGGCGGAGTCGGCATGAGTGTCCGAGTGTGGTCATATGCATGGAATGGCACCTTGAAAGAGGTTGTGAGTGAGGCAACAGTGTCTGGATAATTTAATAGTTCACAAAGATCAAACCACACTTAGTTATCAAATGCATTTGATAACAAAATCTATTCTGACTGGGCGTAGCAAAATAGGTTGTAGGCGAAACACAGTACAGATTAGCTGGTTCTGTGCATAGCCCGCTCCATCCTAAGTTTAACAGCAACTTACAGTATTTTCAGTAAAGGAAATTGCAACAGTCGATCACAGACAAACACCGGGACACGTAAACCAATTGTACACCATTCCATGCCTATGTGCCGGCTACCGTGAACCTAAAATATATTACTACACAGGCTCCCACAAATAAAAATGTAAATTAAGCCCCAGTTCCAAAGCATCTAATATATATGTCCACGCATCCAACCGACGACTAAACATAAAGGTGGGAAGGTATCTTTGAACTTGCATCGTGACCGAACAACATGGACAGGTTCCAAAAAGAGAGTCGAGGCCGAGAGAGGACGGATCACCTTGAAGGCAAGGTCGTGATACTGCTGCTTCTCCGAGGGATTGAGGGCGTACCACCACTCGCCCAGGATTTTGCTGACTGTGCGGTTGTCCTGGTTTGGGTGGCGCTTGTGAACCAGCGCCCGGTGGCGCTTGCTGAATATCATGAAGGCATTCATGGGCCGTCGGATGTGGTCCTTCTCCTTGGCCTGCAGCAACAAGTGGCCGGGGCAAAGGCGGCCACATCTCCTTGTCAGTTTCCAAAGAGTGTGGGGAAACGTCACGGGGAGGCTCGTCACAGTTGCAGTGCGGACATGGAAGCGCGTGGTATCGGGTACCATCAGAGTACTCTAATGCCCCGGCGTGCAACTGCAGTGATGCGGATGCACTGCAGTTGCGCACCAGGCTGTTAGACTGCTCCAATACTACCCTATGCCACGTGCTCCGGTGTTCCCGCTAACTGTGATTAAGATTGTACAGTCAGTCTTCTCTATGGCCTCCCACAAAACCAGAAAACGCATTGTCGACCGTGGCCACGTTACCGAGGTGCACTGCACTTTCTAGAGCCAGTGGCCAATACCCAGGCATCTACTACACAGTGTATACTGAGAAGATGGAGAGTAGCACTGGTTTAGCGGTTCCTGTCCACATGAACCACACAAAAAAAAAAAGAACAGCAGTCAAGACTTTGTAACCAGGAATAGTCCCAAGTTACTCCCACCTAATACTGCTCATACTGTATCTAGTTTGCTAGATCACCTCCAAACTTACAACCATAAAGAAATAAAGAGCTGTGGAAATCTCATATTTAAATACAAGTTGCTGAAATTCGTATACTCAAGGAAGAAGTAAAGACCCTGATGAGCTTTGTGCAAACTTCAAAACCGGAAAAGCGCAGAAAACAGCTACTTTCCTGCAGATATTTTCAGTTCTACATGCCACAGCCTGCCCATCTACTCTCCCACAGAACATAAGGGGGGGGGGGGGCATATTGCTGCCACTTACAGAAGGAGCAAATTATACGGCACAAATGTTCAGACCCAAGCCCATGCTGGGACACTCAGCACAATATTCATATGTTTGCAATCCAAGTGCAGATCCTATTTTCAAGATCCCGACATAATACCAGGGCCCTATCAATCACTGCTTTTCTTCTTTGAACGACAACAGGCTTCTGTATGCCATTACACGACAGTATATGCATGAGTCATCTCTAAATTCGGTCCCGCAAAAAGAACAAGACTTATTAAAAAGTGACAAGAAACTAAACTTAACCTCAGCAAAAACAACTGAAAAAAAAAAAAAATTCAATCTTTTTTTTTTTTTTTTAATATTGCACAGTTAATGACAGTGTGCTTTGCAGGCTGGCTGCAGCTAAGGTCATCGGGTCCAAGTTACAAACATTTCTCCACTCCGGGAAGGGAGGAGTACTATGTGGATCTGGTAGTATACTCTCCTTCCTTTCCCCCATAGCAAAGATCTGCACAATTTATTGCATGCACAAACTACAAACATTAGCCCGAAAAAAAAAAAAAATAATGATCCAGCATTTGTTAATTAGGCAGGCATGTAGCCATATCTGTCATATTATCTTCACATACTACAACCTAAATAAGAAAGCAGGGTTCGTACAGGATTTAAAAAAGATATTTAAGGATATTCAAGGAATTTCAAGGCTTTGTGGGAGTATTTTCAAGGACCCAACAGTGGGTTGTGACGACCTTCGGAGTCTACAACACTTTGGCGTTTGTCACCAACTCGTGCGTCTTGCAAGCAGAGTTTAGGTTTGGCAACTGCGGTGGAGGCGGGACAGTGGTTTGTTCACTCGTGCCCAGAGCCAGGTAATTTTGCACCGAGCTCTTGGCTGTGATCTTCATGGTGCCGGCATGTTCCGCGCTCTTCATATGGCTCTTCAACACCGACTCGCCCATGGCAACTACATCGAAAATTTTTCCGCACGGCTTGCATCTTGCACAATGCTGATTTGTCGTATCTAGCGCCACCCGGTTTTTGTATTCATCACTGCAGAGCCACGCATCCTGAAACCTGCATTTGACGGGCATTTTCCTACGACCGACGACAAAACACGAGGCCAATGGCAGAAACAGTGCGCAAAGCGTTCCCGGATCAGATTAGATTCGGATCTGCTTCAATGTGGCCAACCATCCAATGAACATCAGCTAAATCAAAACAAATTAAGATAACTTAGACTGAAATGAAAAAAAAATTGATAAACATAACAAGTATGTACAAGATATACCCGAATTCGCTATTATAAACAGCCATTCACAGATTTTAAAGGCCTAGCCAAAAGATCCAGGGCTTTCAAGGGCCCTGCAAGCCAAATTTTCAAATCATGGGTTTTCAAGGTCTAGAAAAAAATCCAGGGTTTTCAAGGCCTTGAAAACCCAATTTCTAAATTCAAGGGTTTTCAAGGGTTTCAAGGACCTGTGCGCACCCTGAAGAAAGGCTATTCGGCAAGAAACGGGTGGTACGACCCAAGGACAAATGATGTCTTCATAATGCGAGGCTAAAGAGGTCCAAGGTTTTCTTTTTACTTCTCTTACCTTAAAATGCAGGTTGCTTCAGAGAGTTTCCTTCCCGGAATCCGAGTTAATTTCCAAGTGAACGGGGCTTCGTCAAATTTTCTAGGCTCACCTTTCGTGGGCTCTTGGGGTCGTCCTTCGGAAGGGCACTGAGTGACTGGGACCTCCGTTTTGTGGACGGTGGCACAATTGCTGTTGGAGAATCCGTGGTGTCGAACACGTCATCATCACCTTCCTCTTGATCGGTGCCTGAAGGAGTCAGTGAGGGGCTTCATTGAAAGACGCAGTTCATTCAGCTACAACATACCTTCAGTACTATAGGTGCCCTATCTCATCGAATAGCAGCTGTGAAGTTGTGATAGGGCTTTGTTAACCAATATGGTCTCCGTCAATGTCTCATTTACAATGGTACCTCAATGGCTATCCCATAGCCATCACAGTAACACTTAAACCTTGACCTCGAGAAACAAATTAGACACCTTCTTAATTGATGATTGGCAGGGTTGCACCAAAGCAACGACCAGCAAGCAAGCGCTGCTTAAAGCCGAGGAACATCTTTTCGCATAGAACATGTTACAGGGGAGGCTACGTAGGGAAATACCAACAAAGTCAAAAGTCAAAAGTGACACAAAAAAACAACACTGAAGTGACGTCATCAGTGTGACATAGTAAAATGACCATCGTGCCACTAACTTTGGTGGGCAATTTAGCAGATTTCATCGACTCTGTGCATCTCGAATTTTAGTAACCGTTGCAATAGCGCCACCGTCGCAGCAAGGCAATCATGTGACCATACATGCTTTGCATGTGATGTCACGGCACCGTACCAGCTGCCATATCTTTGTACCATTCTCCTGTGCTTATGACTTCTGGAGCATACGTTTGGCGCCATCGACAACGCCTGCCGAGAAGAACAAACAGTGGCTGATGTGCCGTCAATACAAGCCATGTATAGCGACAAACAATGATATTCTCGTCAGAAGTTGTAATACTTGCCCCAGTACACGAGACAATTATACCAAGATTTACCAACGCAAAAAGGTATCCCATGTATAAAAATCTTGATGGGTATGTGAAAACAACTGCCGCAATGTTTTTCAGATCGTAATCATATTACAGCAAAATGCTACAATAAATTTCCCTTCTGCTACTTTTTTTTGTGCTTTTTTTTAATTTTTTGGGAGTGGAAATTAGTATTACCCACAAAGATGATAAATAATAGTGAAAGCTTCTTTGTATAAAAGAAGCTTTTGTTATTGGCAATGAACCCTCGTGTGATCCTGAAGATATTGTAATAAATAAACAAATGAATCTTCATCGCCTAAAATGTCGCTGTACCACAAATGAGGGAGGCAGTGCTGTAGGGGAGACTCATACAGATCGCTTGTACGCATATAATCCCCTTCGTCCAATTGCCTGAAATATATTCAACACCAGTTCAAAGCTGGGCAATACTAGGCAGGCTTAAAGGCTGACCTACAAAATCATTTTCCGCAGGTGAAGAAAATTCTCGTTACTTTTTCCATTTCCCCTTCTCCCTCTGGTATCTGGACTGTGGGGACTCCTTTTGTTGCTGCACCTTGGGGCTGGATAAACCGGGAGCTGATCAGCGAGTTCTCTCATTATAAAAGATCACAAAACTCGGTCGCAAGCAAACGTAAGCGTGCGAAAGGGCCTTTAAGTTCTTTTATGTGAATGGGCCTTTAGGTGCTTATCCTACTCTGGCAAAATGACACCGAAAAGGTCTTTTGCCAGAGTAGTGGCAGTCGGCCGAGCGAAGCCATCAGCACGATGCACGAACGCAAGTGCAAACGGGCCTTTAGATGCTTTTCCTATTCGGGAAAAATAATACCGAACAGCTCTTTTGCCCGAGTAGTGACGGTCGACCAAGCGAAGCCAGCAGCACGATGCACAAACGCAATTGTGAACGGGCCATTAGGTGCTTTTATGTGAACGGGCCTTTAGGTGCAAGAACGCAATCGGGGAATGCAGCTTACCGCCGGCGGCCTGCAAGGCCGTGTCCGGCACGACGGGGGCGGTGGTCACAGTAGGTGGAGCGCTGCTCGGAGGCGACGGATGCGTCCCCAGGAAGGGAACCAAGGAGTGCCACGGAAACACCGGAATGGGTTTGCCGTCGTTCCAGTCTGTCGAGAACCACAGAAAAAGATTGGCAGCGACCTTTAGCTTCAATGTCTATACTAGTAGAGGAAATGCAGTAGATAAGGAGCGATAATTTAAATTTGTTTACTGGACATTGAACAGTAGTTTTGGGGAGTCAAGAAGAATTTTTATCAATTTCCCCACTAATTTATTGAGGAAACTGTCTGTGCATAGGTCACATCAGGTCAGTTTTCCTACTGCGGGAAACGGACGGACAGACCAAATTTTAGGATTGAGGGTTTCTGCCAAAAAGCTTTTCACGCTTTAATAACATATGAAATATCTCTGAAGACATGAAAGTAAACATTTGGCTCCCACCGCTTTTCAGCAAGTGCAACTAAAAACGAATATAACCTGCAGCTCATTACCAAGCCTGTGGTGCTGCTAAACCAGCTGCTTTTACTCCGTTTTTGTATCTGGCACAGCTTCGAAACATTTCATTTCACTGGTGAAAACTTTGAAGTGTGAATGAGCTATTTTTAATTCCAGAAAGCCTCAGTGATCCCGCTAAAGTAAAGGTATATTGTTCTCCGAGTTCATGTCATAATCTGCTGGGCCATGGCGAGAGTCAGAGTACCTACACTAGTTTCACGGCTTCGATTCTCTGTAACAATGAAGTGTAGCCTCAAATAAAGATATGTTCTGACTTCAGAAATACTACATCTGTTACGGCACTGAAACGACAGGCAGGTTTTCAGCCACTAAAAAACCAAAGAATGTTCCAGCATCTGAAATTGTTTTTTTCAAATATATAATAACCTTCTTAAAATTGACAAGTTCAAATATGTGAAGCTGAAAAGCTACCGGGTGCACCCACTTACATTACCCAAGAGTTTTAACCGCCATTGATAGCCGTATAAATATTTTCAAGCAGTCATTTTTTGTTCAGGCGGTAGAGTTGTGAAATAACTCCTGATGGTGTCGCTGCACTCGAAACCCTTTCTGAATTCGAGAATGCCATACGCGTATTATTTGAACTGTAACAGGGTGACACTTCTTATGTGTGTATGTGTGAGTGCATATTTTTGGGGTGAACTTCTTAAAGATTGCTCTAAATTTTGATATTTGAAAGCAGTGTTGTATTTGATTTCCATGTTTGAATCACTCCTCCTGCCTTGGCCCTTGACAGGGCTGGCAGTATTGTGAAATAATAACAACAAAGATTGCTTCACATAAATGGTTTCAAGAAACAATTATTTTCATGAATGCAACCAAGCTTTCAACACAAGCCGTCTTGAAACTGAAACCTCCCATGGTGCTACTATTCACACGAACACTGAGGCTACTTTCACTGACTTCAAGAAAGATTGCAAGCACAAGAGGGACGATTAAAACAGATAACTGTGAGAGATCGACAGAAAAAACAAAATCAATCAGAGGTAATTGATACTTAACACCACTAACGAAGGAAAAGAGGAAGCACAAAAAAAGGTCTTAAAAACAGGTTCGGAAAAGGAGCCACAAAAATTCCAACAGCTGCCCACACATACCTTAACGCTAAATATGACCAACTTTGTTGGTAGCTGGAGTGTGCCAGTTTAAACACCCATTTAAAAAAATGCCGACAGCAGAATCTTGGAGCCTTGGCCTTCCTAAGCAACGTGACACAGAAGCCCAGTTACTCATTCAATGTGGACAAATTGGTGGACCATGGAACTCTGGTTTAGGTGTCAACAAAATTACCTGCATCCACTATTAAATAAAACACTTCTTAATGTTATATTTCACTGCCATCTCAAACAAAAACCAGTTAAAAAAAACATTTTGGGCACAAAAAGAAAACAAAACATGGGCTCTTTATTTACACTCCAGAACACGTCCTTTTTTTTTTTTTTTTGTTATGCAAGCCCCAAGAGTTTAAATATTTTTTCTTAACATTTTGTCACACATTACCGAGCAAACAAGTGCCAAGGCGTCCACATTGTACACATGTAAAGGTAAACATGGGTTCATGTATCATGATGCAACTGACTACGTCATTATTACAAACTGAATAGTTAAAATTACTTCTAATGGGAAGGGTGCACATTACTGAGTACTTGAATTCCAATTGGCAAATCCAGCTGAAGGGACCTCTTCTCGAGATGTTAAGCGTGCTTTACAAACTGTGTGTTTATTTCCAACAAATTTACATAGTGAAAAGCCCAGTTTCCCCATTGTGGTGACTATGAAAAGGCCGCTTCACTAAATTTGCGGACCGCTATTCTCTACTTAGACCAATGGCACCAAACACCCAAACAACTCAAGATTTTGTGTACAACAAATGAAAGCTCTAAAACTGCTAATTTATAATAAAAATATTTAAAAGAAATTAAAAAAACCGGTTTAGTTTGGTTCAAAAATAAACTCAGAATATGCAAGACTCCAACGTCGTATCACTGGTTCCATATTTTCTTGCAGCCTACAACATTGAAGTGGCGTCGAAGGAGATCATTAGAGTATTTGTGCGTTTGTACAGTGTTAAGCAGTGCCACCTGCTTCAGCAAATCCATGATGGAGCCTCTGCACCAGCGCCCAAAATAGGCAGCTCTTCAAGAACTCCAGCATGGTATTTATGGCTACCTATGTTTTCACAAAAACATGAATATCCAAAAAGAGAAGGCATATCACTGGCTGCTCAGGGCATTTTGCTCTCCCTTTTCCTTAGACTCATGCAATGACAACACAAAACTCGGAATATGTACTCATCTGTGGAATATCATCCTCAATAGAAACAAAGAAAACCTTGGAAGGCAATTTTCAAAACTGCCTAAATGATAAAAACCTGAAAAATTTGCAGTCACTGATGTCACGTTAATCAGCACCAGTCCCCTGGTGTGACTTTAGTTTTCTCAACAAATGTATGACTCTGTGGCAAAAAGAAAATTAATTGAATGCAATCTTGATATCATATTCTAAAGCTTAATGCAAGAAATTAAATTTTTTGGGAGGGTGTCAGGGACACGATAACACCACTATGGGTGAGGTGGGTAAGTGCAAACACTACTCGGGAGCAAAAAGGATGTCTTTCCTGTTGCGGCCAGTGATGCGTGAGGGCAGTGGCGTAACAAGGGGGGGCGGGGGGGGCGGACCGCCCCGGGTGCAGGGCTCAGGGGGTGTCGCGGCGGGCCACGGGGGGGGGGGGCGGAGCCGCGGCGCGCCACGCGAGAGCGGGGGGGGGGGAGTCGAGGCGAGACACGCGAGAGCGGGGGGGGTGTTGCGGCGGGCTGCCGCCCGGGTGCCGCTGACCCTCAGTGACGCCACTGCGTGAGGGCTCTACTGCAATGCAGCAAAGTGCAGCTTTGTTGAAACTGCAGGAAGCTATGACCTTTAGCCCAAGCAGTATAACAATTAGCGCTGAGGTCTTTTGCAATGAACCCACTTAATTTCAGGCTGTGAGCATGTTGCTGTCAACCTGACTAGCCGGTCTCCTGTCAAATTCCTAAGGCTTTATCACTACCAGCCTTTCAGGCCACCGAAAGCTAGGTCACTAACCAAAGAGCATGTTTCCCGTACCCGAACTCTGCGTGATTGAAAGTTTTAACTCACCTACCGAAAAAAGCTCGAATTCAACCCTGGACATCTCTTCTATTTAAACGGTGCATGCAACCAGCGAAAAAATAAGTATAGAGAATGTACACGGAAGAGGTTCGGACAAAGAGTGACGGACGACATACACTACAAGTGGGACTCGCCTTCTGAAGTCTCCTGCAGAGTGATTGGTACCCGGAAAACTGCTACAAAGTAACACCGACAGATAAACTTACCAATGTTACAAATCTGACTTTTTATCGAGCCAAGAGAGAATTAAGTCATTAGTGCAAAATAGCAAAAGCAAGAAATAAGGAATTGCAAAGCGAGTTAAGAAAGAAAGGAGTCATAAATCCGCCATGACCAATAACTCCACTTTAAGCTTATGCATCTTCCTGCAACAGCCACTATAAATGTTAGTCAGGCTGATTTGTTCAATCAACCATCACGGAAGGGAAGCCAAAAAAAAGGGGTTCTCCTCCCAGCACATGTTGTCGGAAACTCCGTTACATTTGCAACTACGCAGTCTAACAACAAAGGGCCCTGCGAAACATCTGCTTCCCCGATTTCTGCCAACTGCTTTTTCGCCTTCAATTGTTGTTTGGAAGGTTCAAAAAAATACTGCACACGCAGAGAGAGGCGAGTAGACATGTCCAGCCCTTTCCCTTCCATCCAGCTACGACACACCACACAATGAAAGCACGAGAAAGGAAAACTTGACCTTGAGCCCAACATTGACACGCCACACGCTACCCTCGAAAAGCCAGTTTGCTCGAGTAAATTCTGCTACACTTGCGGGTTGCTTTTAAGGATGACTGCTGAACGACCTGAGTGAAAAGAGCAAAGGCACAAGGACGCGCGAGCGAAAAGATATATAGACATACTAGGCGATATATTTGCTGATAGGCGCATAAAAGCTAAAAGAAAGAAAACGGTTTTGTGCGTATTTTTGACCCGTGATAACAGGGCCACGTCATGCCATATGCATCTTTTGCTTTGTTATCTTGCTCCGAGAGATGAATAGAAGCTTCGCTATCAACGGGGCTGCGTTTATCAAGTTCTTTCACTCTCATTCCTTTTATTTTCCCCAATTGTATTGTATGACTGCCACTTCAAGAGAAGCTATATGTAAACTATGTGACTGGAGTTACCACAGCACCTTTTGACATGCACAGAAGATGTAAACTCACATCAAACACACAACCCTCTTTGAGTAAAAAAAAAAAAAAGTAATTTGTTATATGATGCTAGTTTTCCCCAAGGGGCATCAGACCTCTCTCCTGCAGATGAGAGATTTAGCCAGTGCAGTATGACCATTAGTCTGGTGCCTTTAATGTGTATGACACAGTAGCGGTAGACAAATGCATGCCAGTACAATTCTCATCCAGATTGAAACGGGTAGGGAAAAGGATCAAATCCAGGATCCTGTACCGCGAGTTTTCGTTCCACATGCTCCGAGCTGTGGAGGGCTAACTTTCAGGAAAAATACTGCCCAAATTATAGATGTCACAGTTTGATTGAGAGCCTAGCCTTGTTTAATCAACCCGATAAAAATAAGGGATCATGCCAGTATCTCCATATAAATACTGTAACTACAATAATACGCCTATTTTTCTGATTTGCGGCTTCGGAACTGTAGGCTCCGAAGCCGCAAATATGACACTCACTATGACTGGCATCATTAAAGCAGGAACTGTACCTCAGAGCAGACATTCAGAGAGTGGCATCTGCACAACTCGTGTTGTACAGACACCACTGTCTGAACAACTTTTGTGTCAAACCTTTTGCTAAGATAAAAAAATTAAAATAAAAATGTGGATTAGCAAACTCAAATACTAGATCCTGACAGGTTTTACATTTTTGGATAAATTCTGTAAAATATTTACAAGTGAACATACTGAAGATTCAAATATCAGAACAACTCGGAATTTGCCGACAGGCAGAACTTCGTGAAATTTTGACCTTTTCCTATTTTCTTTTCTCGTTTTCACTTTTGTTTGTGAGTGTCACAAGGAATGTCTTTTTACCCTTTACCTAAAAAATGAAGTGGCACTCCCACGACAACAGTTGAACATTACATCTTGCCTTCCCTGACGTTCCACTTAGAGACTCTCTCCTGGTTTCTTTTCGTTGAAGGTTAATTAACCTGTCGTCACCAGTGACAATAGGGGTCTAAAAGATACAGTCAGAACTTCAGTGCTTCCGCATGATGGGCGGGAAGCAAAAGCTCCCCAATCATTTAAGTCAAAGATTACCCGGACTTTTAAGTGATCTGAAGTGACGACATTATTGTCCACACATTTTTCAGTTTTGTTACATAACAGTTAGCATGGCTAAGGAGAAAGCGCCAGAATTTCAATGGGCATGTTTGCATGCAGAGCTAGTATTGGATGCAGAGCTAGTATTCAGACAGATGTGTATATTTAAGTAACGGTACACTCATTTCCATCAAATTACTCTATACGGTTAAAGGGTTCCCTCACGCTGCATCATTTACAAAAAGGCTACTTTAATGGACTCGCAAACAGCTCTTCTCTCTCCAGTCCAGTAATGCTAAACATAAAAAAAAAAAATATATTCTGGATAAAGAGAATTGTAGAGCCCTTCCACTTCACATGGAGATGGAGGACCAGCGAAGCTGTTATTTTCACGACGTCTAGGACGATGCCTAGAGGACTACGTATCGACCTCAAGGGCGACTTCTAGGACGACCTCGAGGACAATGCCTAGAGGACGACCTCAAGGACAGCTTCTAGGGTGATATCGAGGACGACGTCTAGGATGACCTCAAGGGCGACTTCTAGGACGACCTCGAGGACAATGCCTAGAGGACGACCTCAAGGACAGCTTCTAGGGTGATATCGAGGACGACGTCTAGGACGACCTCAAGGACGACTTCTAGGACGAGGCTCAAGGACAACGCCTAGGGCGACCTCAAATGACTTCTAGGAAGACCTCGAGGCTAATAATGCCCAGGAAGGCTGACTCACGCTGGTAGCCCCTCTTTTTGTTTTTATTTGAACATACTTGTCCCCTCTTTTTGTTTTTTATTTATTCATACTTGCGTCCTCACATGCGAGGACAAATTTTTTTTTTCCCAGACCCTAGCGTATAACGGCTTCGCTCTAAAAAACTTCGATTCTGTTTAAAAATGCACTCCGAAAAGTAGGACTCTATACAATGTTGCAGGTTAACAAAAGCAGGACAAGCTCTTCCACTCTTTCCACTTGGCAGAGTGAAGGTTTGAGAGGAGGGAAAAGAGGGTAAGGAGAACTCTCCTCCTCTCTGGCACTCGCTCTGCAAAGGTGGAGTGGAGAAGGAGCTTGTCCTGCTTTTCTAAACCAGCAAAAGGGTATAGTTAGGATGCTCCATTTCAAAATAAATAAAACAAACATTTATTTTTTGGATTTTTAAATTGTAAAAAAAAAAACTTTTATAAAAAATAAAGAAAAAAAATCTTATGCCAGACCAGAATGATGCGTTCCAAGCAGGCACGAAAGATGGACACAAAGCTGCAAGCCTAACAGCTAGGATGCCCCCAGAATAAAATGACAGCTGGGAGAGCACTTACTTCCCCCGCTGGAATCCAGAACTGCCTCTTCCTTGTCGGGCTCCCCATTGGCCACTACGACGGGCATCACGGGCAGCAAGTGGGCCGGGCTCGGATGGTGCTGCATGCGCTGCGACGTCTGCAAGGTGACTGCGGCCACCTGTCCGTTGATGCTGCCACAAGCCTCTCGCTCCGGACCCTTGACCGCTCCGGGCGCCAGCTGGATCGTGCCGTACGTCGGCATGTCCCCGAGACTGGCCCTGGCACTCCCTTGCAGAGCCTGCTGCAGAAGCACCATCTGCGCCGCCGTCTGCTGTTCGCTCAATGCGGCCGTTGTCTGCAACTTGTGGGCCACAGCCTCGGGCAGCGAATGCTGGATGACCGAGACCGGCTCCGAGGTCTTCACCACCCTCGGCCGGTGCACCACCACCGCGGTGGGCCGGAACTTCGACTCCGGAGACAGCACGGCCGGATCGGGAGGCCAGAGGGACGCCGATGCATGCCTGATGGGGGCAAAAAGCTCGGGCCTTCCGGGCGGACTGGCCGAAGAGGGCGTTGCAGACCGGGAGTTCCCCAGCGAGACCAGCATGTTGGCCGCCTCCGTCTCGTCCAAGTCGAAGCGGCCTTGCACGCGACTTCCGCCGCGGTCACCGGGACTCGTGTCACTCTCCCGCGACGACTCTTCCCACTCGCGGCCAGAGCCGAGCCGTCCGGGCTGGAAGGGGTGCTGCTGGGAAGAGCCTGGTTTTCCGAGGGGTGCCGTTGCCACTGGCCTTACCCTTGAGCGAAAGGTGTCGCGAGCAGTAGCCTCTGCGTTGCGACTCTTTGGTACAGCCTTCCTTGGAGCAGAGCCGCCGCCACTGCTTGCCGTTGAACTTCTTGCGGATGCCGTTCGGTGTGGATACAATGTCTCCCTTCTTGTATTTCTGTTGAGCAGACGCAGCGGAAGCTGGCGACCGCGGCGTTAGTACGCGCATCTCCGCAGACGAGGAGGTGGCCAGGCGCGAACGTGGGGTAAGGTTGTTGCCATCGCGACAAAAGTTGGGACGGGACGGGCTCGGGTTAGGGTCGAACTCAATGCGCCCCGTCTTGAGGTCGTCGTCTGAGGAGTCGTCTTCAGCGTTGGTCGGGGAAGAGCTGCCCAGGGTTAACTTGCGGATGCGCTGGGCCGTCAGGAGTTCGCTCGAGGACCGGTCGAGGTCAAACGGGATTAGCATCGGCACAGGCAGCGGGCGGTGGACGCTCTCCGTGATGACTGAGACGTTGTGTGAAGGCAACGCCCCGGGAGGCATCGCCGCACCCATGCCGTCCTCGCGCAGGTGCACAGGAGGGTTCAGCATGTGCGGCGGCGGTTCGCGCACGGAGAAGAGGGGAGACACCGATTCCAGCTCCTCCCTCCAGGGGGGCTGCTTGAGGCGCAGCCCTGCACGAGGCACCGACAGCGTATCACTCATCACACAGCCGGGTCTCCTAGGGAAGCGGACACGGTACTGGACGGGGGACGCGACGTTATCTCCACCACCACTCCTCGGCGTAGACTGTCTCTTCGACGCGCACACACACATCCATCCCGACAGAGACCTGTCCCAAAGACGGACTGTGGTCACTGATGATGTCCAGGCGAGCCGAATCAAACACATCCTTTATGCAGAACAGCTGCCGCTGGCAGCTGTCCACCTGGACCACCACGTCCCGGTCGCCCGCGATGTCTTTTATCACTGCCGGCTCATACACGTCCCTGAGACGCACCAGCACGCGCTGACCCTTCCAGTCCCGCAGGTCGACGGCCGGGGCCAGGTCTGCCGTGCTGCTTCCCTTCCGGACGCCATACGGGGGGTCCACCTCGGCAAAGTCAAAGTCAAACTTGCGCTTCTTCGGCAGCTTGCTTGCAGCCTTTTTAGTTCGTCGTCCAGCCTTGACTCTTCCTCCTCGTATCCCGACTCGGCCGACTTCTTGCGATGCAGAGAGCTAATGTCCAACTGTTGAACCACAGTTGGTCCCTCGAGCAGCAGCTTCTCCTCCGCTTTCCTCTTTAAGTCCAGGGAGCTTTGGTAGGAACTCGTGACTCCTCTGTCCATGGTTGAGGTAGACTGGCCAAACTAGTACGAGCAGAACAAGCCTGTGTCTGTAGTATGGCGGGCTTCTACGAAGAAAATTATGTCCTTTCTTCGGAAGGACTTGAAGGAACAGAGTCGGCTGGTTTCCAAGGAGCGGGGGCTACAGACCTTACAGCTGGGCTGTGGGTTTTTCATGGTGGTTCTCTAATTTGTGGCATTGCCATGAATATCCAGCAAGGAACAAGTTTTGACCTGGCAAGAAAAAGTAAAACATTTAGCAGAAGGACCAACTACTGTGCCACCAAACTCGATTCAAAACAATTTGATGGTGCAATGCAAGCAAGGAATACCTGCTGATCACAAAACATAGTAATGTCAGAACAAATGTCTGTGACAATGGGCGATACGCATCAACATATATATACCGGACAATGAGATGTAACCCTCATATTTAACATAATTAAGTATATAATGTTTCCCAGATGATCACAAAGAAAACTATACTGTCCGATTCCTATTCCTGTATATTCGCAACTTTCACGACCTACAGGGGGCGCATTGGCTCCTATCAAAATGACTGCCATCTGGATGATCATCCTAGAACAGCAGTACGAGGCTGGGTCTGCGACACGCAAGCAATTCTAGTTTCGCTATGTACGAGCAGGATTTGAGCCCCACTTTATTTTTCACGTTAGGAAGGTGTAGGCAAGCGCCTTTTTTGGGAAGGCAATCATTTAGGAGCTAGGGAGCACGATTCTCACACTGCAGTGCCACCATCACTGAAAGTTGTGAATAGGGGACGACAACTGATAAACAAGGGCAAATAACATTGCAAGGCATCCATGTCTTTACCACACACAAACACAAAAGATATATGTATATTTGTTTTCCCCTTGTTTGACAATGCTATAGAGGCTGACCTACCGCTCCACAGCCTTGATTTCGCACGGTACAGGTGGTAATTCGGGGAATAAACGAATGACGTCAAGCGTAAGTCATGGGTATAGCAAATTCACGTGCGATTAAAAACGTTATTACTTAATTAGGAGTGCTTCATTAATACTTTATAGCACAAATGTATGCAGCGTTATCTTTGCACGCAGACTATATATAAAGAAATTCCGAGCTGAACGGAAGGTTGCGCGATCCATGACAACGAACTATGAACTTTTTTGTAGACCTTTCACAGGACCGAGCAACGCGCAAAACAGTTTTTCTGAGTGCCGATTGCAAATGTTTACAGCGTTTAAATTGCAATGACCGGCGCAAAAGGAGACGGGGACACCGCGATCGTGCGGCATAACCAGCCATTTTCACCGCACTCTTACACAACCAGTCCACAAAAACAAACAAAACGCACGCAGGGGCAGGCACCGACGAAGTAACCAAAAACAAAAAGCAATGTAGACCAACAGCTGAGAAAACAGTCCCGCACGCCTCGCGACCGAAACACTGGCAGCCCGTGTGGTAGCAGCACCAATTTACTGGACGTGACATGTTGTCGCGAACAGTGAAAACGAGACCGTGACGACGGGACGCCAGCAAAGTTTTCAGAGATCCGATATGGCTTTCTCAGCAAGCGTCAGGCGCGGGGGTGCAGGCTCGCGATTCGCGAATGCCCAGCTTCGGCTGATGCAGCTGCAAATATGGTCAATGCACCGCGTCCAGCAAACATGCCGCGACGCGCACACCAGCCTCCCGACCCTCTACCCGAGTGCAATAATTATCTGATTACAAGAGCGTAAACACGAAGCAAATGTCATCACAGGCAGCAAGCGAAGCAACCGCGCACAAATGACACACGGGCCCGTACACGGATGACACTCGTCGGAGTCTGTAAAACCTGCGGGCGCTCACCTTCATGAATGCCGGTGTCAACTAGTGTCCGGAGGCCATCAACGCGTGAAAAACGCCGCAAAGGGAAATTCTCCGCTCGCGTCCAGCAAAACCAAGCCCTGCAAAAATGGTGAATGAGTAGTTACCTAGTACTGTGCAATGGCACGATTGGCCGAACCGCGTCACGTGCCCCCCATAGAAAGAATTTCTGTGATCCGATTGGTGGCGGTCGGTGCACCCACGGCTCTTTCACATTGTTTATTCGCTGCACTCGCACCAGCCGAGCAAGGTAACCCTAATTGGTGCACTCGCCCGCCATGCCCCGAGCCTTCGCGCTGGTGCAACAAATGGAAATTGTCATGCCGGCGACGTTGCAAGTGCAGCGTGCTAAGACGCGGCAAAGAGCAGCGCGGATCGACGCCTCACCTTGGCGGCTCGCAGATCCCATGCCCAGGCTTTGTGCGGTAACAGCATGTGCACGCAGGAAACCCTGACGTCAGCTACTACGGCCAATGAGCGAGAGCGAAGCCATATGGGCGATATTTGGTGCTACTCGCGAGGGTTGATGATATCACGAACTCCTTTCCAAGGGTAAAGACATTTGCCTATTTATTTTTGACGCTGTTTGGCTTACTACGTTCGCGGTGACGCACGGCTCGCTGCTACGGTTACTACCTCGCGATGCGTGCTCGGCGTGCTGCTTCGGTCGACGGCTGCGACGCTGTGGCGGCTGGGGCTGTGGAAAGTCGCTGGGGATGGGTTTGAAAGTTGAAACGTAGAAAGAAAAATAAAGAGAAAGAACGAACGAACCGTTACCGCAAGCAGGGAAACATGTCGAGGAATCTCCGCCGAAGGTATTGTTTGCGAGACAGCATCAAGTAGTCGCGCTGTAAGATCGCATTATTTCGTCGCTGCGTCGGTTCCGATTTCATGGAAAGCGGCGCATTAGGGGGAATCGGGTTTACTTCGTCTGTTGAGACACGATAGGAAACAAGAGTGTCGACTTGCACTCGTTCCCGTCGGAAGAGAAAAGAAAAATAGGAAATGAATCTTTCCAGCGTGTAAAGGGTGTGGCCCAGTACAATGTGTGCTTGTGAATCGATGTGAAACTTCACATGGGAAGTTTTCATGACGGAAGACTTGCGCGCTGTCCTACTATCTATCAACAGGTTTATTCCAAACGCATACTTGGGCGAAAATGTCATTTATACGTCATCATACGGCACCTTGCAGTAAAGTTGGCCCTTTCAAGCTTCACATTTACCACTTACAGTTAGCACATAAAAGACATGTCTCGGGGAACTTGCATTGTCGAACCGAGAGTACACGCACGAGGCTCCTCAAGCGCTAAAATTCTCTCTATCCTCTCCGACCTCAAGTAAGGCGTGTTTCCAGCACTATTTAGGCATATCTCCGCCGAGCATTGTTACTATGAACTAAGCACTCCCTATAGTAACTTCGTTCAGTTTACCTGCATTGGTGCAGAAAAGTGTAGGGCAGTGTACTTCCAGTACGTGTAGCGAGATGCGACCGGAAGTACGCCACCCTACACTTTTTTGCACCGTGCAGGAGGTGCAAAGAAATCGAACAAGGGTACTAGCTTCGTTCAATTTACCTGCACTGTTGCGGAAACATGTAGGGCAATGTACTTCTGGTATGTGCATTGAGATACGACCGTACACATTCTTGTACTGGTGCAAGAGGAAGTGCAAGTAAATCGAACGAAGGTATTGTACATTGTTGTTAACAAAACACGTTTGCTTGCTTTAACGCAGTGTCTGAAAGGGGAGGGGCTGCATGGTCATTGCTCAAGACAGTTCGGTGTTTCTCCAAATTAAAAGGTTTCAAAGCCCTACACAGCACACACAGAGAAATGGTTCTTGGGGAAGGATAATAGAAGACAGACTACAAATGCCCCACAATATTTTCCTTATCCTCTCCTAGCTTGTAGATAGAACAGCAAGAACATGATAATGTTCAAGAAGGACGGTCTCGAGCCCTTCCCTGGAACATTTTCTGCAATATTTAAACAAAAACAAATGTGCGAACTACTGCAAGCATGAACTTGATCATGCATAAAAACAAGTACATGTATTGACAGGGTGTCCTCAAAATGTGAGCCATACCTTACCTGCGCAAAGTATGCATCGCAAAGAAAAAAGGTTAATGCCGTAGTGCTCTCTTCCAAAGGGACCATTTGGTAAAATTAATGTTTGGAATAATTTGTTTATTAATTCACTTCAAGTAATTTACTTCTTAATGGAGGATCATTGAAAGCCACTGAATCAAGTTATTTTAGGAAGATGGAAGGCACAAACAGCATTCTACTGCATTCCGAAAAAATGCTCTAATTCTGGCCGTGTTTCTAGGTAACAGTTTGGGCTTTTGCACAAACACCCTGTGTTCGTGCAAAATAGAGCAGTTTCTTTGGCCCCCAGAAACTGGACAAAAGCTAGAACAGGTGCCACTGTCCTTAATGCCGAGCGAATGAGGGCCGGAAACTCTTCGCTTAAGATGTTTCATTGAATCATTTCGGTTCTTGAATGAAGCTCCACAACAAGGGGTCTTTAATCAAACGGCGCTAGAATGGTATCATCTGCAGATGTTATCAGACTCAGAAAAGGTGCTTCAGCTGAATGTGGAGGGGGGGGGGGGGAGGGAGGGAGGGAGACGAGAAGATCACATGTTTTCAAAGCTTATTTCCAGCTATATCGGAAAGGTGTTTTTTGGGAATTCCATTTCTTTATTTTTGTGAGAAATATTTTCCAACATTTTTATCACATTGAGATTAAAAAATTTTTGCAAGCTTATTCTCCATATTCTTCTATCATTCATAGTCTTTCAGTACTTTGGAGGCAAAAGTCTGCTTGCCGGAGAAAATATTTTATTGTCTCCGGTACATTGATTCGTAATCCAAGTCTGCTGTATTATTCCATGGTCCATGCACATAATGTATGGATGGTCCTAACTCCTCAGGTTGCACGCATGCCTTCTGCAAACCTGGGGAGCACTTCTCTAAACAATAACCATTACTCTAAAAAAATAAAAGGCCAGTGCAGCAGTGTGATTGGTCCCAGCCATTTTGGAGCACCTCTCGGAGCAGCTAGAGATCAATTTTGGACCATAAGCACACACTTCATTTTCATTCATACCACCGCGAATATTATGTTCATAATCACGTGTTGGCCCGTTCAACTGAAAGACAATGTCTACTTTGCCTTCCCACTTCCGTGCAACTTTTTGTCAGCGACAGTTGCATGGCAGGTTCGATTCCCTCAAACACAGAACTAGCTGTCTAGTTGTGTGTGGAAGCACTGAGCACGGCAACAAGATGCTTAGTGATGAAGAGCATAGTATGAACAGCTCTGAATGGCTATTTTAGGTATGGGACCAAAGGTAAGCAAAAACTAGTCTCGGACAGAGTGAGAACAGCAGGGCAGGTCATTCAAACTCCCAGCCTCCAGCACGCGCTACATGGCCTTCCACCGTGCTTTGGCCGAGGAGCACGAGGCGCCCAAGCGTTGCCGAAAGTAACAAGCTCACGCTGGAGGCAGGACAATTGAAGCTCCTCCCCACCGTTTTTACTTCGCGACTATTTAGTATATTTCACTGAAATAATCTTAGAATATTATCATTTTGAGCACCCCAAATTGTTGTTTCAGTTGAAGTTCCAAACAATTGTATTAAAGCTCCCAATTCTTAATTCAGATTAAATGCCATTTTTGATGTTTGTGCCCTTTTGGTGTTTGTGCCAGTGCCATTTTTGATGTTTGTGCAAATGGCAAGTGCTTTGCTTGCTTTCCAAGGCCACAGATATGCATGCTAGGCTGGTATGCTATAAGCAGCTGCCTATTATTCTAACATCATATACACCGGAAGGTGGCAATGTACTGTTGCGGACGGTATGAGAGGAAGCAGCAGTCCTTCGTGCTTCTTTAGGCGTACCTGCCGGTTTTCAAGAGCACTGTGATCCGAACTAGGAATGGAATTTGAACTTGAGGTCTCATACTTCGGGCTTTTGCCAGATTGAGAGGTAATAGAGCTTTCGGGGGCCGTTTTGGGAAGCTGCAGATGGAGAAAGAGGCCAGATAGGGTGTCCCAGCTCATATTATCCGAGGGAGTACATGCGTTTGTTTGTGAACTGTCCTACTGTATTCCTAAGAACCCAGAGATTCCCCAACACTTTTATTGGTTCCTTGAGCTCCCAAGTATCCTCAACTGTCCAGGCTTCTGAGTAAAGTGCTTTTCTAATCTAAGCACTATTTCGGCCACCCATTGCTACATATTTATGAGCCAAACGCTCCCCAGTGTGTGGGTTGTCGAGAATGTCTAGGCTTCTGCGCTGCTGTATTGCATCAATGCCAAGACCTGGACAGGTTCCCCAACTGTTATTCGAGGCAGACACAGGTTCCTACAGACTTTTCAGAAACTCTGCACAGGGAGACGGCTAACTGGCCAAGAAAGCTCTCATTTTCAGTAGCAGCTCGTATCGGGTAGAAATAAGATAAGAAGTTGAACGATTCTTGGGGCTGGGAAAAATCACAGTTTTGAAAATGGAGTTCTTCGGGGAGGTTGGATGGGAGAAGTATTTCACTGTGAAGATATTTGTTTTCTTGACTTTACTATTTAGAAATGCAGTTTTCGAGTTAAAGCTAGAAATTAGAAAATCATTTACTTTTAGGTATGTGCCTAACTGTGCCGATTCTCCCGGTCGGCAGATTTGTCCATGGGGCATTGCTGCTTGCAGTTTTTCAATCGAGTGTTGTTCAATCAAAAGATGGACTTGAAATGTCTATGAAAATAAGGTCAGCGGGGTAATATTCCCTCTTTGACAATGCCAGCAACGTTGCTGCAAGATGTGATGACCCTAACTTCCAGGCAGAGCAAGGTAAGGTCTCCTGTAAGGGGTCTCCTGCTCTAGGCTCACCTGCACAAATAACATGTAAGCGAGGGCGGAATCCCACAGCCACGTTGACTGTGCCTTGCACCTCGTATGACTTACGGAGAGGTACAAAGATTGTGCATTGCTTCGACTCTAAACAAACTGGAAGCATTTGGACATACCCAAAAAGTTGAGCTCCATTGATCTGCCCATGCAGCAATCCAAATGGTGTTTGTGACGATCCAGGGTCTTTTCACAGGATTATCACAAACATGGTAGAAATTTACACAGGGTCAAACGGTCGGCACAGCAGACGTGCTATGCATTGTTACCGAGAACACGGACCTCTAGCAAACTGTATGTTTAATGAAGGAACATGTGAAATTACAATGAGATTTTCTTTTCAGCTGTGTGAAACATTCCCGTGGCAACCGAAAGGTGCTTACAGATCCGGTTGTCTTGTGGCGGCAGTGGCCTGAATTCCCGCCACCGGCAACCAGAGCCGTTTACACCGCTGTACAAGGAGTATCGTATGGGGTCTGCTGAAGTGGTCTACTGGACACCTTTCTGTAAGGACCTCCTGAACAGAAGAATGTGGGGCTCTGGAAAAAAAAGGAAAAAAAGTTCTCCGTCATCTTTTTACTTGAACATCCCTTAAAACCGCACAGTTGACCAGACTTTATGGTGCCGTGTCAACACGGACCTCACACATTTCTGACAGCCGAAAATGTGCCAGACTGGTGATTAAGACAAACTTGCACATACTATAAGCAACTGCACCAATCCAGGTTAGCATAGGCTGCCTTATTCTTTTAAATGGTCCTTGTTCCTTCATTTAGCCAAAAGAACTCTATAATGGCTCGCAAGACACGGAAAGGATTTCAGAAAGCCCCAGAGTGGCAGCTGACTCTTCACTAAGAGACGCAGCTTTTTCGAGAGACTTAACCCCAAAGAAGCTAAAGCCGAACCCGCATGGAGCACATCCGAGGAGTATTTATGCATGTTTCTGCGGCGTCCTAAGGCAACTTCGGTGCCGCCCAAGGTCAGCACTCCGGCATGCACCTCTCGCTATCTGTGTGAGGTTGTGGAGAGCCTATGACCTTGCCTCCACGGGCCCGGATGCCGAAGCACACATTCCTCGCCGGTGTGAACACATGTTGACTCCTCCATCATCTCCAGTACTGAAGCCGACATTCCCCGCCAGTCCAGGACCTCTTGAACCCTGCCACATAAACATCGCTGAGGATGGCATGCCCCGCTTTCTTGCCAGACAGGCACCGTAGCGTTCGCCCGTGGCCTTATATGGGCATGAGGGTTCTCGATTGGAGCGTGAGGGGTGGGAGACAAAGGGGTCGAGCTGGTTATATAAGGAGATAGCAGGTGGGGGAAGTTAGGGACGGTCCCGATTTGGGAGTCTTCACTGGGTGTCTTCACTTGCCAGTCTTGATTTGAGTCTTCAGTTAGGAGTCTTTGGGGACACTCTTTATGGTGTCTTGATCGGGAGGCTTCATCGGAGGTCATGATCAAAGAGAGTGTCGACTTGAGGGTAGTCTTTGGTAGACGGTCCTGATTCATGGAGGGAGCCGTTCAGCTACAGCCGCCACCGTAGGAGAACAGGACTTAGAATTTGCCAAGGAGTCCCCATGGAAGCCAGTATCTGCTAGTAATCACTGATCATTTCTCAAAGTAAGTGGAGTTGTACCTGCTGAGGAACCTGGTTTTGGAGCAGATTTGGGAGGAGGTGTTAAATACTTTCCTGCGCTTCAGCTTGTCCATATGCCTCGTTAGCGATAATGCTAGTTACTTCATACTTCACTAGCAAGGTGTTCAAAGACTCCTGCTTGGCGCTCAGCATAGAGCACAAGAGGACGATGCCGTGATTATCCTCAGGCCATTATCACCAAGAGTGAAACAGAACACAAAAAGTATGCTGATTGCGTTAACAGAGAGACACGGGCACTGGGACGAGCACATCGCCGAGATGGTCTTTGCCATTCGGACGACTGTAAACATTGATAGACTGGATTACATTCTCCACTGGAGAATGGGTTACTGAAGCTCGCAGCGGAGAATCGGGACGTTTCCTATCTAAGTATCGGGACGTTCCCTATCTAAGTATGCGGTCGAGCGCATTGCACGACGCCAGGGAAACCCTCGATGCAGCAAGGATTGAGCAGGCAGCCCAATATATTAAGAACCATCGTCACCTGGAGTACGTCGGGAGACTTGGTCTTAAGAAGAACTTATCCGCTGAGTAACGCAACTAGTTAGTTCGCAGCATCGCTGGCCCCGAAGTGGGAGGAGCCTTACGAGGCAGAGCCGTATATTGGGAGAGTTTGGCCAGTAGGTGCGGCGACGAAGGTGCTGGAGAGGAGAAAAGTGAAGGAAAGGGGGAGCGTGCCGAAGGAGCAAGAGAGAAAGAAGGGAGCAAAGAGGAGACGACCACCATTTTGACGCAATGCTGTCGGAGTGCCAAGCACCTTTGAGGCTATGCGTCGTCTGCTACGGGCTCATTTCTTTTTCACCTGAATAAAAGATTGCGTTCAAACATGGAGAAACTTTATTCGTTAACTGTTTAAGCCACAGAGGAATAACACTATATCATTTTCTTGCCAGAGCCTGCCAAATAAAAAGAGAAGACCGAAATTTTGATGTCGATCCCACGCATTCTGCTATAAATTCCACCGGGCGAATGAATGAAAATGGCAGCCCTCCCGCTCAGCTGGGAGTTCACGCGCATGCGCTCACGCCTCTCGCTCTGCGTCGCGGGCTGACTGGCTCACTTGGGAGGGGGGCATTACGGCGGCGAGATCATAGACTGGCTAAGCTCTCCCATTTACGGCTCTGTTATGAGGTAAAGTTGCGATGTCGTGCCTTACATATAGATATGCTTGGTCGAGCACCAACGAGGAGTCTGGCCCTGTTCACACCGCCTACTTGAAGGGTTACTACCTTCGCGATCGAGGCGGCAGTGAACCAAGGTCTGCGGAGAGAGGCATGGGACATCCCTGTTAAGGCGTCCCTTATCTGCAGTATGGAGCGCGGACTTGACACGGCAGCTGAACAAGGCACGACACCGTCAGCGAGCAAACTTCAGAGGACAACTCTGACTGTCGTTACAGCCTTCGGTCTAGAGTGTAGTTGTCCTCCGTGTTTTTAAATGCTACTTTTATGCAGAAAGCCTGCTTCAAAGTATTGTTTAGGAAGAGTGAGTGGTGCCGGTCGTAGACGACCCCATTTGGCGGGCCCGCTTTGCCCAAATGCGGGTGCAACCACTCCTCCAGACACCGAGGGCAATCACCCAAATCCCTGGCGTTCCGGGTCACGAGGTGGTCCGCCCTGGAGCCGACCGCACCTCGGAGCCCCGAAACGCTATTTCCCAGATCCCAGAGCTGGCCCCCACCGACGCCTGCCCCTTGCCTAGCTGTAGCAGCTCTGCCGTCTCTTTTGACTAGCACCTGCAAAGACGTTTGGAGGTCTGACTGCCCCCATTACCTCAAGCCCCCGGAGACTGAGCCTTGAGGGGAGGGAAATGTGGAGAACCTTTGACTTTGCCTCCACGTGCCCGGTGCTGAAGCCCACATTCCCCACCGGTGTGAACACTTGTTGACTCCTCCGTCGTCTCCAGTGCCGAAGCCGACATCCTCCGCCAGTTTGGGACCTTCTGAACCCTGCCACGAACACAGCACCAAGGATGGCATGGTTCAGGTTCAGGTTACAGTACAGAGCCGGGATTTCTGGCCAGACAGGCGCCGTAGCGCCGCCCTAACCTTATGTGGGCATGAGTTTCTCGAATAGAGGGTGAGGGAGCAGGAGACAAAGGGGTTGGGCTGGTTATATAAGGAGATAGTAGGGGGGGTCAGGAGAGTTTCGATTTGAGTCTTCACGTGAGAGTCTTCGCTTGCCAGTCTTGATTTGAGTCTTCGGTTAGGAGTCTTTGAGGGACAGCCTTCATGAGGTCTTTATCGGGAGGCTTCATCGGAGGTCTTGGGTAGAGAGTCTCGACTCGTGGATAGCCTTTAGTAGAGGGTCCTGTAGACAGCCGTTCAGCTGCAGCTGCCACCGGAGGGGAACAGAACTTGGGGCGACGGTATGCAAGTTAAATTGTTTGATTGCACTTGCTGGGTTGTGCAACTTCCTTGGGAACGACTGGAGCGTGGCTTGAGCGCACTGGTCGTAGTAAAAGGTGGAACGATCCCACAAGGTAATCCCCGGTGCTGGGCTCCTCGAAACATCTGCTTATAGTACGCCCACTAGATTGTGAAAAAAGCGGCCGCCAGCCCACTGTAAGGCGGGAAATCACCGTAAGGGGAACTCGAGTGGACCAGCATTGCACCGGCGTGCGATCATGTATCGCTACTGCGTGAAGCACGTCAAAGACCCCAGGCTAGCCATCATACTGCACTGGCTAAATTTCACATCTACGGCGTAAACCAGTGTCGCCGCATTTCAAAGGCAGACCAACCTTGCACTGCATAAACCTGTATGCCAAATTTGGTTTCCTTTTACTAGGCAAACGGTTAGTAAGGGAACTGAAGCATGTACACTGCATGATACTGTTAGCACAAACAAGCATTTGCCCGGTTTGTTTGTTTATTTCTGAAAACCAAAGGGCTATCATCAAAGCTGCTAGTTGATGGGAAGTGCATATTCGAAGTACTAATCTGCCTAAGTGGTAAAATTTTATGTCCATCAATTCCCTTCAGAACTAAAATGTGAAAAAGTGCCAATGTTATGTTCTTGCTAACAGTGCCAAGCAGTCTACAAGGTGGAGGTGCCACACGACAGAATGCAGATGAAAAATCAGTACTAGTAAAGTGCCATTAAATATTTTGCCTTCCGAGTAATGGGCCTTTTCCACAACTGTTCGACGCCATCAATTGGTAAGCCAGAAAGCATTTTTGATGGCCTTCCAAAAAAACTTTAACCAGCTATTATGCCTGTGTTGTTGGTCTAAACAAAGGTAGAACAAACTGACGACGTGTTGCAATTAAAACGCTGAACTAAAACCTGGCTCTAGCACACTCTGAATGGCCACAGATAATTTCACATAGACAATGGTGTATGGAAACGTCTGCTGCAACTACGCGTACACACAAACAACCACAAAAAAGGTGTTTTCGCTCAGTGAAAACAAAGGGTAGAAATATTTTAATTGAAATCTTTCTTGTCATCAATTTAGCTGTATAAAAAGGGATATGGAACTTGGGTTTTCTATTGCTTCTATTCCTTGGACACTTTTTTTGTACGGAAGTAGAGGGTGATCTTAGTTCTCTGACAAACATCCGAGTATAATTTCAGGCCAGCCTTTTTTTTGCTAGATATTCTATGAACAAGTTTTCTAAATGTGCACCGAAAACAATGCCCAAAGAATAAATTCTAGATATGCATTCAGATATCATATTTCCGGTGTATAAGACACACTTTTTTCCCAAAATTTTTGGCGGTGTGTTTTATATACTAATTTTACTTAGAAACTTGCGTAAAAGTGGGGGTTGCGTCTTATACCCGGAAAATATGGTACATAGCTACCTAACATATATAGGCACTCAAAAGTTGACTAACACTTTTTCTGGAGATTATAAGATATTTTACATTTGCTTGCATTAGGTTCTTAAAACATTATCATCGTCTTTGACGACAGTTCTCAACAATACGCAAGGCATGCCATGACGTCCTACAGTCCGACCTTGACAGCCCCACATGATTTGTCGAACCAACTCAACAATTTCCATTAGGGCAACCTCAAACACTTAAAGGTAGCCAGTCAACACTGCCCCTTGTTACCTCCTCCGAACTACAAGAACCGTAAAATCAAATTGGCCCACAGCTCAAGCTTCTACGAGCAGAAATCTGCTTCCTTCAAGCTACACCGATTGCTGCTCGGAGCTTTCAGATTCTGCTCATGATGATACATAAGGCTTTAAAAAAGGAACCCTACAACTAGAGAAATCATTGGTACTAAATTCCAAGTCTTCCGGATTGTAGCGTAGGAGGCTCAGCTCAGCGAGAATTTCTCATAGCTGGCTTGGATGTCATTTACAAGTTGCGTCAGCCTGTCCACTTGGCTGCAGCCTACCTGGACTGTGGACCATGTAGTGCTCCCAGCCCAGAGACTGCTGCACGCCAAGGTTGCGCCATTCCGTCTCGGTCATGAGGTGCGTCTTGGGAACCGACTGGGCCAGTTCTGGTGGCAGGATGACGTGCCTGGAAACAACGTAAACAACTGCTTGTTCTTGTTCCAGAGCTACATTTAATGCGTATTTCTACTTCCGATCATGTCTAGTGTAGTCAGATATCCATAAGGTGCTAAAATGCACAAGTCACTCACAACCGATCGCTTCAATCTGGAAGAACCGATGTTGTACTAGTGTTTCCTGGTGCAACATGAAATAAACGTTCACACATTCGGTGAGCTTCAGCATACGTTCGTTATGGGAAAGCCAGGAGCACACCACTAAAGCTGGCAGTAGAAAGCTAAGTGTTTGCAAGTCAAAAGAAAGCTGTTTTGAGGCACGGTACAAATTAAGTGAACATGTCCCATGCGCATGGGCGGAAAGCTTTTTATGTTCGGGACGATGCGCAAGCGGGATTTCATCTTATGCCCCAAGGAGCATGATTTGTTACAAAGTACAGTGCCTCACATTTACAGATTACACAAAACATTTTTTTTTTAACTTTGTCATCTGTGCAGTCACACAGATCAACAATGGACAGTTGCAGAAGACTCAGCAGCACCAAGAGAAATCTGGTGCTTCCTTTTTTCTGGTGTTAGGCTACCCGAAGTGCACAGCTGAGTTTACTGCCACCTAGGGAACAAGCCACCAAAGACAATTAACATGAGAGGTTGGTCAGATATGCCTTATAAAGTGAACTAGTACGACTCAATGGACTGTAACTACTTTTTTTCAAATTGACCACAATTAGCTTGTCTCTTAGATTAGTCCAACCAGCGTTCTGGGATTGATTTTGAGTAGATTGGGGGATCAAAGACACAACACCTGCTCTAGACCACAGCCAGCCATGCTGATCGGTGTAATATTTCAAGTAGTGTTCGAGGTGTAATGTGCAAGGCCACGTAGGCACTGGTTATCGTGAGCCCACCTGTACTCGTAGTTGTCGTCATAGTATTTTTCGGAGTATTGTATTAAGGTCTCAGGCATCCCAGGATTACCTGCAAGGAACAAAAATGCCCTAGTTTGTGCGAACCAGAAGAAAAACAATTTTATTCAGGGATAAAAACCTAACAAACACGTAAACTTAAAAACAAAAGAAAAAAAGAAATCCTAAAGGCACGGGGAATTTAGCAATTATTGTTCACGCGTATATCCCTCCTGCTGATGAAAGCGAATACGCTTACCTGATCGTCAACGGAATCGGAATATTTTAAATTACACTTCTTATTTGCCGCCAAGACGCTGGCACAGTGGGCACATACGCCGTAGCAGAGAAATGAAACAGAAAAGCGAAGCGTACCAAGCCAACCAAGACGAGTACGCTGGCGTACGCTACAAACGAGGAGATAGAACGATCGATACTAGACGAAAGTATTACTGGTATTACTACCCTTTGAGAACACTGTAACCAACCAAACGATAGCAATGAAAGAAAGCTATCCAGCTGATCCAGCTGACCATGCAGCAACGTTACCTATCGGCCCTATTATTGCTATTATTGTGCCTGGAACGCGTCTCCGACTGGTGTGTTTACCGCGCCCAAAAAAGTGGTCCCTCGATTTCTGCTTGATGACGTCATAGAAGTGTCGTGTTGTTGCCGGTCGCGATCCTGGCGGCGTTTCAATAGTTATGGTATAGATGGCAGACGCCTGTTTTACTGCAGGTCCTCTCCACTGTGACAGTCCACGGAAGTTTGAGCAGCCGGAAGTTGGGACGCCTGGGACGCCGTGAGGACAGCGACACTCGCGTTCGCTCGTGCTTTTCGCCAGCATTTCTACGGCCAACCGCCAGGATCGCGACAGTCAACAGCATGACACTCCGGCTTCTGTGACGTCATTTGTTGCTACTTCGGGACCACTTTTGATGTATGGGCGGCATAGGATGCTAAACACACCAGTCAGGCGCGATCCAGGCAACCGCCAGCCCTATCAGCTAATGCAGCTGACAGGGGGGGAGAAGAGGAAAGGGAACGCGGCTCACCGCGGTGGCGGCCATTAGAAAACCGCTTACGTTGCCAGCAGCGAAGAAGTTGCTGCCATACACGGCGGACTGAGTGTTACTATCTTTTCGTTTGGGAAAGAGAATGTATTGTTGTGTTACATATGTCCGCCTGCAAACAAACAACTAAGTTTAATTATATTAATTTTGTTTACTAGGTTCGAAACCTTGAAAACGGGCTTTCGACAACTTATTGCTTCCGTCATTTCGGAGTACACAAGGCAGTTATCTCGCTGATCTGGTTTCGGTTTCGGAGACCGTGAGCCCAGCACAAACCGTGAACGTTCCAGGGTAAACGTTCCAGAGCAGGGTAAAATACAACCACACGGCCCACCAGAGCAAACGCATAGCTATCGCAAATCTTGGCTTGTCATTGCGCCTTTGTAGATCATCTTATCCCCCCCCCTTTTTTTAAATTTTTTTAAATATTAGTTTGGGTGTTGCAGCAGTGGCGTCACGAGAGTCAGCGGCACCCGGGGCGGTAGCCTGCCGCGACACCCCCCCCCCCCCCCGCCCTCGTGGCCCGCCGCGACCCCCCCCCTGAGCGCTGCACCCGGGGCGGACCCCCCCCCCCCCCCCCGCTCCCCCTTGTGACGCCACTGAGTTGCAGGCCACCCGGTATGGGCCTTCGGCCTATCTGCGGCACCCCCGTCTCTCCCGAGCCGAAATAAATGAAATACAGGAGACGCGCAAACGACGGGTATAACAAAATCGTCTGCGTATTCCGCACGCCTCGCAAAAGCACTTCCCCACTCACAGGGACTCCGGAACTATTTTGGGAGTGGGGGGGGGGGCAAGTACTGCCGTATTTTGGGAGTGGGGGGCAAGTACTGCACAGGGGGCAGGGCCCCCCCCTGCCCCCCCGGTTCCGGAGTCCCTGCCCACTCACCTTGCGAAAAGCGCGAAACACGGAGTCCGCACCGTCCTGACTTCCCAGACTTTTACCTTCTTTAGAGCAGTTTGTAACTGCTAGTAGGTATGTGTACTGAAATTTGAAACTAGGGGCAATGCCAGAGAGAAGAGAGACGAAGTTGGGAAAGCTTGCTCGCTCTCCCCTATTTCTGAACTTTCAAGTGATTGTACCATATTAAATGCACCAACGCCTCCTCCAAAAACAAATAAAAAGCACTATGTTCACTACGTAAAAAATGGTCTCAGTTCATGCGTCTGTGGGCAGGTAGGAAATATTGCCCAAATTTATTCACACCGCATGATGAGCGCAACAAACTCGCACGAGATTTACAGGAAAATTTAAATATCGGTGATAACTTAAGTTTCCCTGAAATTATGTATAACCGGTCGTTTGCAGGACCGAATCATCTACTCGAGCGGTGCGCGTCGCTCTGCAAACACGTCGCTGCGGAAACGCAGTCCAACAACGCGAAGCATAAAAACGGCAGATTTAGGACAACAATCCGGATTAAAATAAGAACACCGACTTCACATAACAAGAAAAACAACTTCATTAAACGTTTCGCCCCCATGCGGGAGGCATCATCAGTACATACACAGGAATGAGAGAGTTTCGGTCAACGCAGTCCTATTTATCGGGAAGGTCCATATAAGCTTCCGGGAGGGGGCCAGGGTTGCCAGGTTGGGCTATAAATAGCCAAATTGGGCTAGTTTTATTTGCAGTTGGCGGGAAAAATAATAGTTGGCTATTTGGCTAGTATTGGGCTATTTCTGACCCGTGCATTGGGCTATTTCTGACCTGTGCATTGGGCAATTTCTGACCTGTGCTGGAACCAAAATGCCTGAAAGCACTTGGGTTTATAGGTTCAAATGTCTTTTTTATAGTAAGTTACGTCAACATTTGGCCCTTCAGTCCCTTAACCCTGGTAAGTATACGACAGCAAACAAATTCGTCTGTTTTTTGAGCGCCTTGTGTAATTGTTTACCTCCGAATCTTGTCAAAATGCAAGCGTGTGCTGTTATTCTTCCATCTCAACAAGTGACGGCGCGATTCTTTGTGCTCTGCGCATTCATGATTATAGTGCAATTAATCCAGGGATTATTTTCGACAGTCTTTAGGTTGTCTGTTGATTGGCGTGCACCTATATTTTGTGTTTAATTCTGCATAGTTTTCCCATGACGTCATTCTGGTCACCATGTCCCGATAGTAAGCGTCATGCGCTTGTACGAGCGTTTCAGGAAGTTCGCCGAACGTGCAAGGGACGCCATTTCTGAGGCATTTGATATATAAAAATGTATTATATGTCTTTTGTGTTCAAAATAAACATTTCAAATGATCAGGTTTTTTTTTGGTTATTTTTGGGCTATTTTTCTGGATCGACATTTGGCTATTTTTGGGCTATTTTTCTGGATCGACATTTGGCTATTTTTGGGCTATATCTCGTAGACGTTCGGCGGGTTGGAGTTCAAACACCTGGCAACCCTGGAGGGGGCCACGGTTCTTGTTGCACGCCGTCTTATCTCCGCGGATGAACCATGACTCAAGTAGTTTGCGTGGGCCCCACCTATTCTCCTTCGCCAAGGTCGTCGCGGCTGTGAAGTCAAAGTTGTGTCCTGTGGTCCACGCGTGGTCGACCAGCTCCGTCTTGAGACGGGTGGCGTTCGTGGAATACTTGACGTCACGTTGGTGTTCTTTCATCCTGGTTATCTTCTTGCGTCCGGTCTCTCCAATGTACGAAGAGCCGCAGTCCTGGCAGGGGATCTTGTACACAATGCCTTTCTCCGTATCCGCAGGGGTGGGGTCCTTTGGCTTAGACACAATGCTCGCTATAGTTCGGTACGGTTTATACACAGTTCGAATACCTACAGGTTTTAGGGCGCGGCTTAGCGGCTCAGAAACTCCCCTGACGTAGGGAATGCACAAGACATTACGTTCTTTGTCGGCTGGATTGGAGTGCGTTTTTCGTTTCGTCTGGTTGATTACCTCATCTACAAAGCGCCCGGGGTAGTTTCGTTTTTGCAGAGACTCTTGTACACGTGCGAGCTCATTAGCGCAATAGGTCGCGTTAGAGGGTACAGTGTTTGACCTGTGAACAAAAGTTCGTACAACAGACTTCTTATGCTGTACAGGGTGGTGCGAAAGAAAATCTAGAAAATTACCACTGTCACATGGTTTACGATACACCTTGGTTTCCATCCTGTTGTTCGGCTCGTCAGTTCTGATCACACACACATCTAAGAAGGACAA